>JAJGOT010000490.1:92500-402500 GCA_022457155.1 Cladopsammia gracilis | reverse complement strand
TTGATAATATCATGATATTCTGATATTATCATGATATATCAAAATATCAAACCTCACAAGACACAGTCTCCCTATCACAGATTTGAGATTTTGATACTCTTTCTTGATATTTTGATAATATCATGATATTCTGATATTATCATGATATATCAAAATATCAAACCTCACAAGACATACTCTCCCTATCACAGATTTGAGATTTTGATACTCTTTATTGATATTTTGATAATATCATGATATTCTGATATTATCATGATATATCAAAATATCAAACCTCACAAGACACAGTCTCCCTATCACAGATTTGAGATTTTGATACTCTTTATTGATATTTTGATAATATCATGATAGGTAAACGATTTTTCGTTTGTCTCACGATGGAGTCACTTTAAGATGTAGATGTTGTTGCCAACTCTACTCATTTCGTGTCCACCATTAGCCGTGAAAAAATACAGGACAACGAAGTCATGGTATCTTTTGACGTAGAATCACTCTTTACCAATGTGCCGATAGAAGGTGCCGTACAGGCAACCTTGCGAAAACTAGAGAATGATCCCGGCCTTGCTGACCGCACAACGCTAACACCAACACAGATTGCCGACCTCTTGAACTTCGTTTTGAGATCTACGTATTTCCAGTACGATGGATCGATTTACGAACAAAAAGACGGAGCAGCCATGGGGAGTCCAGTCTCCGCGGTTATAGCAAACATCTACATGGAAGAATTTGAAGAACAGGCAATAGCAACTTCGCCATATAAACCTAAGATCTGGAAGCGACATGTAGATGACACATTTACCATATTAGATCAAAGCAATGTCGACAGTTTCTTGCAACATCTCAACAACCAACAGCCTACCATTCGTTTTACCATGGAAACAGAGAAAGACAACACTATCCCTTTCCTTGACACGTCAGTTACAAGGGACTCAAACGGCCTTCTCACTACCAGTGTATATAGGAAACCTACTCATACTGATCAATACCTGGCCTATGATTCACACCATCCGCAGTCAGTTAAGCGTGGTATTGTGAAATGTCTGTATGACCGCGCCAAACACCTCATTACTAGACCATCAGTTATCTCCAACGAAAAGAAACATTTGTCGTCGGTTCTTGTTTCTAACGGATATCCTTCCTCGTTTGTACAAAAAATCACAAAAACGAAAGGACCAACAACAAAGAAGGAATCCACGCAGGATTTTAAATCTACTGCAGTATTACCCTATATCAAAGGTGTATCAGAGGTTCTTCGCCGCTGCCTACAACAACAAGGCGTACGCACTGTTTTCAAATCTGACACAACTCTCAGGTCACACTTAGTACGACCTAAGGACGTCCTCGACTCTAATAAACAGGACGGTGTTGTCTACAAGATTCCTTGCGAATGCGGCAAAGTGTATATCGGAGAAACAGGGAGGTCTATGCATGAAAGGATAAAAGAACACGATAGAGACATACGGCTTGCTCGTACTCAAACCTCCGCGGTTTCAGAACACGCTAACAAGACCGGGCATTTTCCTATTTGGGACGAGGTTAAGTTTATTGACCGTGACCCACACTGGTACACCCGTATAGTTAAAGAGGCCATCCACATAAGACTTCATCCTAATAACATCAACAGAGATAGTGGAATTGAAATTCCCGAAGCGTGGATGCCTACAATCAAGAAGCAAAACCGCCGACCGATATCAAATCGGACCGGAGAGGGAACAACATCCTTTCGGAATAATAATGATGATCGAAATGCACCAATAGCAACAAGCCAACGTGCTACATAAGCGACACGTAACCAATCGACCTCATCGCCTGATGAAGACTAGCAGTAATAGCAGTCGAAACGTCGTGATCAACATCTTAAAGTGACTCCATCGTGAGACAAACGAAAAATCGTTTACCTATCTTACACACCACGATGAACAACAACCACATTTTTAGTAACAATATCATGATACTTTGATATTATCATGATATATCAAAATATCAAACCTCACAAGACACAGTCTGTCCCTATCAGAAATTTGAGTCTTGATATTTTGATATTATCATGATATTCTGATATCTTGGCCAGTGCAGAATATCACAATATCATTGCCTTCTATCATTTTCAAAATATCATGATATTATCAAAATTCATTTGAAGAAATGTATAAGAAAATATTTGATATATCAATAGTGCTACAAGTGATTGATATTTTGATATTCCGCAATACCGCACCTCTCTCGGGCACTTCCCAATTATTAATTATATTTTTATGGAAAACTAAACTTGTTTTGATCCCTGTAAGCGCCTTGAAGCTTCTAGGATTTTGGCTAAACACGGTGAAATTTAGCCGATCCCCCCTTTAAATGTTATTTTATTGAAGTGATCCACCATCATAACTATTGATAACTTTCGGGATCCCCCTCCCCCCATGTCTTCGCACCCATATTCACCTTTCGACGTGTATATTCATTGTTTTTAACGTTCATATACAGGTAGTATTTCTAACTATGATGTACTTACAATATATAATGAAACCGTCGATGGATCTGGACTCAAAAGCAGATAAAACCAAGGTCGCAGCTTTGGAAGATGAAATAGAAGAACTACGAAACAGGTCAAGGAGAAACAACTTAGTCTTTTATAACATCTCAGAAAAGGCTGAAGGAGCAGATTGTATCTCCTTTATACAAAATATCAGTTTCATCTTCCAGCAGAAAACGCCCAAGACCGATCCACGCAGCGTTTCTTCGTTACACCGATAAGATGAAAGTATTATCTAATGCAGCCCTTCGCTTGAAAGATAACCCCTTCGTTGGAAACATTATTGGCATAAGCGAGAACTTTGAAGTAAGAACACAAGCACAGCCAAAAGCGCTTCTGCCGTACAAGAGATTTCTAAAGAAAAAATTTGGCGCTGACAGAAAAGTTTACATCGCACACCCGGCAACTCTGAAGTATGTTGATGTCAATGGCCGTCATAAAACCGTAGGAAGTAAAGAACTGGCAGATTTAAGCGAGGAAATGGAACTGGCAAAATATAAACATAGCGAAGCTAACGGAGCGGTCCCAAGTGATTAAACATCAACAACTGTCGCTAAGTGACATTCTACCCATTTTCGAAGTTAATAGAACTTTGATAGGCAATGCCTTTGAATCTCTGTGTACAACGTAATGGCTTTGATTTTTGTTTTGTTTTTCTTTTGTTGTAGTTAGTATTATGCGGTATTTTGCGCTTGTATCCAGGAGGGCTTCCATGTGTTAAACTTATTAAGTCAGCGTTACCTGAAGGTATTGTTATGATTAAACTGAGTTTCACAACACTGAATATCAGAGGTCTAAATAGCTCCAAAAAAACGAAGAGCTATATTCAGACAGTTACATAAGAAGAAATACTCTATCATATTTTCACAAGAGACGTACAGTTCTGTTAATCAAGAAAGTATCTGGAACAACGAATGGGGCAGCAAAGTTTACTTTTGCCATGGTAATAAACACAGCAGAGGAGTCGCTATTTTATTTATTAATAGATTCAAAGTGTTAGTTGAGAACCAGATTCGTAGCGAAGACGGGAGGATACTGATCTTGCGTTTGTGTATCGATGATCAAAAGTTTACATGCGTTAATATTTATGCACCTAATGAAGCCTACGCGCAAGTTACATTTTTCAAACAACTTATATAGGTCTTTACTCCAGCAGTTTTCCGGCGATAATATCATTATAGGAGGTGATTTTAATTGCCCATTATCCAAAAGAGATAAGGAAGGAGGACGTGATTTCTCTCTTTAAAAAAATGTCGTAAAGGAGATCGAGCAATTAATGTCTAGTTTAAAATAGAGGACATGTGGAGAAAACTACATCCGGAAGAAAAGCAGTTTACTTGGCGAACTTTAGATTTAAAAATAAAATGCAGATTAGATTACAGGTTGACATCTGAACATCTCTCACAGAAGTCCCCCGTGTGTAGATGTGAAATAAATCATGCTATACATTGTGATCATTCTTTAGTGACGATGGAATTACAGATTGATGCCAAACACCCCAGAGGATCTGGTTTCTGAAAATTGAATTCTTCGCTGTTAGAAGACGATGAGTATACAGAAAAATTAATGTTTAAAATTACGTTATTTATTGTACTTGTCAATAAATGACGTCAATTTTTCATGATGATGACGATGACGTAAACGGTTCAAAACGTTTCCGATATTGCCTGTTTCTGTTGACTGAACATGATACAAATGTACCTTAAAATTACATTTTTAGTGTTTCTGTTTTTGAGAATGTAGTTTAAATCTGCACAGTCAATCCTTGAGGTCAGCCCGAGTGACCAACTCAGTCGTCCAACATATGCAATGGACCACTGGGCTGTACAGCTTCAGGTGGTCATAAACTCAAGATAATGTAGCCTCCCATGGTTGTCCTTTGGAACAGGTGTCAGATTGTTTCCGGACTGTCAAATTGTTTCCGGACACCAAAATTGACAGGTTAATAAACTAATTGCCTGTTTTTTCCATCTATTAAAGCGGTTTCACATGGCAAATTAGTTTATTATACTAAAAATATGCTATTTTCCATTTATTAAGTTGAAAATGTGGTATTTTTAGTTTATTAGACATGCAACTTTGGTTTATTAAACAGGAAATTTCCATCTAATAAACGAATGTTGCTATGGTTTCAGTTTATTAACTGAAAGTGTCAAGAAAGTTTGCAGACAAGAATTTTCTATGTTCAGCCGCCATTACGGAAAAAATATTCAGGGCGAAAACAAAATAACTGTGGTATATTCTGTTTAAAAAACATTATAACAGAAATGATGTCTGCTTAATCCTTCCAATAAGCGGAAGTTAACCACATAAATTTTCTTTTAGCGACAGACATTTTACAAAAATCATACTTCGAGGCGCGATCGATGGGAGCCGAGAATGCGAGCTGCTCCTTCGATGTTCATCAAGCTTAATTATACAAAAGTGACCTCCTTTCATTCAAATTCTACCATGAAGAGAGAATAATTTTTCCATTCAACGAGATTATAAAGGACTGTTTAAAGAGAATGAATTAAATTAGAATTTTGTTGAAAATCTATTTCTGCAGACGCAAAGAGATATTGAACAACAGCGCGGCCATCGCAATTTACGCGGAAAATTTGCGATCCAGTTTCGCGTAAATTTTGAAAATAAAAAGTCAAAATATGGGCTTAGTCGTTTCCAAGCAAAGGCTTCTTTGCTTAGTCTGGCGGCGTGATTCGCAGCAAACGTAAGACTTACTTGTAAGTTGTCATTGTTGTTTAATAGACTAAAACTGCGTATAGCTTGCATGCATCGAATCGACCGTATATTTACGGACAAAATTGTCCACAATATTTAAAGAAAAAGCCGTATTTTGGCATTCTTATCGCAACTGGAAGTGAAAATAAGAATGCAAAAATATGGCTTTTTCTTTAAATATTGTGGACAATTTTGTCCGTAAATATACGGTCGATTCGATGCATGCAAGCTATACGCAGTTTTAGTCTATTAAACAACAATGACAACTTACAAGTAAGTCTTACGTTTGCTGTGGATCACGCCGCCAGACTAAGCAAAGAACGTACGCACTTTTAGTGTATTAAACAGAAATGACAACTTACAATTTGTCTGTCAACATACGGTCGATTCGATGCAAGCTACGCACTTTTAGGTACTTTTTTAAAAATTAATTTTTAAAATTACGTCATTTATTGACAAGAACAAAGACGTTAAGGACAAAGGACTTTTATGGGAAGTGATTAAAATGGAAATAAGAGCATTTACGATTAGTTATTCTAAACATAAAGCTAAGAAGCGAAAAGACTTTGAAGAAAATCTTACACAGGAAGCTACAGAGCTTGAAAATCAAGTTGACAATGACCCAACACCAGAGACTATAAAGAGGTATACCCAAATTAAGAATGAGCTAGAAAAAATTTCCTTTGATCGAACTCGAGGCGCTTGTTCGTTCAAAAGCCCGTTGGCACGAATTTGGTGAACGCAGTTCTAAATATTTTTTTAATCTTGAGAAGAGAAATTATGAAAATAAATACATTACCAACCTTATAAAAGAAGATAAAAGTATCATAACAGATCCAAAAAAAATTCTAGAAGAACAAAGTAGATACTACCGAAATTTATATTCTTCACAAAGACCAAAGGTAAACAACCCGGAATTTAAATTGTTCTTTGAGAATGACATGATTATAACACTGGACAATGAACAAAAAAACAAATATGAAGGGTTATTGACGAAAAACGAGTGTTTAAAGGCGTTGAAATGTTTCCAAACAAATAAATCTCCTTGGAATGACGGTTTGACCGCCGAATTGTACACCTTTTTCTGGGATCAATTAGGCAAGTTGATGGTGGATAGTTTTAATTATGGCTTTCACAAAGGAGAATTGTCTATATCACAAAGACAAAGCGTTAGAGTGATTTTCGTAAGACCGTGAAACAGTATCTAGCAATTAATCAAAATTAGCCAAAATTAGCTAAAACTAAACAAAAGAAAACAATGGAATTAGTGTCTAATAGTGTCTGCTAGTGCCTACTAACTTAGTAGCTGTTTCACGGTCTTACGAAAATCACTCTATACGTTTAATTCCAAAAAAAGACAAAAACTTATCTCACTTAAAAAACTGGAGACCTATCTCACTTTTAAACGTAGATTATAAGATTGCCACCAAAGCTCTTGCTTTAAGATTGAAGAAGGTTATACCAACGATCATAAACAATACACAAACTGGATATTTAGAAGGGAGATTTATTGGTGAGAACATCCGACTTATATCTGACATTCTCCATTTTACAACTGATCAGAATATGGAAGGAATAGCTCTATTTATTGATTTCGAAAAAGCTTTTGATAGCTTAGAATGGGACTATCCCTCTAAAGTACTAGATACCTTTCATTTTGGATCTGATTTTAAGACTTCGGTTAAAATTATATATACAAATATTTCTAGCTGTACAATAAACAACTGTTTGGCCTCTAACTCTTTTGAACTAAAAAGAGGTGTTAGACAGGGTTGTCCCTTGTCAGGTTTATTGTTTGTCTTGGCCGCAGAATTGTTGTCCTGTGCAATAAGAGCTAGTGATGACATAAAAGGAATCCAGGTTTCTGATATAGAAGTAAAATTATCCCAATATGCTGATGACACTACCTCCTTTTGTAAAGATGAAAGCTCGCTTGGAAAACTGCTAGAGTTATTACACTTGTTCAAAGATTGCAGTGGGTTAAAACTGAACGAATCCAAATCAGAAGCAATGTGGCTTGGGAGAAACGCAAACAGAACAGACACACCATTCGAAGTTCAGTGGCCACAAAGGCCCATCTGGGCCTTAGGGACGGCATTTTCGTACAATTCAGTTCTTAATGAACAGGAAAAATTTTTGCGAAAGATAAACAAAATAAAAACACTTTTTAATATATGGTTACAAAGAGACCTCTCACTCTATGGAAAAATAACAATCGCCAAAGCGTTAGGTTTGTCAAAACTTATTTTTTCAAGCGCCAGTATCCATACACCGCCTTATGTTATAGATATAGTTAATAAACTAATTGCTGATTTCATCTAGAATGGTAAAAAACCTAAATTAAAAAGAAACACATTAATCGGCCCAAAAGAGAAGGGAAGTTTGGATTTACCTGAGTTTGAGATAATATCGAAATCTCTACTAATAGCCTGGGTTCAAAGGTTAAAAAAATGTGTAGAAGAGCAGTGGATGATAATTCCCTTATTTTATTTGAAAAACGCAGGCGGATCATTTATCTTTGATTGCAATTATGATGTAAAGCTTTTGGAATTGAAAAATATACCAGTCTTTTACATTGATATTCTCAAAGCCTGGGCTGAGGTCCAGGACGCTTCTGAAATTCACGAGAAAATCCGTATTGAAGACATAATTTTATGGAATAATAAACATATTACTATAGACGGCAAATCAATATACTGAAGGACTGCCATGATGCTGGCATAATAATCAAAGGGCTCTTAAAGCCATCTCGTTAATGCGTTAGAACGTGAGGTTAATAAAAAAATAGAAGAATTGATAGTGAATATGGTAAAGATGCCGTTGTAACAGATTTTGATAATTTCATTAAATTTATTTATTTGGTCAATTACCATCATTTGCGAATTACATGCTATTATAAGTAGTTATTTATGATCCATTGTTCAATCGGCAAACTCTGAGCACGTAACAACGCTGAAAAACTCATAAAAGAACATTGCCTTTCCCGTGAAATGTCACCAAATCGTTCGTAACGTTGATGAATGCTTCCAGCAACAAATAAGTTTGAATTTGGCATGATACATTTGCAAATAGAAACACTTACTTTGAAATCGAAGAATAGAAGCGAGCACGTGCTATGGGCGGCGAAAGACGCATCCAGAGCCAGGCGCATCTAAGTTATGATGACACCGCTGGACGTACGCTTGCTCAAAATCATTGTGGTTTTGGTTTTGGTCTCGCGAGTTTTCTCGCCCTCGCGTTACGTGGAGATGGCCACGCGTCCCGCGCACCAGCCGTTCGCCCACACTAGAACTGTCCGCTTGATAGCGGAGGAAAACCTGGCTATTGACACGCTCAGTATAGCGCAGTCGTTACCGGACGTTAAGGAAGAAATCGTTGGGGTTGTACCCCTCTACGGAGGAAAGTGCTTCGACATCACCCTCCGATCTACAGAATCGGCCACGCGGTTGGCGGCATCGGGCTTTGACTACGAAAGCCGCGTTATCCCTTTACGCATTTTAGGGCAAAAAGCACTACACGTGTCATGCTTCGTTCCCGTTGAATTCCCGATGAAAACCTGCTACAACTCGTGGAACAATACGGCGACATCAAAGCGCGAGCAGTCCGCCGGCTTTGCTTGAAAGCTACGAGCACATCGAGAACGGCATCCGTGTCGTAGAATTCACACGTTTACAAAAGGCAGTGCCACGCAAATTAGTCACTCAACGGCTCGAGTTATTTTTTAAGTACACGGGCCAGCCAATACTATGCTCCTGGTGCCAGTCTTCCGAGCACGTTGTTAAAGACTGCCCGAAAGCGAAACGCCGCGAGGCGAACCACGAGGCTCCAGCGCCCGGGGGGGACACCAGAGGCCCCCCGGCCCCCACTACCGCAATCAGCAACGACCCCCCTCCCCTTAACCACAATAGGCCATTTGCACGATGGCGTCATTTGACTACAACTACCAGAATTACTTTCGTTTTTCCTTTCTCATTTAAAACAGGACGCAGAACCCCTCCATGACGACCCTTGACAAGAAATTGCCGGCCACCCCCTACTACCGATGCCGTGAGCGTAAGCGTGAGAAATTTAATCTTGAAAGCGAGTTTAGTCGCAACATCCTGTCTCGTGGTAATTCAAATACCACAGATGATCACACGCGTTTGGCGGAGATCAAAGATCTCCTAAAAACGATCGAAGATCACGACGTAGAAGGAGCCATCATTCGCAGTAAAGAACAGTGGATATAGCTGGGGAAAAAAACCGACCAAGTATTTCTACCAGCTTGAAAATCAGCGACAGACACGCGACTCAATAACAGAGTTACCTGCCAACAATTCAACCGTGACTTCCGATAAAAAATATTCTTCGCGAATGACGCGATTTTTATCGTAACCTCTATTCGGCTGAACAAGTTTATTTATCTAGCCAAGACTGGCTTTTAGACCTACTGGATAAAACTCTGGCATCCGAAGACCAGGAGAAATGCGAAGGTGACCTCACACTCTTCGAGTGTCAAGAGGCCCTTTCACAAATGCAATCAGGCAAAATCGCCGGGAGCCGATGGATAGTTGAATTTTATCGTCGCTTCTGGGGTCTATTAAGTCACGATTTACTAAATTACTCTTTTAAACACATATCACTCTCTGACACACAACGTCAAGAAATTATCCGCCTGCTTTACAAGAAGGACGACAAGTTAGACTTGAAAAAACTGGCAACCAATTTCTCTGTTAAACACAGATTGTAAAATTTGTACTAAAGTAATCAAACATGCGGGATTCCTGACCACAGTATTTTTGAAAACCTTTTTCTGATCCGGGATACAATCGACTATGTAAACCATAAACAGCTTTCGGCCGCTGTTATTAGCCTGGATGAGGAAAAGGCTTTCGACCGGGTTAATCACGGTTTTTTGCAACGCGGTTTATAGCGCTTTAATTTCGGCCAACATTTCCGGCGTTATCAGCAATGGATGGGTCTCGTCGGCCTTTTCGCTCGAACGGGGAGTTAGACAAGGTTGTCCGTTGTTGCATTATTATTCAGTATTATTTTATTTTGTATTAAATTTTCCACCGCAGAAATATACTCCCGCAGAAAAAAATTACTTGTTTTAATAATGTATATCGGCTTAACAGGAACTTTTTAACAGTGAACATATTGCTCTCGTAACTCCGAGGCGACCGGCACAACAGTCATCTGTATTCCCGATTCAACTCCAGACATGTCCTCAAAAGAACCAGAGACTGTTATCATAATACTGATACGTTTTTACAACAACGTACAATACTTCACTCACTAGTTTTCTCGTTGTTTATGTTCATATTGGCGCCAGAACAGCAACCAGAACTATGGAAACTATTAACCTCCGGTCAGGAAGTAAAATTACAGTTTAATATCCATGCCTTGGATTTTATTTATACTTGACCAGAAATCCGCAAACATTTCCTCCCAGCAGAAATTTTAGCTTTCTCGAGCCGCAAAAATTTTCTCCCGCAAAACAAATTCAGTCGGACAATCCGCAAAATTTCCTTGTGCACGGTAGCTAAATCAACATAACTATGACGTCTTTCCCATACTATTGCATAATCAAACCGTAAAAGCAATGATTCAGTATTCCAAAATAGAACAAACGCAAAGTTCATGCTATTTTGCTCTGCCATACACAGGCGGCCCAAGCTCACTACATCAGATAACCGGTACGTGACCCTTGCTTTATGAGCGGTATTGTGTTACAAAGATTCGATTTATAAAGGTTTGTATGGGAACGCAACGGTTTTGTCTCAAAACTTAAAAATTTGAATGGTATGTGAATAAAATTGACTTACCCTGTTGCTGTGTTGTATTCTTTGTTGTTTGCCTGCTCCTCGGGACGATTTAACGCGATTTCGGCGAGTTATCGCTATTTCGGTGTCCCACTGCTAAGCAAAAGACAAGGCAAAACACTGTTTTCCGGAGTGCTCGCCGATCGAAGCGAATAAATCCTCTGAAAATAACCCTGTCGACTCAATTCCTCCGCAGAATCAAAGAAGAGATGTTGAAGTTCCGTGTCAGTTCACTCGCGACGCAATTCCATCAAAAATGCGTTCCCTGCGAAACATTTGTTTCGAGTCAGCTTCGCTTCGGTATATTCGAAATGGGCGCGTGAAGAGTCGCGAGGACACATTCACCGTTCGCGTGGTGTGTTGGGTAAAAAGATCTAGCCTGACGGGGGTAGTCAGCAGGCAGTTGTCGACAAGCAAACCAAAATGCTCCCCGGGTCCCCTCGTGAGTATTATTGTCAAGGCCAGAGGCGCATTGTTTTAATAATACTCACGAGGGGACCAGAGGAGCATTTTGGTTTGCTTGTCGACAACTGCCTGCTGACTACCCCCGTCAGGCTAGATCTTTTTACCCAACACACCACGCGAACGGTGAATGTGTCCTCGCGACTCTTCACGCGCCCATTTCGAATATACCGAGCGAAGCTGACTCGAAACAAATGTTTCGCAGGGAACGCATTTTTGATGGAATTGCGTCGCGAGTGAACTGACACGGAACTTCAACATCTCTTCTTTGATTCTGCGGAGGAATTGAGTCGACAGGGTTATTTTCAGATGATTTATTCGCTTCGATCGGCGGGCACTCCGGAAAACAGTGTTCTGCCTTGTCTTTTTCTTAGCAGTGAAACACCGAAATAGCGATAACTCGCCGAAATCGCGTTAAATCGCCCCGAGGAGCAGGCAAACAACAAAGAATACAACACAGCAACAGGGTAAGTCAATTTTATTCACATACCATTCAAATTTTTAAGTTTTGAGACAAAACCGTTGCGTTCACATACATACCTTTATAAATCGAATCTTTGTAACACAATACCGCTCATAAAGCAAGGGTCACGTACCGGTTATCTGATATAGTGAGCTTGGGCCGCCTGTGTGCCATATCGCTCATATTAAAACGCAAACCGTTCCCGTCCCATTTAACTTTCTTAAAACGTCTGGCTCCATTCGTAAAAATATACCGTGAAATTCTCAAACTGCGTTTCCCAAGAAAACGCATTTGGCCTATTGTTACCCTTCTAAAGGACCTAAAGCAGCTTTAATGGCTTTACGACAAATGATTGAAAATTTGAAACATTGATAGGTAACGTGATATATCGAAACTTAACTGAGAACTTTAATACCTTTGCGGTGTCGTAATGTGAGATATGACAAGTTCATAACAAGTTATGACATCCCAATACCCTAGGAAAATTAACAATAGGTCTGGGGTGCTCCACAAAAATTTTAGTGGCAGTATGTGACGCCCTTCTTGAAATCCTAACCGGTTTAACCAACCATATCCTCAATGCCCTAATATAGCTTCTATAAAGAAGAAAGAACTAATCCCCCGGACAAAAGTCCACAAAAAAAAAAAAAAAAAACAGCGACCCTTTGTTAACAACTTTTGTCCCTTTTATATAGTGAAACCTATATCTCGTTTGCGCGCATGCGCATTAACGAGATAAAAATCAAAGATTTATTAGATGAGAATAACATATTTCTTTCAACTTTATTGGTCTCATAAATTAAAAATTTAATACATAATTATATAAAAAAAATTAAAACGGAGATAAATGAGAGGACCAAATAGTATTGCGCGAACGGGAAATAGAAAAATCCCATGCGAGGCGCAACCCAAAATCTAATATATATATATATATATATATATATATATATATATATATTGAACTTGATTTGAATGTATTTCATAGCAACCGTATTCTCGCTTTTATAGCCAGTTTTTGTAATTTAACGGTCAATCGTTGATATTACCTGATGAGTGTGGTCATCATTTGACCATACGAAACAGTGCTGTAGTAATAAAACGATGAACTACTTCTGAAGTCTTGAACCAATTTATTATAATTATATATATATATATATATATATATA
Organism: Cladopsammia gracilis; assembly: GCA_022457155.1. NCBI lineage: Eukaryota > Metazoa > Cnidaria > Anthozoa > Scleractinia > Dendrophylliidae > Cladopsammia > Cladopsammia gracilis. The sequence continues at coordinate 389,357 of JAJGOT010000490.1, read as the reverse complement.
TATATATATATATATATATATATATATATCTGATAAGAAAACTAAAATTTAATTTACGTAATTTAACTATAATCTAATTTAGTTACTAATAGTGCACAGTAAGGTGCAAATAGAATCAGACAGATAAAAATGAAGAACGGTGGCAAGGGCAGTTACGGGAGAGGAACCAGGTGCAGGGCATATCATGTGTCTTACATTTAACAAATTCTGCTCGAAAACTGGTTTCAAAGTACCCTTTACCAAACTGTTTGGTCTGATATCTGCTATTCCTTGTAAATGGAAGCGTGCTCTGAGAATAGTTTGTAACATAAATACACCAGACGCGAAAGACAAAAATTGTGTACAAGCCAATAAAATTACATGTAAGCGTGCTCGAAATATTTTTATTCAAAGAAAATTTGAAGAATTACTAGCCAATACTAGGATTTGTAGACAAGGAGTAGATGCTTGTAAGCTTAATGCAATTTACATGCTTCCTTTTAAGATAACTAAAGAAACAAAACTATGCATGTTTCAATTTAAGATCATTCAGAATATCCTACCATATGGTAAATGAATAGATTATATAAAATGATAATATTGTAGACTCTCCTCTTTGTAACTATTGTTACTTGCTAGAAACACTATCACATATGTTAGTTACTTGTAGTATAATTCAAAAGTTTTGGATCGAAGTGATTACCTGGTGGAACAACCAAAGTGGTGATTGCTATTCAGTTGATGAATTATGTATTTACAAAGAACATTTTTACAATATACTAGAAATACGTGTCTCGCAGAACCTCGCGAAGCTCGGGGGAGGATGCACTGCAAAATTTTAGCGATGTGGGCCGTTTTGAAGTTTGTGAGTGCTATCTCCCAAAATTAACCTGTTCCCTTTACATACTTCTGTAGCTGTTATTCTATGTACTGTGTATCAAATAATTGCTAATTCAATTCACTATTCGCTTGAATGGTTGAGATTGCAGGAGTTAATAGGATACAGGTCATGAGAATTACGAAATTGAGTACAAAAGTTAAACATGAATATTCAAGATGAAGCAACATATTCTTTGCAAATATCATAAGCAATGTATGCGAGAAAATCAATAATGATCAATTTACAGCATGTACTAAGACAATAGTTTCCAGTGTTTGAGTACTAATTTTTTATATTAAAAAAATCCTCTTATGATCTGCCTGTCAGTTGTTCAGCTACTTGAAATCTTTTTTTTTTTTTTTTGCAAAAGATAGATTAAAGAATAATTTATGGAGGGTTGTATATAAGCTTAAGATTACTTGCCTTTAAATGTAGGTTGTTTCAATTGAAGAGCATTAAAGAGCGGATTAAAGTGCGGTGATTTGAGCTAGATTTCTTAATCGTTTTTCTTCTTTGAGCCTTTCCCGTAATCAGTGTTTGCTCTCGTTGCGTCTATAAACAGAATCATTTTGTCTAACACTTCCAGTCGGTGTCGCCTCTTCTGATCGGTTTCGTTCAGAATTCTAATGGGGGCATTTGGTCAGGCTGTTCGAATCTTTGTAATCGATGCTGTCGTTGTTTCTTCGTTGCTCGATCGCGTTGAATTTCAAGAAAAATGCAGATTAGATTACAGGTTGACATCTGAACATCTCTCACAGAAGTCCCCCGTGTGTAGATGTGAAATAAATCATGCTATACATTGTGATCATTCTTTAGTGACGATGGAATTACAGATTGATGCCAAACACCCCAGAGGATCTGGTTTCTGAAAATTGAATTCTTCGCTGTTAGAAGACGATGAGTATACAGAAAAATTAATGTTTAAAATTACGTTATTTATTGTACTTGTCAATAAATGACGTCAATTTTTCATGATGATGACGATGACGTAAACGGTTCAAAACGTTTCCGATATTGCCTGTTTCTGTTGACTGAACATGATACAAATGTACCTTAAAATTACATTTTTAGTGTTTCTGTTTTTGAGAATGTAGTTTAAATCTGCACAGTCAATCCTTGAGGTCAGCCCGAGTGACCAACTCAGTCGTCCAACATATGCAATGGACCACTGGGCTGTACAGCTTCAGGTGGTCATAAACTCAAGATAATGTAGCCTCCCATGGTTGTCCTTTGGAACAGGTGTCAGATTGTTTCCGGACTGTCAAATTGTTTCCGGACACCAAAATTGACAGGTTAATAAACTAATTGCCTGTTTTTTCCATCTATTAAAGCGGTTTCACATGGCAAATTAGTTTATTATACTAAAAATATGCTATTTTCCATTTATTAAGTTGAAAATGTGGTATTTTTAGTTTATTAGACATGCAACTTTGGTTTATTAAACAGGAAATTTCCATCTAATAAACGAATGTTGCTATGGTTTCAGTTTATTAACTGAAAGTGTCAAGAAAGTTTGCAGACAAGAATTTTCTATGTTCAGCCGCCATTACGGAAAAAATATTCAGGGCGAAAACAAAATAACTGTGGTATATTCTGTTTAAAAAACATTATAACAGAAATGATGTCTGCTTAATCCTTCCAATAAGCGGAAGTTAACCACATAAATTTTCTTTTAGCGACAGACATTTTACAAAAATCATACTTCGAGGCGCGATCGATGGGAGCCGAGAATGCGAGCTGCTCCTTCGATGTTCATCAAGCTTAATTATACAAAAGTGACCTCCTTTCATTCAAATTCTACCATGAAGAGAGAATAATTTTTCCATTCAACGAGATTATAAAGGACTGTTTAAAGAGAATGAATTAAATTAGAATTTTGTTGAAAATCTATTTCTGCAGACGCAAAGAGATATTGAACAACAGCGCGGCCATCGCAATTTACGCGGAAAATTTGCGATCCAGTTTCGCGTAAATTTTGAAAATAAAAAGTCAAAATATGGGCTTAGTCGTTTCCAAGCAAAGGCTTCTTTGCTTAGTCTGGCGGCGTGATTCGCAGCAAACGTAAGACTTACTTGTAAGTTGTCATTGTTGTTTAATAGACTAAAACTGCGTATAGCTTGCATGCATCGAATCGACCGTATATTTACGGACAAAATTGTCCACAATATTTAAAGAAAAAGCCGTATTTTGGCATTCTTATCGCAACTGGAAGTGAAAATAAGAATGCAAAAATATGGCTTTTTCTTTAAATATTGTGGACAATTTTGTCCGTAAATATACGGTCGATTCGATGCATGCAAGCTATACGCAGTTTTAGTCTATTAAACAACAATGACAACTTACAAGTAAGTCTTACGTTTGCTGTGGATCACGCCGCCAGACTAAGCAAAGAACGTACGCACTTTTAGTGTATTAAACAGAAATGACAACTTACAATTTGTCTGTCAACATACGGTCGATTCGATGCAAGCTACGCACTTTTAGGTACTTTTTTAAAAATTAATTTTTAAAATTACGTCATTTATTGACAAGAACAAAGACGTTAAGGACAAAGGACTTTTATGGGAAGTGATTAAAATGGAAATAAGAGCATTTACGATTAGTTATTCTAAACATAAAGCTAAGAAGCGAAAAGACTTTGAAGAAAATCTTACACAGGAAGCTACAGAGCTTGAAAATCAAGTTGACAATGACCCAACACCAGAGACTATAAAGAGGTATACCCAAATTAAGAATGAGCTAGAAAAAATTTCCTTTGATCGAACTCGAGGCGCTTGTTCGTTCAAAAGCCCGTTGGCACGAATTTGGTGAACGCAGTTCTAAATATTTTTTTAATCTTGAGAAGAGAAATTATGAAAATAAATACATTACCAACCTTATAAAAGAAGATAAAAGTATCATAACAGATCCAAAAAAAATTCTAGAAGAACAAAGTAGATACTACCGAAATTTATATTCTTCACAAAGACCAAAGGTAAACAACCCGGAATTTAAATTGTTCTTTGAGAATGACATGATTATAACACTGGACAATGAACAAAAAAACAAATATGAAGGGTTATTGACGAAAAACGAGTGTTTAAAGGCGTTGAAATGTTTCCAAACAAATAAATCTCCTTGGAATGACGGTTTGACCGCCGAATTGTACACCTTTTTCTGGGATCAATTAGGCAAGTTGATGGTGGATAGTTTTAATTATGGCTTTCACAAAGGAGAATTGTCTATATCACAAAGACAAAGCGTTAGAGTGATTTTCGTAAGACCGTGAAACAGTATCTAGCAATTAATCAAAATTAGCCAAAATTAGCTAAAACTAAACAAAAGAAAACAATGGAATTAGTGTCTAATAGTGTCTGCTAGTGCCTACTAACTTAGTAGCTGTTTCACGGTCTTACGAAAATCACTCTATACGTTTAATTCCAAAAAAAGACAAAAACTTATCTCACTTAAAAAACTGGAGACCTATCTCACTTTTAAACGTAGATTATAAGATTGCCACCAAAGCTCTTGCTTTAAGATTGAAGAAGGTTATACCAACGATCATAAACAATACACAAACTGGATATTTAGAAGGGAGATTTATTGGTGAGAACATCCGACTTATATCTGACATTCTCCATTTTACAACTGATCAGAATATGGAAGGAATAGCTCTATTTATTGATTTCGAAAAAGCTTTTGATAGCTTAGAATGGGACTATCCCTCTAAAGTACTAGATACCTTTCATTTTGGATCTGATTTTAAGACTTCGGTTAAAATTATATATACAAATATTTCTAGCTGTACAATAAACAACTGTTTGGCCTCTAACTCTTTTGAACTAAAAAGAGGTGTTAGACAGGGTTGTCCCTTGTCAGGTTTATTGTTTGTCTTGGCCGCAGAATTGTTGTCCTGTGCAATAAGAGCTAGTGATGACATAAAAGGAATCCAGGTTTCTGATATAGAAGTAAAATTATCCCAATATGCTGATGACACTACCTCCTTTTGTAAAGATGAAAGCTCGCTTGGAAAACTGCTAGAGTTATTACACTTGTTCAAAGATTGCAGTGGGTTAAAACTGAACGAATCCAAATCAGAAGCAATGTGGCTTGGGAGAAACGCAAACAGAACAGACACACCATTCGAAGTTCAGTGGCCACAAAGGCCCATCTGGGCCTTAGGGACGGCATTTTCGTACAATTCAGTTCTTAATGAACAGGAAAAATTTTTGCGAAAGATAAACAAAATAAAAACACTTTTTAATATATGGTTACAAAGAGACCTCTCACTCTATGGAAAAATAACAATCGCCAAAGCGTTAGGTTTGTCAAAACTTATTTTTTCAAGCGCCAGTATCCATACACCGCCTTATGTTATAGATATAGTTAATAAACTAATTGCTGATTTCATCTAGAATGGTAAAAAACCTAAATTAAAAAGAAACACATTAATCGGCCCAAAAGAGAAGGGAAGTTTGGATTTACCTGAGTTTGAGATAATATCGAAATCTCTACTAATAGCCTGGGTTCAAAGGTTAAAAAAATGTGTAGAAGAGCAGTGGATGATAATTCCCTTATTTTATTTGAAAAACGCAGGCGGATCATTTATCTTTGATTGCAATTATGATGTAAAGCTTTTGGAATTGAAAAATATACCAGTCTTTTACATTGATATTCTCAAAGCCTGGGCTGAGGTCCAGGACGCTTCTGAAATTCACGAGAAAATCCGTATTGAAGACATAATTTTATGGAATAATAAACATATTACTATAGACGGCAAATCAATATACTGAAGGACTGCCATGATGCTGGCATAATAATCAAAGGGCTCTTAAAGCCATCTCGTTAATGCGTTAGAACGTGAGGTTAATAAAAAAATAGAAGAATTGATAGTGAATATGGTAAAGATGCCGTTGTAACAGATTTTGATAATTTCATTAAATTTATTTATTTGGTCAATTACCATCATTTGCGAATTACATGCTATTATAAGTAGTTATTTATGATCCATTGTTCAATCGGCAAACTCTGAGCACGTAACAACGCTGAAAAACTCATAAAAGAACATTGCCTTTCCCGTGAAATGTCACCAAATCGTTCGTAACGTTGATGAATGCTTCCAGCAACAAATAAGTTTGAATTTGGCATGATACATTTGCAAATAGAAACACTTACTTTGAAATCGAAGAATAGAAGCGAGCACGTGCTATGGGCGGCGAAAGACGCATCCAGAGCCAGGCGCATCTAAGTTATGATGACACCGCTGGACGTACGCTTGCTCAAAATCATTGTGGTTTTGGTTTTGGTCTCGCGAGTTTTCTCGCCCTCGCGTTACGTGGAGATGGCCACGCGTCCCGCGCACCAGCCGTTCGCCCACACTAGAACTGTCCGCTTGATAGCGGAGGAAAACCTGGCTATTGACACGCTCAGTATAGCGCAGTCGTTACCGGACGTTAAGGAAGAAATCGTTGGGGTTGTACCCCTCTACGGAGGAAAGTGCTTCGACATCACCCTCCGATCTACAGAATCGGCCACGCGGTTGGCGGCATCGGGCTTTGACTACGAAAGCCGCGTTATCCCTTTACGCATTTTAGGGCAAAAAGCACTACACGTGTCATGCTTCGTTCCCGTTGAATTCCCGATGAAAACCTGCTACAACTCGTGGAACAATACGGCGACATCAAAGCGCGAGCAGTCCGCCGGCTTTGCTTGAAAGCTACGAGCACATCGAGAACGGCATCCGTGTCGTAGAATTCACACGTTTACAAAAGGCAGTGCCACGCAAATTAGTCACTCAACGGCTCGAGTTATTTTTTAAGTACACGGGCCAGCCAATACTATGCTCCTGGTGCCAGTCTTCCGAGCACGTTGTTAAAGACTGCCCGAAAGCGAAACGCCGCGAGGCGAACCACGAGGCTCCAGCGCCCGGGGGGGACACCAGAGGCCCCCCGGCCCCCACTACCGCAATCAGCAACGACCCCCCTCCCCTTAACCACAATAGGCCATTTGCACGATGGCGTCATTTGACTACAACTACCAGAATTACTTTCGTTTTTCCTTTCTCATTTAAAACAGGACGCAGAACCCCTCCATGACGACCCTTGACAAGAAATTGCCGGCCACCCCCTACTACCGATGCCGTGAGCGTAAGCGTGAGAAATTTAATCTTGAAAGCGAGTTTAGTCGCAACATCCTGTCTCGTGGTAATTCAAATACCACAGATGATCACACGCGTTTGGCGGAGATCAAAGATCTCCTAAAAACGATCGAAGATCACGACGTAGAAGGAGCCATCATTCGCAGTAAAGAACAGTGGATATAGCTGGGGAAAAAAACCGACCAAGTATTTCTACCAGCTTGAAAATCAGCGACAGACACGCGACTCAATAACAGAGTTACCTGCCAACAATTCAACCGTGACTTCCGATAAAAAATATTCTTCGCGAATGACGCGATTTTTATCGTAACCTCTATTCGGCTGAACAAGTTTATTTATCTAGCCAAGACTGGCTTTTAGACCTACTGGATAAAACTCTGGCATCCGAAGACCAGGAGAAATGCGAAGGTGACCTCACACTCTTCGAGTGTCAAGAGGCCCTTTCACAAATGCAATCAGGCAAAATCGCCGGGAGCCGATGGATAGTTGAATTTTATCGTCGCTTCTGGGGTCTATTAAGTCACGATTTACTAAATTACTCTTTTAAACACATATCACTCTCTGACACACAACGTCAAGAAATTATCCGCCTGCTTTACAAGAAGGACGACAAGTTAGACTTGAAAAAACTGGCAACCAATTTCTCTGTTAAACACAGATTGTAAAATTTGTACTAAAGTAATCAAACATGCGGGATTCCTGACCACAGTATTTTTGAAAACCTTTTTCTGATCCGGGATACAATCGACTATGTAAACCATAAACAGCTTTCGGCCGCTGTTATTAGCCTGGATGAGGAAAAGGCTTTCGACCGGGTTAATCACGGTTTTTTGCAACGCGGTTTATAGCGCTTTAATTTCGGCCAACATTTCCGGCGTTATCAGCAATGGATGGGTCTCGTCGGCCTTTTCGCTCGAACGGGGAGTTAGACAAGGTTGTCCGTTGTTGCATTATTATTCAGTATTATTTTATTTTGTATTAAATTTTCCACCGCAGAAATATACTCCCGCAGAAAAAAATTACTTGTTTTAATAATGTATATCGGCTTAACAGGAACTTTTTAACAGTGAACATATTGCTCTCGTAACTCCGAGGCGACCGGCACAACAGTCATCTGTATTCCCGATTCAACTCCAGACATGTCCTCAAAAGAACCAGAGACTGTTATCATAATACTGATACGTTTTTACAACAACGTACAATACTTCACTCACTAGTTTTCTCGTTGTTTATGTTCATATTGGCGCCAGAACAGCAACCAGAACTATGGAAACTATTAACCTCCGGTCAGGAAGTAAAATTACAGTTTAATATCCATGCCTTGGATTTTATTTATACTTGACCAGAAATCCGCAAACATTTCCTCCCAGCAGAAATTTTAGCTTTCTCGAGCCGCAAAAATTTTCTCCCGCAAAACAAATTCAGTCGGACAATCCGCAAAATTTCCTTGTGCACGGTAGCTAAATCAACATAACTATGACGTCTTTCCCATACTATTGCATAATCAAACCGTAAAAGCAATGATTCAGTATTCCAAAATAGAACAAACGCAAAGTTCATGCTATTTTGCTCTGCCATACACAGGCGGCCCAAGCTCACTACATCAGATAACCGGTACGTGACCCTTGCTTTATGAGCGGTATTGTGTTACAAAGATTCGATTTATAAAGGTTTGTATGGGAACGCAACGGTTTTGTCTCAAAACTTAAAAATTTGAATGGTATGTGAATAAAATTGACTTACCCTGTTGCTGTGTTGTATTCTTTGTTGTTTGCCTGCTCCTCGGGACGATTTAACGCGATTTCGGCGAGTTATCGCTATTTCGGTGTCCCACTGCTAAGCAAAAGACAAGGCAAAACACTGTTTTCCGGAGTGCTCGCCGATCGAAGCGAATAAATCCTCTGAAAATAACCCTGTCGACTCAATTCCTCCGCAGAATCAAAGAAGAGATGTTGAAGTTCCGTGTCAGTTCACTCGCGACGCAATTCCATCAAAAATGCGTTCCCTGCGAAACATTTGTTTCGAGTCAGCTTCGCTTCGGTATATTCGAAATGGGCGCGTGAAGAGTCGCGAGGACACATTCACCGTTCGCGTGGTGTGTTGGGTAAAAAGATCTAGCCTGACGGGGGTAGTCAGCAGGCAGTTGTCGACAAGCAAACCAAAATGCTCCCCGGGTCCCCTCGTGAGTATTATTGTCAAGGCCAGAGGCGCATTGTTTTAATAATACTCACGAGGGGACCAGAGGAGCATTTTGGTTTGCTTGTCGACAACTGCCTGCTGACTACCCCCGTCAGGCTAGATCTTTTTACCCGACACACCACGCGAACGGTGAATGTGTCCTCGCGACTCTTCACGCGCCCATTTCGAATATACCGAGCGAAGCTGACTCGAAACAAATGTTTCGCAGGGAACGCATTTTTGATGGAATTGCGTCGCGAGTGAACTGACACGGAACTTCAACATCTCTTCTTTGATTCTGCGGAGGAATTGAGTCGACAGGGTTATTTTCAGATGATTTATTCGCTTCGATCGGCGGGCACTCCGGAAAACAGTGTTCTGCCTTGTCTTTTTCTTAGCAGTGAAACACCGAAATAGCGATAACTCGCCGAAATCGCGTTAAATCGCCCCGAGGAGCAGGCAAACAACAAAGAATACAACACAGCAACAGGGTAAGTCAATTTTATTCACATACCATTCAAATTTTTAAGTTTTGAGACAAAACCGTTGCGTTCACATACATACCTTTATAAATCGAATCTTTGTAACACAATACCGCTCATAAAGCAAGGGTCACGTACCGGTTATCTGATATAGTGAGCTTGGGCCGCCTGTGTGCCATATCGCTCATATTAAAACGCAAACCGTTCCCGTCCCATTTAACTTTCTTAAAACGTCTGGCTCCATTCGTAAAAATATACCGTGAAATTCTCAAACTGCGTTTCCCAAGAAAACGCATTTGGCCTATTGTTACCCTTCTAAAGGACCTAAAGCAGCTTTAATGGCTTTACGACAAATGATTGAAAATTTGAAACATTGATAGGTAACGTGATATATCGAAACTTAACTGAGAACTTTAATACCTTTGCGGTGTCGTAATGTGAGATATGACAAGTTCATAACAAGTTATGACATCCCAATACCCTAGGAAAATTAACAATAGGTCTGGGGTGCTCCACAAAAATTTTAGTGGCAGTATGTGACGCCCTTCTTGAAATCCTAACCGGTTTAACCAACCATATCCTCAATGCCCTAATATAGCTTCTATAAAGAAGAAAGAACTAATCCCCCGGACAAAAGTCCACAAAAAAAAAAAAAAAAAACAGCGACCCTTTGTTAACAACTTTTGTCCCTTTTATATAGTGAAACCTATATCTCGTTTGCGCGCATGCGCATTAACGAGATAAAAATCAAAGATTTATTAGATGAGAATAACATATTTCTTTCAACTTTATTGGTCTCATAAATTAAAAATTTAATACATAATTATATAAAAAAAATTAAAACGGAGATAAATGAGAGGACCAAATAGTATTGCGCGAACGGGAAATAGAAAAATCCCATGCGAGGCGCAACCCAAAATCTAATATATATATATATATATATATATATATATATATATATTGAACTTGATTTGAATGTATTTCATAGCAACCGTATTCTCGCTTTTATAGCCAGTTTTTGTAATTTAACGGTCAATCGTTGATATTACCTGATGAGTGTGGTCATCATTTGACCATACGAAACAGTGCTGTAGTAATAAAACGATGAACTACTTCTGAAGTCTTGAACCAATTTATTATAATTATATATATATATATATATATATATATATATATATATATATCTGATAAGAAAACTAAAATTTAATTTACGTAATTTAACTATAATCTAATTTAGTTACTAATAGTGCACAGTAAGGTGCAAATAGAATCAGACAGATAAAAATGAAGAACGGTGGCAAGGGCAGTTACGGGAGAGGAACCAGGTGCAGGGCATATCATGTGTCTTACATTTAACAAATTCTGCTCGAAAACTGGTTTCAAAGTACCCTTTACCAAACTGTTTGGTCTGATATCTGCTATTCCTTGTAAATGGAAGCGTGCTCTGAGAATAGTTTGTAACATAAATACACCAGACGCGAAAGACAAAAATTGTGTACAAGCCAATAAAATTACATGTAAGCGTGCTCGAAATATTTTTATTCAAAGAAAATTTGAAGAATTACTAGCCAATACTAGGATTTGTAGACAAGGAGTAGATGCTTGTAAGCTTAATGCAATTTACATGCTTCCTTTTAAGATAACTAAAGAAACAAAACTATGCATGTTTCAATTTAAGATCATTCAGAATATCCTACCATATGGTAAATGAATAGATTATATAAAATGATAATATTGTAGACTCTCCTCTTTGTAACTATTGTTACTTGCTAGAAACACTATCACATATGTTAGTTACTTGTAGTATAATTCAAAAGTTTTGGATCGAAGTGATTACCTGGTGGAACAACCAAAGTGGTGATTGCTATTCAGTTGATGAATTATGTATTTACAAAGAACATTTTTACAATATACTAGAAATACGTGTCTCGCAGAACCTCGCGAAGCTCGGGGGAGGATGCACTGCAAAATTTTAGCGATGTGGGCCGTTTTGAAGTTTGTGAGTGCTATCTCCCAAAATTAACCTGTTCCCTTTACATACTTCTGTAGCTGTTATTCTATGTACTGTGTATCAAATAATTGCTAATTCAATTCACTATTCGCTTGAATGGTTGAGATTGCAGGAGTTAATAGGATACAGGTCATGAGAATTACGAAATTGAGTACAAAAGTTAAACATGAATATTCAAGATGAAGCAACATATTCTTTGCAAATATCATAAGCAATGTATGCGAGAAAATCAATAATGATCAATTTACAGCATGTACTAAGACAATAGTTTCCAGTGTTTGAGTACTAATTTTTTATATTAAAAAAATCCTCTTATGATCTGCCTGTCAGTTGTTCAGCTACTTGAAATCTTTTTTTTTTTTTTTGCAAAAGATAGATTAAAGAATAATTTATGGAGGGTTGTATATAAGCTTAAGATTACTTGCCTTTAAATGTAGGTTGTTTCAATTGAAGAGCATTAAAGAGCGGATTAAAGTGCGGTGATTTGAGCTAGATTTCTTAATCGTTTTTCTTCTTTGAGCCTTTCCCGTAATCAGTGTTTGCTCTCGTTGCGTCTATAAACAGAATCATTTTGTCTAACACTTCCAGTCGGTGTCGCCTCTTCTGATCGGTTTCGTTCAGAATTCTAATGGGGGCATTTGGTCAGGCTGTTCGAATCTTTGTAATCGATGCTGTCGTTGTTTCTTCGTTGCTCGATCGCGTTGAATTTCAAGTCGCCGTTCTCGCTCCAGCGGAGTTTCGGTGGTTAATCTTCTCGAGAAAGGATTTCAAGCCACTTATTCAATCCAGCGTTGTTATATTTGCTGTTCTTTCTCATTTGCATCAGAAATTGGTCGTGTTTCACCGAGAGCAGGGGGGATTGGAAGCCTATCCCATGATGCAACGCAACGAGTTACCGGCGACATTTGAAGCGAATAAACAAACTTTTTGTAAAATCTCATATTTCGGTGATTTTGCCGGTAGTCTCATTTTATGGTTTTAATTATGGGAGACTTGGGAATCAGAGAAATAGTTCGTTGGTAACAGAAAAGAACTACAATGCAAGAATTTCATTTATATTTCTAAGTTTAATCCTCGTTTCTCGTCCTTAGAAAATATTATTTTCCGCTCGCAGGAAAATGGCGATCATCCACGAAAATACCAGGAAAGTGCAGTTGTACTCCTTCTTAATCGAAGCATCACTAGCATTTTAACATTAATAACGTATTCCTTAATATCATAACGACTTAAAACATCAGATCCCTCCAGATCCCTCCAGGTTTTTCAAGCTGAATAAAACCATCAAAGTGTGGGTACTTTCAGTCAATGCTTTGAATTGACGGCGAGCTGATTTAGGAAATTCGCGCACGTTTGCAGAGTTGAATATGAAAATTCTTTGAGGAATAAAACGAATTTAGACCGAAGCAAGTTCAAGTAAATGAGTATAAAAGGGGTTACATTGTATTTCCAAAAGCCGTCTTGAACAAAGGATAGCGGAAAAAATCTTGGTAAATGCATCAGTGCTGAAAGCTCAAATCAGTACAAAACACGCAGCAAAATTAAATATATGCGCGCGCTATATCGCGCGCTATATCGCGCGTACACGCTAGCTGTACGCGTCAGTTACAGTTTTTCCTGTCGTTGACATCAGAACTACTGTGTCTAGCTAAAACCGTGGATAAAACAAATAGCTATTAAGAGAAGAACTTTTTTCCCAAAGGTTTTCAGTTTTTTAGAGCACTTATTTGGTTAACACAGTGCAAGAGTGTCGTCATATGGGTGGACAAGCAGTTGGATGCTTACGCGTTCAAGCGCGCGCAAATTTTGTTTGTCGTGTCATCCTTCAAACAAATTTTCGAAAGCATTTATCTGTTCTTTGCAAGAGAAATTTTTTTGACATTGCAAATCCTGACAAAACAAGACCGACAGACAAGAGGCCTTGAAAAGGGTGTCTTGACAGCCACTGCTTGCCTCGGCGATCAGTGGCAAATGCGAGGTCACGTGATGAGACATTATGGGATAGGCTTCCAACCCCCCCCCCCCTCCCCTGCACCGAGAGTAAACACTTTTTCACGATGATGAGTAAACCGTCAGCCCGGCCGCCGCCATGAGAGCGCGCCATTGTCAGCGGTCGCGATTTTTGTTGCTAGGCAACTGCACGACATCTTCAGTATATATATATAAACTTCTCGCCAAATTTATTAACCTCGCTACACTCGGGCCTTCGGCCCTCGCTTCGCGAGGAATAAATAAATAAATTAATAAATAAATAATAAACAACTAAATAAACAAACAAATACAGTAGCGAAGGATTAGCTATACAGAGGAATTGTCAACAACAAAGAACGGAAAAATTTGTGAGTGGACTACCTAACATGAGTATAGACATCAGCTGAAGTAAATAGGGAAAACTCGAAGTAAAAACACTGGAGAATTTTTTTGTTTAGACCAGGCATGTGAACGTGATGGGGCTATCAAGGAACAACAACAACAATAACAACAACGTTTATTCATACTGTAAAATTACAAAGATGTATACATAATACATAAATTAAAAATAGATACAGTACCTGGTTACCCAAAATAACTAAAAAGCTAACCATTATTTATTAATTAAAAATAATATACACGCAAGTCAGAAAAAAAATGGCTTAATTTAGATCAACTTAATTTTAATGTACACACCTTAAATAGAAGTAGGGATTACAGAACAAATATAAAAGTATAAAATGAAATAAAATTAATAAATAATAAATAAAAAACTGTATAGAAATAGCAAAAAAAAATAGCACAAAATATCAATTAATAGTAGAAATTAGTAGAAATTAATAAAGTGAGAAGTTAGATCTCTTTAAAATGAGTAGGAGGTTAGAATCTTGAATCTTTCATCAATTTCATTCCACAAGTTAGGTCCATTAAATCGAATATTAAATTTATCATAGATTGTTCGGATTTTTGGAAGATAGAAGGTAGACCTAGTCGCAAAGCGAGTGTTGACTTTATGCTTAGTAGAAGTTCTGAGAAAAAACGAATAGAAGATCTTCGGTAATTTGCCATTAATATATTGGTGCATAAAATAAAGAGTTTGAAGTTTAATACGATCCTGAAGTTTGAGGAGGTTAATAATCTTACAAAGGACACCAATACCTCTGGACACTTTTTTGGAAATCTGTTGGATTTGATCTTTCCAATTAAGAATTCCAAGGTACTTAACGCTTTTATGCTGATTTATTGTTTTGCCATATATTTCAATTTTCATAGAATAATTTAATTTTTTTTATAAGGATGAAATATTACAAAATGTGTTTTATCAATATTAAGCGATAGTTTGTTTGCATAAAGCCATATATTAATTTCACCAAGTTCCCGATTGATAGTTTGCTTAAGATGCTCTAGATCTCTATGCGAGTAAAACAGATTAGAATCATCTGCAAACAAATGAAAGTCAAAAATAGATGAAGAATTGATGAAATCATTGATATTCTTGGTTTGCAACCACGTGACAAGGCGGCCATTTTGGTGGTCAACACAATACAATTTTGTTTCAACATCAGGAAGAACGAGGAGTGGACGGTCGGTGAAGACAAAAAACAAAGCTGTACTTTGGACGTAATTTAATTAGCAAAAAGTAAGGATTTTTTTTTCGTGAAATGGCCATTTTATTCTCCGTGAAACGTGAAATGACAATTTTATTTTTCGTGAAACGTAATCTAGACCCCCCTTTACCACCCTCTGCAATGTGTCTGAGTCTGCATTATTTATAGAAACAAATTGCTGCCTGTTAGTTGAGTATAAATGGAACCACTTATTTGCTAAGCCACGTATTCCGTAGTGTTCAATTTTAGCTAAGAGAATGCTATAATCTACTGTATCAAAGGCTTTACTAAAGTCCAAAAATATTCCACAGGAATATAATTTGTTTTCAATTGCTCTTTGAATTTTATCAGTACTAAGCAAAGTAGCTTAAGTAGTGGAGCGCCCACTGCGAAAACCAAACTGATTTTCATTTAGTACATGTATATTATGTTTATCAAGAAAGTTAATTGATCTATTATACATCAATGTTTCCAATATTTATGAAAGACAGATAACAAAGAAATAGGCCGATAATTTGATACAAGAGTCTGGCTACCACTTTTATAAAGAGGGATAATTCTACCAACTTTTAGTTTATCTGGAACCAAGCCTAATGAAAAAGAACAATTGAATAAATAAGATAATGGATAACCTAAAACAGTCCAGTAATTTCAGAATTTTCACAGGAATGCTATAAGGCCCCAGTGCTTTGTTTGCATTTAGTCCAGAATTAACATCTTCAACTTCCATGGGTGTTACTGGTGTCAGAAAAAGAAACTGTTGCATTGTGAGGTTGTCAAAAATTCTACGTAAGATCTATTTACAGATTGGATAGCATTGGTCAACATTGGCCCAATTGAGGAAAAACACTTGTTAAAAGCATTTGCAATACTTTTAGCATCGGTTATAGTATTTCCGTCAACTACTAGTCTGCTTGGAAAAGACAGCTTACTACCTTTAGTACTAATTAATTGCTCATTATTTGCTGTCCAAAATAATTTATTAAGGAACAAAAAATTTGGTAAATGATCTGTTAAGTCGCAGACTAAGTTGCCACTAAAAGAGAAAAATTAATTAGAGTTGAAGAAAATATTATCTGTTAAAGTTGCTGTGTGATCAGTAATTCTTATAGGCTGAAATTCTTGTTAGGAACGATTATCCTAACAATGCTCTCTTTTTTCTGAAGACACGCTGCCTCGTGAGGAATGGATTACGTTAACACAGCCACTGAATGATCAAAGTGATTTAGACGAAAAAGGTAAGAAGCTTTTATACACTTTTTTCTTACATGTTTTATGTACTGTTTAAAAAACGAGCAGTAGTGTTTTCAGGTTTTAAATCTGGTAAAACATAAGTAGATTGATTCGCATACAACACGTGTGCCACATAATGTACCGAATGGCTTCGACGAAACCGGCTCATGTCGAAAGTTTTGGGATTTTAAAGTTCTGAGGAAAATTCAATCTACTATAAAATGCTATGCGAAAGTTGACAGGTACGGTGGATAAAACGTCTGACATTTCTTGTAGTGGTAGAGAACGAGTAGAACTAAACAGCGTGCCTCTCTGAACCACTCGCTTACCTACTAATTTACACGTGGGCGCTGGTGTCATTTAAATAACGGCTTACTTGCTGAACTGTTCGTTGCTTATTTTGTTGGAGAAGGTTCCAAATAGAATGGCAAAAAGCTAAATTTTGTTAAACAGTACTAAACAAAAATATTAAAGTCGCCATTTGTTGTAGTCATAATCCTGTGGAATCCTGAATTATTAGTACCCATATTAGTATTTTTTATATATGATTACGTGTGAACTTTCTACAAAGATCACGGAAGTTATTTTAAAATCATTCTCATTACAAATTCAGCGATAGTTGTATTGCTTGAATAGCAAGAAGCTTTTATCTTTTCTTCACACATATCTTAATATAAAAAATGATTAATTTTACCGAGGATATCTAACCAACATGTGAACAGGAGAAGTGAGTGAGGAAGGGGGAGGTTCATTAAGAACGTTTTAAGAAAGCTGCAGATCTCTTGAGTATTTTCCTAATACTGTATTCTGTGTCCTATTGCTTCCCCCATTTAGTTAACAGGAGGAACATTTTCTCCTTTTAACGAAATGCGTGATTCTAATACCTAAAATTTAAGTTCTAGCACTCGAAAATTTCATCGTTTTAGGCCAAGCATGCATAGTGGGGTATTATTATAAATGACCAAAAGCAAACGTTTCGGCTTTTTCCCTTCTTCAGTGGTGGTTTGTTCGTTAACTACTCGTCTACAGCAACGGATTTGATGGTCAATAGTGACGTCACAATCATTTTCAATCCTTCCATTTGAAGCGCGCGGTTATTTCAGAATCATTTTCGTGAAGCCTTTGGAAATCTTCGTACTTTTAGCTATGTGAGCCTCTCTGAGTAAAATATGACCTTCAGAAAAGAGGTTCCGAATTTTATATCGCAACGCAAAATGATCAAACACTTTCACGTAAGTAAAGAAGAAAGCTTATTTATGTTATACCATTCGATAATGATCGAAAAATAGTCAAAGGGAATGCAGAATAAACATTTAAATATACCATACCAAATGAGATGTAGCGTTAGGGCTGATTTTATAATAATTATTTCTCAAAAGTTCAACACAATATAAGGTAATCACACTGGTAAATCAAAAAGCTGAAGGGATAGCCCTTACGTCCATGGAAAAACATTTTGTGGCTAAAGTAAATTGACTTTGCACGAAGCGTTAAAAGTTACTGTATTTACCGTTATTTTGCCACTTTGGCGAAACACTTCTGTGTTGTCAAGAAAGCTCTCGATAGTGTCGTTAATGTCACATTGAAATTTGTTAAGCACTCATCAACCACCCTAAATAGGAGCATTGCGTGTGGAGCTTTTATCTTTTCTTGGGCGTTTCGCGCGAGGCGGCATAGTTTCAGCTGAAGCATCACCAACAGTATTGCGGCGTTTTCCTCTGGTCATCATTGTGAATTACCTAAACACGAGATAGGGCTGGTGAGGCGCGAGCATTCGTCCACAATGAATTCAAAGTAACATAAAAACAACAAAACTGCAGGAGTAACGGAACCGGAATAAATAAACAAATAAAGAAATGAAGAAAATCGGCCACATGTTTGGCAATGTCTATTAATAGGAGATGCCGCATTGAATATGTGAAAAAAGCCGGAGTGGATCAATCAGCACCGGTCCCTTTTGAACACAAGACCATACAAGGCCAAAGAAGTTGACTAGACAAAAGACAAAGGCGCAATTTAAATACATAGCGGACGCGACATGTCAGAATCTGTTAAATGGGCCTTATGACTTCCTTTCTAAATGTTTCATGGCAAATAAAATTGCTCCCCTATAGCTGCGATAAAGGACGTAATTTCCCGTATCGTTTAAACACGAAGTACAGGTATAAAAGGCTTAGCTCCTCCCCCATTTCACTCCTTTTGGGTGTGAAATGCAAATTTACGCGACTTTCAGTCACAAAACGTGGTTAACTTGCGCGTCCTAATTATTAATTATTGCGCGTCATAATTTGCTTCAAAAATCTGATAAAACCAAGATTTTACCTAAGCTAAAAAAGAAATAGAAGTTCATAAAGACTTCTGATATAGCTTTCATAAAGTTTTTCCAAATTGTGTTAGCAATAGTCTTAGTAATGACGCATGTTATTTGTCAGTTGTTTATGCTTCAGTGGTTGATTGACGACTGGAGGTGAGAATTGCCAGGCCAGGCTCCCCTTATACCGGAACTTCGTCTTTAAATGGACGCCATCCCTGAGTAAAATGGGAACGGAAGGTTCCTGAAGGCCTTTGTGGCTCTAACATTCCGCAAATTCGAGTGCCTCCAGAACCACTCGAAGGTATTGATTTAAAATACCTACTTTTCCGTTAAAATCAGATACATGTACGGGAACGGTGGAGCGGTGGATTACCAAACACACCATAATAAATTCAACGCCACAATGGGCATGAAGAAAGGACACTAAGTGTTCGATGTCAGAACCAACTGCTTCGGGGCGACGCCCCTTACAACATAAATCGTTTGTTCCCAATTTCTAAAATAACAACTCTTGGCTTGAGAGTTTTGATCTGAGGAATATTGGACGATAAAAGTTTTGAGACGTTTCTACCGCCAATACCGAGATAAGAAATGTTAGCTTTCGCCACATTCATATCACGAGATGTTCTTATAGTCTCGGTCTTGTTCAAGGAAAAGCCTAAAACGGCGCACAAAAGAGTGACCGAGAAT
Organism: Cladopsammia gracilis; assembly: GCA_022457155.1. Classification (NCBI taxonomy): domain Eukaryota; kingdom Metazoa; phylum Cnidaria; class Anthozoa; order Scleractinia; family Dendrophylliidae; genus Cladopsammia; species Cladopsammia gracilis. The sequence continues at coordinate 369,879 of JAJGOT010000490.1, read as the reverse complement.
AATAACATTGACTCTATGAACCATTGAAGATAAAGTTTTACGGTGAATAATATAAGATAAACTGTACTTATTGTTGAAAAACTTGATTGCTTGAGTGCTTGATTGCTTGGTTGAACTGAATGACTGAGTATCTGAAGGCTTTGATTCTTGCAGACTGAGAGGGTGAAATAGTGGTTGCGCCCACTATATATAGTGTCTACACGCAAGCGGGGTTGAGTAATATTACTGCCTTAATGAGTCCACGAGGAAAATTTATCCTTTGTCACGAAAATGTTATGCAATACGGCATGAGACCTTTTATTCATCAATCAAGCAATAAACACACCCCCAAATTAAATACATGAAATTATTCTGAGCGAAGGACATAAAAATCTTTATTTGATTGCAAATAAACTTATTATTTTCATGTTTCTGTTTATCAATGCTGTCACGTGACCATTTTGAGTCCGCTAACCTCACCACTTGAGTAAGCGTTGACCCGTAACGTCTGCTGTATGTAACGAAGTGCAACATGCATTAGAACTTATCGATGGCTGCGGCCGATTTAAGATAAATTTGAGTTCGATTCGTCATTTTCTTGTACAAAATTTCATATCATCCTATTACTACAAACGTTTTGGCCGTGGAAAAGTTGTTCAGACACTTAAGGTGGCTCCTAATAGTTCAAACATTCCTATTATGATGCATCTATGATATTCAATCATAGCTACACCAGTAAAGTTAAGAGAAAACGTTTAGTACAGGTTTGTAAACACCTAACCAATGAACAAATTTAGGTGGCTACGACATCAAAACTTGTTACCATGGCAACGTCAAAAGAGGCCAAAGAGACCCCATTTTCAACGTTTCAAGGCTAATAACTTCAAAACTGCTCGGTAAAATTTTCGATTTTTATATATTTTCGTCTTATAAACATAACAAACATTTGTGCCAATTTTGAAAAAATCTGTACATAGGATTCAGAGATATGTCATTTTTACATAAAGTTAAGGTAGCTCTGAACTCAATGTACAGAATTTTTTTAAAAAAATTGTTAAAATGTTTCTCTTGCCAATTAAACAAAAATATATCGAAAACAAAAACTTTCACCGTGTAGTTTATATTATTAGCCTCAAATGGTCCAAAATAGCGTATTTTTGACTTCTTTTCGCGTTGCCATGACAACTAATGATGACGTCGTTTGGATACCACTTTGTTGACTGATAAAAGATTTACTGGTTTCAAGTAAACGATTTTTAGACACACCATCGGGCTAGCTGTAATGGAATGCAAAAGACGAGAGGGCTGAACAATATGGAGCCACCTTAATTCTGTCTCTTATTACCTGAGATTCCGCCGCAGTTTGGAAATACGAATGTTGTCACGTGACCAGTGCGAAGATTCAACTCTCCTAAACGGATGGTAACCTCGGAAAATTTCCACCTTTTTCGTATTTTTCGTCCTCTGTGTTCTTTTAATATTATTTTCTCCTATTTAGGGTGGTTGATGAGTGCTTTACAAATTTCAATGTGGCATTTACCTGATTTATGACTTCATCGAGAGCTTTCTTGACAACACATGAGTGTTTCGCCAAAGTGGCAAAATAACGGTTAATACAGTAACTTTTAACGCTTCGTGCAAAGTCATTTTTCTTTGGCCACAAAAATGTTTTTCCATGGACGTAAGGTCTATCCTTTCAGCTTTTGATTTGCCAGTGTGATTATACAGGGATTCTGACAGGGTGCGGGAATAAAGTTAAAATTGTGCGGGAGTTTTGAGGCAAATTGTGCGGGAAATAACTTCGATTGTGCGGGATTGCGCAATCCTGTGACCAACCAAATATTCTATCACCAGTTGTCTAGCCAGGCCAAAAAAATATGACAGGGAGGAAATTCTGCATAAATGAAAAATACAAATAGTTGCTTTACTTTGGGGATTAAAACGTTTCCAGCAATCGCCAATTTGCGGCTGTTTATTTCTTCACCAAAGTTTATTTGTCTCAACAAAATCACATTGCGTGACACGATGAACTCGATCGGGTAAAACTGAAATACCACCTCAAAATAAAATGTTTCCGATCTGACCGAGTTCCTTTATGAAAAATCCGTACATTTTATGTAGTGTGAATAATTTCCAGTGAAGGTTCACACAATTTTTTGGAAAGTTTGCCGCAAAAACACAACCTCGAGATGTATGCAAATTGCGTGCTAAATGTAATTTGTTAGCATGTTTGTTTTTCTCTTACATGTAATAGATCGTAGAGCATTTTCCTGAATGAAAACGTCTTTCACTTGATTGAAAAAATCAAATCCAGTATTCTGATCAGAACTTAATAATTTTCTCCTATTGGTCCAAAGTTTGTTGTTGATTCGCAAACTTGATCAGTTCTTTGCGAAAATAATGCAGACACAGTGACAATCATTTCGGCGCGACGGTACATTTCTTCGGTGTTTCTTCTTCGGTCCCCAACATATTAAACTGAAAGAGGAAGCGAAAGCGCTCGAAAAAATATCAACAGGCTGCTAAGAAAAACGAGACAATGTATGGAAAACGACAACTAACTGAAAAGCTACGCGAAAAATTCGGTAGGAAGTCGGATAAAAACTTAGACTAGTTCCCAGGACGGAGAAGAGAACGCCTTGCTGTTTTTATATCGCTCGAGCTGTTCGAGGAAAGCGAGGGATTTCTCGATTGTTTTGAAGGAAAATAGGCTGAAAATAGCCTAAAACGTTTCTCGAAATCTTGGTAATCAATAGAAATACCTGATTTAATTAAAATTTTAAGCAAATATTTCAGTATTGTGCGGGTTTGAGCGGATTTTTAGTAATTGTGCGGAATTGTGCGGTTTGGCCAAATTGTGCGGTCCCGCACCCGCGCACCCTGTCAGAATCCCTGCTTATACATGTATAGTGTTGAACTTTTGAGAAGTAATTATTTTAAAATCAGCGCTAACGCTACCTCTAATTTGGTATGGTAATACCGTATATTTAAATGTTTATTCTGCATTCCGTTTGACTATTTGATACAACATAAATAAGCTTTTTTCTTTACTCACTTGAAAGTGTTTGATCAGTTTTTTGTTGCGATGTAAAATTCTGAACCTCCTTTCTGAAGGTCATATTTTACTCTCTATTTTGGTGCCATCAGACAACACAACTTCGCGAGTCGATATTTGAGGTAAAAAGCGAAACTAAAACAAAAGAAATTCATTTTTTAAATAAAGTTTGGCAACCTTTACTTGTGAAAAAAAAATCGGCCGATTTTATTTTTCAGGCGGGAATCATCGGTCATTTCTTAGGTGCGGGGCCTCTTAATTTGTGGACTTCTTCCACTTTGAATAATATTTTGGTTTTTGGAAATAACCTGTACACTTTTATATGATATTCTGTACGAACAAATGATTATTTGCTCTTAACTGATGTGCCAGGCATTGTTTCAATTTTTGACAAAGTGCTTACACTACAATAAAGTGATTCATTAACAGGAAGTATGTTTATGACATCTAACAATGGCCCATTTATGTCTTCAAAATTCACTTCAAGAGGTTTTTTCTTAGCTAAACTACAATTGTTGTTTGCTACCTATTGGCATTAATACAGTTGCAGTTTATAGAAATTTACAACAAAGTTTTAAAATTTTTGACTCTCATTCAAGGGATTTGCATGGGATGCCCCATTCATTTGATACTTGTACTTTGCCCAGCATTGAAGGACTTAAAAACCTTGTATCATATTTGCGGTTGTCTTGCTTACAAACAGGGATTGTTCCTTGTGAAATCAAAGGTGTCTTAGTCAGTGACAGTCAACCTGTTGTGGACCATGTATATGACGATCCAAAACAAAATGTTTGTCATTGAGTAATCAAAGTAACCCAGAAAAACCTGTTAACTTAACAATGATATTTTGATCAAGGTCCTCCACACGTTCGCATTGCGGACCTGTTTTTTGGTATGGAACGATATCGAGCCGTGTTTATAATTTAAACATACCGTACATGGCGTTACGCGCTGAAAAGATGCATTTGGTAAAGTGTTAATTGATCATACAGCCTGCAAAAGGTTGCGTGCAAGCCGTGAATTGGCTGATCGATAACGTGTTCTTCTTATCTCGCGTAACTTTACTCCGCGTGTGTTCCTCCTTCAACCTTCGGTCTCTTATTGACTCATGCATTTTAGCGAGTGTGTCAATAAACTCATAGTTTTGTATAAATTTCTATACGAAACACTTGGAGAACATTTATATATGTAAAGAAATACATGTGAGCAATATTAGAAGATCTGGTTGAAAATGCAGATAATAGAGACATGAAACATGGAAACAGAAATGAATAAAATTCTAGATAATTGTTCTATGCAGGAAAAAGGTTAAGTGGCATATTTTGTTGAGATAACCTGCAATGCATTTGTTAAAGATGTGATGGCTTAAGTGTTAAGAACTAACAGATTTAATATAAACATGTACCTTTCACGGAAACATGTTTTAGGTAGCATTAAACAGTATCTTCGACTGATGTTTGATCTGGTCTCGCCTAGTATTTACTCTTGAATAACAAGGAGTATAGATCGCATGTACCAAACTCTAGAAGGTACCACGTTTCTCACCCAGTTTTCACAGCTATTTGTAAAATCCTCCAGTATTACACAACGGAATGTCTGGTGTTAAAACTAACGAAACTGTTCTATTCAGTTGTTCAACAATGCGATTTGTGATCCGTATTCTTTAATTAGTCCACTTATGCTGAGAAAAATAATTCAGATTGCTGATAGTTTTCTATCTTGCTCCCGACAGTTGGCCTTCATCGCATGCTCAATGCTAAACAAAATCTTATTTTGAAAAAATAAAAATAAAATAAAAACCACACGTGTACAGTGGATTCTACATTGTGAATCTTCGACTGTGGAGTAGTTACACTATTAGCTATATATATTACAAAACTAATTAAAAATATTACGTGACCAAAAGTTTGCAGCCGAGTGATGGAGTGAGTGAGTGAGTGAGTGATTGAAAATTTGCATATTTGCCACCGTCTGCGATAACACGTAAGGCAACGAGAAAAAAACAAGGACATTATTTTTAACTTGACTGGGACTTGACTCGTGACTCGAACTTAACTCGTGAAATGAGAACACTCTGATGCGCTAAACATCAATCATCCTTCTCGAAGCGACAGCAAGAAGTCCCGATACTTTGCACAACTCCAGCGTAACATTAATGCACGCGAAAACGAGGCCAGGAGTAGGTACCAGATTCCGGCCGAGACGTGCCCATGAAAAATGCGACAGGGGAGTCCAAATGGAAGACCACGACCAAAAAATCTTAAATTTTTCTGGCGGAAAGACACAGGTATCCCACCACCAGCCACATGACACCAGATTAGGATTGCGTTCTCCTATCCTATCAAAGCGCAAGGAACACAACGAATAAATATAAAAACGTTCTTTGGCTAAAATGTTTTAAAAACCGAGCTTTCGGCTGCCTGTACTGCAGTTCTCTTTCGATATGCTCCACATTATGGGATAATTGTGCATACTTCCTGCATACCTACTGGTCAGCGGTCACATTTCAAAAAAGCTATTCAAATGCAAATTAGTAACAATATAAACCCCAGAACCAGGCCTGGCAACCAGTTCTTCCTTTCGTGCTTACGAGGTCAGTGTAAACATTGGTTTTGTCGTTTCCTTTGGATTCGCTTGTGTTTTTTTCCTTCGGTTTTTTGTGTTTATATGTTCTGACTTTGTGCTTCCCTCGACATTTTGTTTTAACTTTCAGTTTTCCTTCGAAGTTTCGAGCTAACGTTCAAGTCTACGCTTCGTTGGTTCGACCACGTGCGAATGGCGCCGCCGGCGAGTTCTCAACCTAAACCGGTGGCTCAGGCGATGGAGATTAACGAAGTTACCGAAGTTCTTCCTCCAAACGAAGACGATAGCCTAGAATTTGATGTGGATGAACTGAAGGAGCAACTCGGCATTGACCGAATTCTCGATAAACTTAATAGTCTCGCAGACAGATTTAGCGAGCGGACTGAGTACCCTGGTTCAGGGGCTCAAAACACAAAGTCAATTTCTGAGGCTGCCGAGGAGGTTTTTGACCCGACGGCTCCTTTAGTTGTGCCTGAAGATTCTTCTGCACAAGATTCGAAAGATGAGGAGTTTATGCTCCCTTCTGTGTTTGAGGAGATTGAGAGCTTTGGGCCCGACGTGGCTGATGTCATTGCTCAACGAATCAATGATGCATGCTCTAAGAAAGCAATGGACTCTAAGCTTAAAGAGCTCTATGAGAAATACAAGACGCCTGGAAACTGTAAATTACTATGTGTGCCCAAAGTCAACATGGAACTATGGCACGATTTGTCCAAAGAGTCTAAGAACAAGGACCTTGGTCTTCAGGAGGTCCAGAAAGGGATTGTTAAAGCAGCCCAGCCTATTATACAGCTTTTTGATTCGGCCTTGAAAGCTCGGAAAGATAAGTCGACCATCGATTCTGGCACTTTATTGCCTATGTTAGCAGATGCAGTGACCTTTATCGGTCACGCCTCTTTTCTCTTTTCTCTCTTTTCTCACCTCCTTGAAGAGGAGAGACATAGCAAAACCTTATCAGTCTGTTTGCAGCAAGTCTAATCCCATTACGACTTGCCTGTTTGGGGATGAGTTGCCTAAACACATAAAAGAAATTGGAGAGGTGAACAAAATCTCCAAGAGGGTGTCTGGTCGCCCAAGTTTGATTAAACATACAGTTAATACATACAAGAGTGTTGCAGATAACAGGCATTACCAGCAGAGATCTGGAAGAAGAACCACTTTTTTAGGGTACCGAGGTCGTGGAGGACTTTTTCACAACCGACAACACGTACCAATGCGCTCTACAATGTCGAGCACCAATGTCGAGCACCAACACACAGAAAGACAAGGCATAGACAAGGTATGTCCTTTGTCTTTTACACAAGCTGGTCATTTGCTCAATGATTTACCAAATTGGAGGGAAATCACTGGTGATCCTTGGGTATTAGAAACTGTCTCTGGGTATCACCTTGAATTTGAATCCCTCCCTTACCAACGTAAGCTTCCAAAGCTACCGACGTTTAATGAGAAGGAGGCTGAGCTGATTGAGTTGGAGATAAACAAACTTGTTTCAAAAAGGGCCATTTCTGAGGTTTGCCCTTGCCAGGATGAATTTATTTCAAATATATTCTTGGTACCCAAGAAAACTGGTGATTTGCGCCCAGTTATTAACTTAAAGCCATTAAATCAATTCGTTGAAAAGATCCACTTCAAAATGGAAAACATTCATATGGCTCTAAATTCTATTTCCCCTGGGGATTATATGGTCTCCGTGGACCTCAAGGATGCTTATTTCAGCATACCTATTTTTCAAAACCATAGAAAATGTCTGCGTTTTCTGTGGAATTCTAAGCGTTTTGAGTTTACTTGTTTACCCTTTGGCTATAGTCTTGCTCCACGGGTATTCACCAAAATTTTCAAACCTGTTACGGCTTTTTTCAGATTTCTTGGCTTTAGAGTTACTATTTTCATTGATGATATATTGCTTGTTGCAAGTTCCTATCAAGAATGCTTGGAACAACTGTCCATAATAAGGCAGACCTTGGAAGGTTTGGGTTTTACCATCAATGTGGAAAAATCTCAGTTGATACCAGTCACTGAGATCCATTATTTGGGTTTTATCATAAACTCTTTTTCAATAAAATTACACTTACCAACAGAAAAGCTACAGAAAATCATTTTGGCGTGTTCACAGCTTCTAGCCAAAGACAGACCTTCCCTTCGGGATGTAGCCAGAGTTACAGGGCTGACAGTTTCTGCCCTCCCAGCAGTAAATTTCCTTCAACTCCATTTTCGTTCTTTAGAGTTATGCAAAACTCAAGTTTTGTCCACTAGCTCGGATTATGATTCATTACTCTCACTTACTTCCCAGGCTCGGTCAGACTTGCACTGGGTAGTGGACAATATTTCTAGGTTTAATGGCAAATCTTTTAAAGAACCTAAAATTGATGTTTATATTGAGAGTGATGCCAGTTTAACTGGCTGGGGAGCTTTGTGATGGCCAATCCACCAATGGGAGATGGTCACCAGGTGAATTGGAATACCATATTAATTATCTAGAACTCTTGGCAGGTTTTCATGCCCTCCAATGTTTTGTTTCTTGTTAGAGATCCATTCATGTTAGACTGGCACTCGATAATTCTACTGCTGTGGCCTATGTTAACAATATGGGTGGTACAAAATCCCCTTCATTGGACACTTTATCTAAATCGTTATGGAATGGTGCATTGCTAGGGACATTTTAGTTTCTGCTCAGCATATCCCAGGCAGGGCAAATGTCAGGGCAGATGCATTATCAAGAGAAATATCCTCTAATTTAGAGTGGTCCTTGGATAGTAAGGTGTTTTGTGGAATTATTTCCCAGACATTTGTTCCTGAAGTTGATTTATTTGCGTCCAGGCTGAATGCTAAGACTGATCAGTTTATTTCTTGGCATCCAGAACCGGGTGCTATGGCTGTGGATGCTTTTAGTCTACATTGGTCTAATATGAAATGTTATGCCTTCCCTCCATTTAGCCTATTACCTCAAGTGCTTTCCAAGATTCGCAACGACGAAGCCTTAGTCCTGTTAATTGCCCCAGTGTGGCCTACCCAGAGTTGGTATCCACTTCTGCTTCAACTATTAATCAATCAGCCAATCAGGCTACCTTGTCTGGACAATCTCCTGACACTTCCTCACAGTCTGGAACAACACCCGCTAAGAAACAAACTGGACTTGGCCGCTTGGATGCTATCCAGAAAGCTCTCTCAGACAAGGGACTTTCGAAGGAATCTATTGAGATCATCTGTGCCTCGTGGACAGCTGGCACTGAAAAACAGTACCAAGGAGTGTGGAACAAGTGGACTACCTCTGTAGACCACGTTGCAAATTTTTTAACTGAATGTTATCATGAAGGCAAGGGGTACAGCACTATCAACACTTACCGTTCTGCGCTTTCTACAACTCTTTGTTCTGTTGGTGATGATAAACAATCCATTGGTTCACACCCTCTGATTGCAAGATTGCTCAAGGGAATTTATTTGCTGAGACCACCAATTCCAAGGTATTCGTCCACATGGAACGTTTCCACGGTGACTGATTATTTAAAGACATTAGCTCCCTTAAATGAGCTAAGTTTAAAGTTATTAACTCTTAAGACGGTCATGCTCTGTGCCCTGGCTTCTGCCCAGAGAGAGCAGACTTTATGTGCATTGGACCTTAATTTTAAGAAAGAGTCTCAGAATTCAGTTAGTTTTGTTGTGACTCAACATGCAATGACTTCTAGACCAGGGAAATCCCTCGAGGTTTCTTTTGAATCCTCAGACAATGCCTCAGTTTGTCCCGTTGCTGCATTGAAAGAGTACATTTCACGTACAGAGGTGCTTAGGTCTAAAAATGGCACGTTTGAGTCAAAATTGTTTTTATCATTTATTAAACCGAACAAACCTGTTTCTACGGCAACTATTGCCAGATGGATCAAATCGGTTTTAGATTCTGCAGGGATTGATACCTCTATTTTCAAAGCTCACAGTGTAAGGGGGGCTGCCACTACTCATGCCTATGTAACAGGTGTTCTAGTCTCTCAGATCCTTAAGATGGCAGATTGGTCTAGCGAACGCACTTTTCGCAAACATTATCTGAGAGTTCCTGAGGAAAATGTGTAGGGCCATTTTGAGCCTCTTAATAAATGCTTTGTTGGTGTTTATACACTTGTTTATGCTTGCTATTTTTTGCTGGCCGCGGGTTCTTTAAAATCGCACAATTATCCCATAATGTGGAGCATATCGAAAGAGAAATGAAAATTAGACGAGAGGTATACTTACCTTGAAGTGTAATTGTAGTTCTCTGAGATATGCGTAGCATTATGGGATAATGCTTCCCACCCTGTTTTTGTTTTTTGTTTTTTGTTTTTTGTTTTCTCCCACCCCGTTTTGTTATGGACCTTGGCCAGTATTGGCACTTCAGGAAGAACTGGTTGCCAGGCCTGGTTCTGGGGTTTATATTGTTACTAATTTGCATTTGAATAGCGTTTTTGAAATGTGACCGCTGACCAGTAGGTATGCAGGAAGTATGCACAATTATCCCATAATGCTACGCATATCTCAGAGAACTACAATTACACTTCAAGGTAAGTATACCTCTCGTCTAATTTTCATTTTTCGAAGGTGAAAGAGAATGGTAAAACGCGCATAAATTAAAAAAAATTACGAAATAAAAATTCATGCTATTGTAGAGACAAATTAATAATGTTTGTTAAAAATAATGCTGTATTGTCTTAGAGATGGGCAAGAGCATTATGATTAACCTTTGCTACGGTTCAACAATTCGCAAATAATACAGTTTTATCACGAAAACTAAACATGTCCTTTTTTTTTTAAAGATACAAGAGAGGAAAGTTCTAAGTTACTGGAGCAACAGGATGATAGCGAGAGTAAGGAGCTTTTATACACCTTTTCTTACATTGTTTATATTAGAAGATGGATTGAAAGCTTAAGAATACCGTAGAATTTCGAAAGTAATTTTCAGTAATTTTGGGACCTTTGTAATATTTCCCGAAAGTAACGGCCGTCCTGAAAGTAATGGGTAAAATGGATATAGATTCCTTGCACGTATCCGCTTTCTTCGTCAAGAATGAACTGGTGAATCTTAACCATAAGAAGTCAACTTTAAATAGCGATTATATGTAGTTATGATTTTTTGTGTGCTTTTGACGTCTGTTTGTAATCTTATTTAGTTTAGTCAGTGCTCTATTTAAACTAATTTAACTACATTGGATGTCCCTGAAGAAATATTGGTACAAAAAAAAAAAAATATGTCGGAATAAAAATCTTAAAAAAACTTGGAAGAAAAACTGTATTCACTAAGTAGCAACCCCATTGTAACCCTGGCTAGGTATTCTAGAGTTGACTATGGTAAGCGGGTCCTTTGATGGAATATTTTACCCTACTATATTTGTTTTAGAACGTCCAATTCTCGGTCTTATTTACCCTGTTCAGTTTTCCTTCGAATGGACTGCTTGCGTAACTTTGCAGCCCGAAAGTAGTTCTGAAAGATGCTGCTCATGAGTTTTGGATGTAGTTATCAAAATGGGGTTTTAGGCTACATTAATTTACAGGTATTGGCAGTCGAGCTTTCCCATAGCGGCAGCACCCTAATAGCGGAGCTCTCGTGGGCCGAAGGCCCGCTCGGGGAGCTCCATACTCATGGAACCATGCCTGTCATTTTTCAAGGTCATGCCTAGCAGAATGTTTCACGGGCGCGTACGACTTGGCGGGATTTTAGTAATTTTGAAACCAAAACGGGGCTTTATTTTTCGCGCGCTTCCCGAGGCTACACGGCCGATGTAACGTCAGCAACAGTAAACACTTTTGTTGCGTTTAGCGTAGAAAACGGTTTGCAAAATCGTTTTACCCTGCATTTTTTCGCGGTTTGCTACTCAAGATAGGTTTGACATAGTTTGTGGCGGCGTAACTCTGCAAGTCAAGCGGTTTTGGAGGGATATACTGAAGAGCTAAGTGCTTATTTTTAAACCTGATTTCGTCTTAGGACAATTCAAGCTAGTAGATCGTCGAGGCAGTTTAGAGCTAAACTCCTTTAACCCATTGACGACCGTGCCGGCTAAAATGGGCCATGATTTCGCAAGAATCCACTGGCAAGAATCCGTCTACTGCGGATATATTTGGTGGTTTTACGGGGGTACTAGAAGAGAGCGGTTTGTCACTCGGACAAGAATATCAAATTCCACAAAAATGGCTGCCGCGCTCGGCATGTGCTTGGGTTTCAAAACGGTAGATTCGTCTTATCAGAGTAATAAAACACATTTAAAATATTAAAAATAGGAAGAGAAAGCTTTAAAGAATACTCAGAAAAATAAGAGCTTTAAGCGATGAAATCTTGCGAGAAGATTTTGTTGTCCATTTTTATGTGTTTTTTCATTCATTTTATGTAAACAAAACAAGACTTGAATTTTATAGTTCTAACTTCACATGCGTCGCCTCGGGCAATTTTCGATTCGCAACTGGTGTATTTTATTCGGAAATTAGTCATTCTATTTATTCTAGACCGAGAAAAAGTTGTTTTTGTGAGCTTTTGTGCAGTCTAAATGTACTGCGCAGACGGTCGCGTAATACTGTTTTTGAGAATTGCTAAAATTGAAAAATAGCGCGGTCGTCAATCTTAATTCTAATTTTTCTTGTGCTTCCCATCTTTCACCTAAGTTAAGCTTATCATCATTGTTTCCGTTCAGAGAGCTCCGCTGTTAAGCTAAGCCTATCTATATATATTTTGCAATAGATTGGAATACAATTCTCAAGTGGACATCCAAATTGTCCAATTTATATACTGTAACCAAACAGCCAAATAATTTTATATTCCATGTTCTTTCATAAAAGTTTTAAAACCTAGAATGTCAACCAACAAAACAAACAAAATTTCTGTCTTTTTTATAAGGTTGAGGAAATTAAGTCAGAGAGCCATCACAGTCAAATCAGTGTTTCACAGTAAATGACGACTTCGGTCAATGAGGGACAAAAATAGTTCATGGAACGTATATTTTGAGTTAAGATTGTTATTAACCGGCAAAGACCTCTAATGAAGTGTACTTTAAATGTGTTTCAGTGCATATGAGTATGGACATCACCTGAAGTAGATAAGGAAAACTCAATAATATATAAATGGTAACTTTATTTTATGTCGAAAACGTGGAGAGTGGTTGCCAAAGTCTCCTCAACCAGAGGCTCATGTTAAAAGCGCTCGACTAGTAAAAAAATATTAAAAAGATCTAGAATTAAATATAGACTATTCCTAAATAACAACCAATCCTAATATTAAGAATAATATATATAGATAGGTTGAGCCTAACAGCGTCGCACTTTGAACAAGCTTAACTAAGGTGAAACTTAACTAAGGTGAAACGTCGGAAGCACAAGAATTAAGATTGACGACCGGGCTATTTTTCAATTTTAGCAATTCTCAAAAACAGTAAGCTTATTACCTGACCGTCTGCACATTATACATTTAGACCGTACAAAAGTTCACAAAAACAACTTTTCTCTGTCTAGAATAACTAGTACGACTACTTTCCGAATAAAATACAGTTGTTGTTTGTCAAAAATTGCCCGAGAAACTGATTTGGAAATCAAAATTGCAAAAATATACAAACATATTTGCTTAAGGCGACGCGAGTGAAGACAGAAAATCTAAGTCTTGTTTTGTTTACATAAAATTGCTTTTCAATCTATGTAATGAATGAACAAACACATAAAAATGGACAACACAATCTTCTTTCGAAAAATGTTATTCAAATCTCCATTAGTTTATGTTTAAAAGCAAAACACGTACCATTTATAGCGCATCAAGGCAGAGCTGTCCTCGATGAAATTCAAGATAACAACACGACTTAATTTGAGCACGTTTCATAAACATGTCTCCAAAACTAAAGAGAACACAAAGGAAAAGTCAATCCAAAATTGATATCAACATAAATTCGCATCGAAAAATATGATTTATTTTACCTTTAAGTCACTGGACTGCTTGGAAATTCGTTAAAACTCCGCTTCTTCGGTTCTGAAATCCGTAATAAAAACAAGGCATCTCCCCGCATTGCTCCTGCATTGATAAAAACGCATGAAGTTCCTCGAAGCAAGATTTTATCCCTGAAAGCTCTTCTTTTTCCATTAAAGCGGCTTCTGAGTATCCCTTAATTAGTATCCCTGTCTTGAGTAGCAAACCGCGAAAACATGCAGGGAAATAACGACTGCTCTGCTCAACACTGCGAAAGATCCAACTTTTAAAGTGTTTACCGAGCTGACGGCTGTGTAGCCGCGCGTGTGGCGTCATACGCGCATATTTTGCGACGTCATACGCGCCCGCGAGTTTGCCTTGCGCGACATACCGACGCACCGACACACGTGTCACGGAGGCGCGCCCGCGAAACATTCCGCTGGCCACGACCATGAAAAGTGACAGGCATAGGCTCTATGAGTACCGGGCTTCGCAGAGGGCCTTCGGCCCGCGAGTGCTCCGCTGTAAACTATTCCTAACGTTATATCACTCGGGAACTTTACTGTTTGGACCAAGCATGTATATATGGTGGGGCTATAATTATAAATAACTGAACAGTTCTATCAAGAAACGAATATACTAACAATGTCCTCTTTTTTTCTAAAGCAACAACACTTAATAAAAGGATTGGGTTAGCAAAGGGACCGAATGATCAAACTGATTTAAATAAAGAAGGTAAGAAGTTTTTATACACTTTATCTTACATCTTTTACAAGGAAAAATAAAGAAATAACACATGAACACTCTGCGGATAAAGCGCAGGTTCGCGGCGTCAAGCTCTAATAAAAATAAGTTTGCGGCGGAAACAAGCAAAGGAAACGGCAGGAGACGCGCCTCATTTTTCAACTTGGGACCTGTCAACCGCAAGGCTTTAAGGACGTTCACGCTAATTATTTATACGCATTGTTACCTGCATCCTTACTGCGCACCCAATTCATGTCGCAAGGCCATGCTATGTCATACACGAGCGCGCGCAAAGGAAGAAATCTAAACAGATAAAGGGAAGCCGTTGCGTTAACTTTGCTCAGATTTAACTCGCTTGGATGGTCGGTGACCCTTAGTTGTTCAAGTTAGATAATTTTCTTTTTATTCTCGACAGATTGTGAAAAAATAAACAATAAATTAATGTAAGGAATTGAAAATGTTCCCATTTTTCTACCCACGCGACATCGAATCTCGCCAAATTTGTGCTCAGCAGTTGATTTGATGGTCAATAGTGACGTTACAATCATTCCCAATCCTTCCACTTGAAGCACGCGGTCATTTCAAAACGTTTTCGTGAAGCCTTCGGAAATCTTCGTACTTTTAGCTACGTGGGCCTTTCTGAGCCCTTAAGGGATCACATAACTAAAAGTTCGAAGAGTTTCGAAGGCCTAAGGAAAACGTTTCTGAAATGACCGCGCCCTTCAAATGGAAGGATTGGAAATGATTGTGACGTCACTATTGACCATCAAATCCATTGCTGAGCTCAACCTCGTTCCCAGGGTCCTCTCTCTTTTCAGCTACGTTGTGCTGAGCTTAGCGAAAGAGCTTGGTGAATACTATGAGTATTCTTGCAAACTTTTGGAGAATTTCTCTTTTTCTCCCATTTTCATTCAAATTTGAGCTATCATCTCGTAATTTGTTGGTTTAGAAACTTAAAGGTACTGACGTCAGAATTACAATTGTTACTGCAGTTTATCAGTCGTAGAACAAAACACCATAGTTTTCCTCTCAAAGTCACTGACTTTAAACTTGAAACCTTGACTGTTTTGAATTGTCAATAGTGACGTCACTATTTATTTCCCTCAATTTCCCGATAATTTTCTCGACCGCTCTACGATTATGAAGGCCAAAAAGTAGCACTTTTCAACTTTCAATATCTCTGTGATGCCAAATCCATTCAGTTTCAAACATCAGAATATGTTTAGTTGGTACTCGATAAACACATTGTATCAATATCGAACCTTTAAACGAGCTGCTGACTACAGCGGGAACTGAAACGTACTCTTGCGATCTTCAGAATAAAATCAGCTTTCGTCTTCATAAAATATCTCAAATTATTTTATTTTTGGGCTGTTTACCACTGTGAGATCACTTTGACAACAAGAATTATAATAAAAAAGTCATCGAGAAAAAAAAAAGGAACCTTTTTTAACTTGACTCAGACTTGACTCGTTACTTGAACTTGACTCGTGAAATGAGCACACTCTTATGCGCTAAACATAGCAAGAAATCACGAAACTTTGCACGACTCCAGCGTGACATTGCACGCGAAAACGAGGCCAGGAGTAGGTACCAGTTTACGGCCGAAACGTTCCCCTGAAAAAAGCGAAAGCGGAGTCCAAATGAAAAACCACGACCGAAAAATCTAAAATTTTCCTGGCGGTAAGACACAGGTATCCCACCACCAGCCACATGACACCAGATTAGGATTGCTTTCTCCTATCCGTCATACGCAAAGAAAACACAACGAATAAATATAAAAAAGTTCTTTGGCTAATATGTTTTAAACACCGAGCTTTCGGCAGCCTGTACTGCAGTTTTCGAAGGTGAAAGAGAATGGTAAAACGCGCATAAATTAAAAAATGTAAGAAATAAAAATGCATGCTATTAATAATAAAAACTTTCACATTTGTAAAGCGCAAGTTAAAAATGACAAATTAAATATGTTTGTTAAAAATAATGCTGTATTGTCTTAGAGATGGGCAAGATGTAGTTTTTCTTGTTTAGTGTGTTCTTGTAAAATGTGTATATCTATTGTTATGAGTAAAAGTGTATTGTATTGTATTGTAAGAGCATTATGGTTAACCCTGGCTACGGTTCAACAAAATTTGCAAATAAGAGCCTGGTCGCACTACATAATCCAGTCATTTTGTAATCGGACCCGCTACTAATTGCAACAGAAGCTTTCTCATCATAAACCAGTTAGAAATAACCTATTTATGAATATACTAAAAGTCTCTAAAGATCCAAGCATGGCAACACCTCCAAATACGATCAACGTCAAACTCGCTCTCTGCTGCAGCATAGAAACGAAGCTATAAATCGAAAGTCGCTGTTAAGCGCTTTTTATTGGTATAAATCGAGCCATTTTCCTTCAAAACTAAAAACATACTCTTAATACAATGATTCCAGGCCCTAATCTGGAAAAAAGTTCCCATAAAATAGTAACTTAGTAAACTGTTGAGTTATTCAAAAGTTTATATTGGCCGAGACATAGTTTATTAATAATTAATAGTAACATTAACAAAACAAACCTATCTTCTCGCTAGAGAGTCATAATTGTATTCTAATATACACATGCTACACAAGTTAGTCTTCCGAATCTTCACTTTCGTAGTCCAGAGCATTACGATAATCAGTGCACGCAGACCCTTTGCACTGGCCGCAGGCTGGAGAACACTGCATACCATTCTTGCGACACATGCACGTCATAGTGTTACAGTCAGACAAACAGTTGCATCGGATTAACTGAAGAAGCGAGTCTGGGGCAGGCGCAAGTCCGTCGCAACAGGAAATAATTGATCATTAGTGACTTTCCATCCCCAGTCCTCTAGCAACATTTCTGCATCCTCTCCCTGCCACTACTTCACTTGTAGATAGACGCGCAGACCGTGAAATCGGGCCGCTGCTGCACTTGGAGGGAGATTCTGTGGCCATATATGAGATGTCTTCGTTGCACGTTTCTCGAAGTACCGCTGATACCTAAGAGCGTCAAGACCAACCCCCCTGGCTTACCACCGAAAAGTGACACGAGTGCCCGTCAGATACAGCAGAATGACAGCTGAACACGTTAGCTTGCTCTCTGAAGTATGGTACATTCTCAAATTTCGTCAGCGTCGGTGCCTTGCCAACTCCATACAGGCGCGAAGTGGTGTCACATCCGGTTACGGCGTGAAGAAACGGGGTTTCCGCAAACTTCCCTACCCAGCTGATCTTAGACTTTCTTCATATGCCAAACTCGTACACCTCTCGCATTTGTCTTTGGCGCTGGTCTAAAATAGAGATTACAGCGATCTTCGGAAGCATACACTGTAATCGCACAAGAGGACTAGCAAATATCGAAGCGACGCTGGCGGCCTGCAATATTAGATTAAAATGTCTTATTGCATTTTCTCTATTAAACCACCGATTTGGGGGATAAAACTATTGACTTTTAATATTTACTGTTATGAGTGCTCTGTGCAATGGGGGGAATGGATATCTGACTCGGAAATCTCATCAGCTAATACAGACGCTATAGTACTCTCATTACCCGAATTGTCAAAATGAAGAAGAATCTGATGTAATTGTTGTCTGCTTTGGGTGACATGTAAAAGTGTGTCGTATTAATTTTACAGAAGTCAATACCTCTATGCTCAATCTCAGTCTCTCTGTTTGCTGCAACTTCCCCGTTCACATCGCAAATTGTGGTGTTTTCCTCGGAAACTACAATATAAAAAGGTCAAAGCCAGATATGCTTTATCGACAAAATAAATGGTTATTACCTGGCTGCTGTAGAAGCGGTACAGGTACTTTTAAAACGTCCGAATATGGCACACTCATAGCAGCGTCCACAGTGAGGTGCGCACGCACTGCCAGTGCAATAGCCTTTCGGGTCATTAGACGCATATATCAGTTCTGAGACTTCTCGTAAACCGAACCCCGCCATCAGAAGGCCGATACTTCCGAGAAAGCTGATCTCCGCGTGAAAAGCACCAAGACGCACGATCACATTGCGCAAAACGCTGTTAGCTGGTTCCGTCTGTATTATATTAAAGGCCTTTATCCACAGGGGCTGATCAAACGTGATGATTGGATTCGTAATTCCGTGTTGCTTAGCATGCTCAGAAACAAAGTTCATGGCGGAAGAGAAAGACGTGACATCGCTCGGATTCATATCGATCATAGGAAGAAACATAACAGAAGACTTACCCTGCGGGGTGCCTTCCTTGGTGAACAGATTGTATCATGCTACTCCAAGATGGGCGCGGGTTGCCAAACAGTAGAGATACCTTCCACTGGACGCCGAGGTTAGCAGTTGGGTCTTCTGCTCCTGCAAGAACTAGGGTCTTTATATTTGATCTCCACGTTCACCTGTCTGGGCCCATATGGATATAGTTCTACCCTTCTAGTTGTCGAAATTTCTTCTGGAGTAACTTCGCGTCGCGGGACATCACGATTGTGTTTGGTGCCAGGTGTAAACGACTGCAATCATGCCCATACCGTGGAAGGTGTTATTGACGTCCAGTGTCCTAGTGTTGTGGTCGACGTTGTAGGCCGTGTACTGGACAAACTCGCTATTAAAATAAGGTATATTAGTTCCCTGGCCAAGCGCAGCATTCTGGTTGAACATTTGCACTTCTTGGTTATGATGAACAAAATCCGTGGTGATGCAAAGTGCCAATAAGGAAGCGCGAGGCACACTTGTGGTGCAACTAAACTGCAAGTAAAGGTGCGACAACGACTCGTGGCCGCACAGCTTAAACAATGGCCTGCCCGACTGACGCTACCTTCAACGAGTTATTTGTTTCTGGGACAAGAACTTCAAGAAATGCTGAAAGTGTAGCGGGAAAATAGTAGACATGTGATTTGGCATCGGTGGCGGGGTAGTTGTCACTTGATGTCGCAATTGATTTGACGTCCTTTTTCTATTAACTTAGCTGCTGTTTTGATGATTTTCGTTTTTTTACTTCGATATCCATGTCATCCCGCTGCTCGTGAAACTCTTGTAAAATTGTAGCAGCAGTGGTTCAAAAAGTTACAACGCTCGGCTTACCGTTAAAAACCGTTGTTATGATCTTATCTCCAAAATACTCAAGAAGTTTGGTTTTCATGTGCTGCCGCTATTTGTGTCACTGAAATATTCTTCCATTATCTCCATTAGATCACTCACTGTTATCTGTTCGACGTCGTTTTCTTCAAGAAAATTCGTAAATATCAAAAAAGCCTCGCGTTTTTCTTCATCCCGGGGACGACCTACTTTCCTCTTTTTGACAGCAGGTAGCTCATCCGCTTCATAAACTTTAGGTAATTGCCTCTTTGTGCAGACGTTTATACTGCAGGTCTGGTGGTAAACCGCGTCAGCAGCAGGAAAATCGTGCACACTTAGAAGCCTAGCATTTATCGTTTCAGACTACTCGCCCTTTCTCTTTGAACAAATTTTCAATATTGTGTCTCTCTTTTCAATTGTTGCAACCCTGAATGCTTCCCCCAGTCTTTTTCTCTGTTCTCCGAACTCAACTTTGGTGCCACAAAAGATACAGTCAGTCTTGAATGAGAAACGTTGTTCTGCTTTGCGTTTTAGAGAGCGACGATTACTAGTTGTTTCAGACGAAACAACTAGTTTAGCTCGCTAGATGTTGCTGGGAAGGCAATACTCTCGCTGACAGTTCTGATGCACCTGCTGCCCAGGAACCGTAGTGATGGTATCATTCCGTTTAGTGCTCGCCCGATTTATTCCCTCGCCTCCCTTTTCTCTTAGAGTTACGACGTCACCCTCACCACGGCAAGATATTTTTTTAAATAACACAGTTTACTGCTTCATCCATGATTCAAAATCTTTTTTCTGAAATTATAGGCAAATTGGATAGTGTAAAAGACATTAAGACAACCGTAGATTTGTTTCTGCCCAAAACAAATCTCAAATACGTAATGCAATTTCTATATACAGCTATATGGTACTCGAGAACGTCTAGGTTGATTTCATAAATGTGACTTAAATTGGCTTTCTTGAACGTTTTTAAAAGTTTGGTTTTATTCTTGCCGAACTTGTCTTCAGTGAGAATGAATTGCAGACAAATTGTTTGTGTTCAAAGCGCATTTATTGTTCGCATGATAAAATTTAATTTTAGAAGAGGTTTTAATTTAGTAATTTCTAAGTTATGAGAAGAAGATAACACACGAAGCGCGAAGCGATGAGTACAATATCTGTTGTTTTCACTGAGATGAAATTCGATCATTTTGGGATTCACTACTCCGGTCGCAATGAATTTTTCTTGAATTACCGATAATCTTAGCACATAACCGTACTGTTTCTTTTAGCATAAAAATTTCTTTTTCAACTTTTAACTTTTTTCGCGGAAGACAAAATTCTTTACTAAATGCCTCAGCCAGATAGCTAACAGCGCAGACGCTTTCTGCAAGCTTTGTGTTTTTTGCTGCTTAAAGAATTTTAAGTGAGCAATTATTTGATGTAATCTGTACCCTTTTATGTAAATGGACTTGCTTTAAGGAAGAAAACACGATAAACTCTTTCTCTCTCTGCTAGCGCATGCTGCACGTGGTAAAAACTCACGCGATACAGCAGACAGTACTTGCAGCTTCGTTTCCATGCTGCATTATATGGGCTTCTAATAAAACTCGTTTTTAGTTATCTTCCCCCACTCAGATTGTCAGAGACTTTTGCTATGTTATAGAGGACATGTTCCTGGACCAAAAGGCGTTAAAAAACCTTCTGTTGCAATTAGTAACAGGTTGACCTATTTTTGGCGATAAAAGGCCTGGTCGCACTACAGTCAAAAACAAAAATTAGCCCGTACAAAATGACATAAAAACAAAAAACATTCCACAATAAGCGTGTCCCACCGGAGCGGTTTCTTTTGTTTTCCTCGATGTTTGTTTTTAACTGTAGTGCGACCAGGCCCTAATACAGTTTTATCAAGAAACCTAAACATGTCCTCTTTCTTTTAAAGGTACGAGAGAGGAAAGTTGTAAGTTACTGGAGGAACAGGATGATAGCGAGAGTAAGGAGGTTTTATACACTTTTTCTTACATCGTTTATATTAGAAGAAGGATTGAAAGCTTGAGAATACCGAAGAATATCGAAAGTAATTTTCAGTAATTTTGGGACTTTTCTAATATTTGCCGAAGGTAACGGCCATTCCGAAAGTAATGGGTAAGATGAATATAGATTCCTTGCACGTATCGGCTTTCTTCGTCAAGAATAAACTGGTGAATGTTAGCCATAAGAAGTCAACTTTAAATAGCGATTATAAGTAGTTATGATTTTTTGTGTGCTTTTAACGTCTGTTTGTAATCTTATTTAGTTTAGTCAGGGCTCTATTTAAAGTAGCTTAACTAAACTGGATGTTCCTGAGGAAATATCGGTACAAGAAATAGATTATATTGGTATAAAAATCTTAAAAAAAACTTGGAAGAAAAACTGTATTCACTAAGTAGCAACCCCATTGCAACCCTGGCTACAATCTTCGACAATATTTTTGGGACGCTCTAAGCTTTTTTTGACCGTCAAGAGAAATTCTTGCTAAATCCCCCCCCCTCCCCTCATTACAAGGTTGATTTCGGCGCTTAAAACTAGTTTTCTCCAACCAACATTGTCCGAGGGAGGGGGGATCGTTTCTACTAACCCTGTGGCCAAATGTTTTATAATTCTTGAAGAAATGTTTAAGAGGGCGCTTTTACTGAAGTGTCCCAAAGATTTTTGTCGATGATTGTAGGTATTCTAGAGTTGACTACGGTAAGAGTGTCCTTTGATGGAATATTTTACCCTACTATATTTGTTTTACAACGTCCAATTTCTCGGTCTTATTTACCCTGTACAGTATTCCTTCGAATGGACTGCTTGCGTAATTTTGCAGCCCGAAAGTAGTTCTGAAAGATGCTGCTCATGAGTTTTAGATGTAATTATCAAAATGGGGTTTTAGGCTACATTAATTTACAGGTATTGGCAGTCGAGCTTCTCTATAGCGGCAGCACCTTAATAGCGGAGCTCTCGTGGGCCGAAAGCCCGCTCGTGGAGCTCCATACTCATGGAACCATGCCCGTCATTTTTCATGGTCATGGCTAGCAGAATGTTTCGCGGGCGCGTGCAACTTGGCGCAGGTTTAGCTCGCGGGCGCGTACGACGTCGTCCAACGTGCGCGTACGATGTAGCACAACATACGGGATTTCAGTAATTTTGAAACCAAAACGAGGCTTTAGTTTTCGCTCGCTTCCCGCGGCTACACGGCCGATGTAACGTCAGCAACAGTAAACACTTTTGTTGCGTTTAGCGGAGAAAACTTTTTGCAAAATCGTTTTTCCCTGCATTTTTTCTATCAAGAAAAGAATATGCTAACAATGCCCTCTTTTTATCTCGTTAATGCGCATGCGCAAAACGAGATATAGGTATCATGTACATAAAAAGGGACAAAAGTTGTTAACAAAGGTTTCTTTGTTTAACTTTGTGGACTTCTGTGTGGGGGGTTAGTTCTTTATACAAGCTATATTATGGCATTGAGGATATAGTTGGCTAAACCGGTTAGGATTTCAAGAAGGGCGTCACATACGGCCACCAAAAGTTTTGGGGAGCTCCCCCGGACCTATTGTTAATTTCCCTAGGGTATTGGGATGTCATGTCATGTCATGTTTATAAGTGGATGTGTCCGAGACGGCTTAATTGATCTTCAAAGGTTTAATAAATTTGTGTTTTTCTTGTCAATCATTTTTCGTAAAGCCATTAGACCTCGTTTAGAACGGTAAAAAAGGTCAAATGTATGTTCTTGGGAAACGCAGTTTTAGAAATTCACGGTGTATTTTTTTAATGAATGGAGACGTTTTGAAGAAGTTAAATGGCACGGGAAAGTTTGTGTTTTCATATGAGCGATAATATAATAAATTGAGGAATAATCAATTAAGGAAAATAACGAAATATAATATCCAATTTATTCAACACTTTTGAGAGATTTGACAGATTGTAAAGTATAAATAGGTGATGTCATGTTTAATTCTCGCGGAGATTGCAGAGTGAATTTTTGTGTTTAGGTAAATATACGTATTGGATTCGTTTAGCAGTAAAATGTTGTTCCTAAAGATTTTTTTTGTGTGTTGATAGTTTGTCGAGATTTTTGAGGAAAACAGTAATTAGTAATTTCAATTTTGAATGGGTATTAAATGTCGAGGTGTCATGATTATGCAATAGTATGCAAGAGAGGTGTATGGTGGCCTAGGTGTGCCATAGTAGAATTGTACATTATTTCTAGACTTCTTTAATGTTTTTTTATGATTTTATTTAATGTATTGCATATTTTATTGTTTATTTTTTATTATTTTTGTTATATATTGTTTGCTATTCAGTTTTTGATACAGTATTTTTATAGTTTGTTATTATTCAACAGTTATTCAATTTCAGTTTCAATTCAATTTGAGTTTCAATTCAATTTCGGTTTCAATTCAATTTCAGTTTTTAAACGAGCTTTATTTTGTTTTATTTCGTCTCAGTTTTGTTTTACAAAACTAAACTGCATCATGGCCTATGAGGGCCATAGCCCACAATGCCATGCACGCATGTTAAAGTGTGTGGCTCTTCGTACGGCACCCGTACGCGGAGTTCGATTTCCTATTCGTACGGGAGTCCAAAACTTTCGACAATTTTCGATGTTATTCTTCACTTTTGTTGGTCTACAATATTAAATGTTCGTTTAGCTTTACGAAGCGCTTCAGATTTGCTTAGTCTCTGTATACTACTCGAGCGACTCATTTCGTGACACTTATAAATTTTTCGCTTCAAAGAATACTCCCGTACGGCCAACTTCGATTTGCTATTCGTACGGGAGTCAAACCTTTTGTCAATTTCCGATGTTATTCTTCACTTTTGTTGGTCTACTATTCATAACACTCGTAATGATATGCGAAAATGAGACTCGTGAAAATAACACATTCCTACCAACTCAGTGCATGCAGGCATGTGCACAAGGGTGTTGTAAGACTATAAATACTGAGTTCAAGCAGAATAACACTCCTTTCGTGCTTAGTTTTCAGCCAGCGGAGCAGTGAAGGAAGGATCTCTTTTTACGTTTTTTGACCCACGCGAATTTTCTTTCTATCTCATGGCTAAAGCGCCCGGAGTACAATTTCCACAACATTTGGCAAACTCTGGGAACCGGGTCCGAGCTCCACCAATTGGAAACCCTCCAGTACAAGCAGCAAGGGAAGCGGCGCCTGCTCCACAGCCCGCTCAGAACAACACGAACGAAGCACAGAATGAACTCGTGGTAAACTTCGGTAATTTTCTCAGTTCTTCTTGCGTTTTTGTGTTTCACTACTTTGGGCGCATGCTTTAGGGTCAGGTTATTTTCTTCGGTGTGGTGGTAAGTTTCATTTTGCGTAGCCGGAATTTTCAGAATCTTTCGTGGGCGTGTTATGATGCCTTTTCCCATGGGTTTCTGCTTCGCTGTTTCGGCGGCATTCTTGTTTATCAGGTGCACGGGGATATTATTTTGTCCCTTTGTAGCGGATTTGCATTTTTCTTTCACTCGATCCGAATATTTATTTGCCGGGGATGAATTTAGTTTTCTTTCGTTTTCACTTTTAGTGGGGTTTTCCCAACACGTGGTAGGGTTTTGTCCGCTGTTTATTCGTTTACACGTGGCTTACATGGTGTCGGTATTTGGGTCTCATATGGGTGTGTAGTTTCCTGTTGTTTTTTCAATTTTACGCCTTTGTGGTTTTGCCGCTGTATCTTACACCCAAACGACTGTCAACAGCTTTTAAGCTCGTTTAGTTCTGCAATTTTTGTATGTACTCGCCGTTTGCCAGTCCGGGGGTGGGTTCTTCACCAGGTATATTGTTTAATGGAGATGTATACGCCGTGTACGTGTAGTCACGGGGTGAGTTTTTCACCAGTTATTTTCCTTTACGGAATATGTATACGCCGTGTGTAGTCACGGAGGTGAGTTTTTCGCCGGTTGTATTCCTTTGCGGAGTATGTATGCGCCGTGTGTAGTCACGGCGTATGCATGTTCCGTGGGGGGTGTGGCTGGTGAGGGACTCACCAGTTATATTCCTTTACGGAATATGTATACGCCATGTGTAGTCATGGGGGTGAGTTTTTCGCCAGTTGTATTCCTTTGCGGAGTATGTATGCGTCGTGTGTAGTCACGGCGTATGTGTGTTCCGTGGGGGGTGTGGCTGGTGAGGGACTCGCCAGTTATATTCCTTTACGGAATATGTATACGCCATGTGTAGTCATGGGGGTGAGTTTTTCGCCGGTTGTATTCCTTTACGGAGTATGTATGCGCCGTGTGTAGTCACGGCGTATGCATGTTCCGTGGGGGGTGTGGCTGGTGAGGGACTCACCAGTTATATTCCTTTACGGAATATGTATACGCCGTGTGTAGTCACGGGGGTGAGTTTTTTCACCAGTTATATTTCTTTACGGAATATGTATACGCCGTGTGTAGTCACGGGGGTGAGTTTTCACCAGTTATATTCCTTTACGGAATATGTATACGCCGTGTGTAGTCACGGGGGTGAGTTTTCACCAGTTATATTCCTTTACGGAATATGTATACACGCCGTGTGTAGTCACGGGGGTGAGTTTTCACCAGTTATATTCCTTTACGGAATATGTATACACGCCGTGTGTAGTCACGGGGGTGAGTTTTCACCAGTTATATTCCTTTACGGAATATGTATACACGCCGTGTGTAGTCACGGAGGTGAGTTTTCACCAGTTATATTCCTTTACGGAATATGTATACACGCCGTGTGTAGTCACGGGGGTGAGTTTTAACCAGTTATATTCCTTTACGGAATATGTATACACGCCGTGTGTAGTCGCGGGGGTGAGTTTTAACCAGTTATATTCCTTTACGGAATATGTATACTCCGTGTGTAGTCGCGGGGGTGAGCTCCTCACCAGATATATTCTATGTTACGGAATATCTATACAACGTGTGTAGTCACGGGGTGAGTTTTCGCCTGGCATATTCTATGTAACGAAATATGTGCACGCCGTGTGGAGTCACGTGGGTGAGTTTTCATCAGGTATCGATTCCATGTTGCGGAATATATATATGCCGTGTGTGGTCATAGGGGTGAATTTCTCACCAGGTATATTCTGTACGTATTAGGATATGTTTATGCCGTGTGTAGTCACATGGGATGAGTTTTACCGAGTCTCTTCTGAACTGGATTGGCAACAGAATATTTCTATACGCTGTGTATACAGTAGTCATGCTATGAGTTTTACTGAGTCTTCTCTGCAATTAATAGCACAACATGAACTTATAGGACGTGTATTGTCATGGGGAATGAACTTTCACCAAGTTATGAATTTGTGATATATTATGAATTGTGTTGAGTCAAGGCATGTAAAAAGAGATCTGGCTATGGAGGCAAAAAAAGGGACATCTGAACCAACCAAAAGTAACAAGTGGTCGAAGTGTTACTAAAATAGTTTTCTATATGCTATCTGATTTGGTTAATAAACGCATCTTGAATTGAATGTGTTTTTGTGCGAGTGATGTTCTTTTCCTTTAATAATTAGCTCGATGGTCTCAGAGTTTTGATGGCTTTGAAAACAGGGTCTCTAGTTACCCTCCCAGGATTACTGGGTCGGAGCTGTCATCTCTCTGCTGACTATGTTGGGGCTTCTCCCTTGTGAGTGATACCTTTTGTGTTTTCACGATTTCTTTTGGGAATTATATCATGGGCTTGGGAGCTTGATAAAGAGCTCGATACAGCTATTACTCGTGGGCAATTTGTACGAATGCTATACAATGGGTGAATTCCAGGGGGAACCCCATAACAGTCGGCAACGAGATGACAGCACGAGGGTTGGAACATAAGGTTACATGGGTGGAGCCTGGCGAGATAAGTGGAGACGTCCAAGGGTTAGTTTTTCGAGATCCTAATCATGTTAGAGCTGGCGGACTAAACGCTCACTTCCCGTTTTGGGAAAAATTTCGAAACAGTGCCCTGTGGCGACTGATGCTGATGTTTGGGTTGGATCATCAGGGATAAAGTTTCCATTTTCCCATATTTCCAACATCATACCGGTTCATTCAAGGGCGAGCACTACGATTCTGACCGCCCACCCAAAGGAACGTTCCGAAATAACATGTCATGCAAGCCTTTTGTCAGTTTTGTGCAAAAACACTTATTGATCGTCTGGTGACTGGGGCAATTTCCTTGTGTTAGGGAGAGTTGGGGTGGTGGAACCGCCTCATATTGTTTTACCATTGACCGAAGAGCCATCAAAGTCTCACCTCTGTCATGATGCACGTTATTTAAATCTCTGGATGAAAGATAAACCTTTCTCCTGGATACTCTAAATGATTTGCCCTGTTAGATGATAAGTCCGGGTATGATCACTTTCCTTCTAACGGAGAGTAGCCAAACTTTCTATGGAATCCAATGGGGTGGCTGGTTTTTACGTATATTACTTTGCCCTTTGGTTCGAAGATCTTCCCATTTATTTATCACACGACAGGCTGTCTAACGACTGTTTTTTTCCGTCCAATTGGTATTCCTTGTCTCCTATATATTGACGATCGACACAATGGCCAGCTTCAGGTCTCGTTGGATGAAGGGGAATATGGTACCTTGGGCGCGGCAGATGAACGCAATTTTGTAGCCGCCAAATCAACAATTTTTCTTGGTAACCTACTACTTGGTGAGACTAGGCTATTCTCTTGGTTTGTCAAAATCTATTTTGATCCCAGTGAAAATTGTTCCATACTTTGGTTTCTTGGCAGACTCATCAAGAGAAGTTTTTCATTTAATTCCAAAGAAGAAATGCAAATTCATCGCACTTGTCCGAGAGACACTTAAGTCCTCCTATGTCTACGTTAAAACCTTACAACGCCTTGCAGGGAAATGTGGCTCCCTCTCTAGAGCTGTACCAGCGGCAAGGTTTTTTACAAGAGAAATAAATGCAGCCTTCTCAAAAGCTTACGTTCTCCGAAGTCGATTCTGTTGCGTGTCGCCCTGCGAGAAGAGATCTGCTACTGGATGTTTCTTGAACCTTGGGATAGCCCAATACCGTAGCGTGATGAACGTCATATTCAAGTTTCAGTGGCCACGGATGCAACCTATTCGCTTTTTTTTATAGTTTGGGAGATTGTAAGGGTTGGGGTATTTGATTTATGGAATTGAGGTTTGTTGTTAGTAAGAATTGAAGTATATGGGAGTCATTGTAGAGTTTATGAAATAAAGATGGACAGTATGGCTTGGGCGGCGCTGAGCAATATTATCCCCATATCTTATCTCAACTGAGCATGAATAAGAGTGTTATGAAATAGATTACTAATCATAACACTCGTAATGATATGCGAAAATGAGACACGTGAAAATAACACATTCCTACCAACTCAGTGCATGCAGGCATGTGCACAAGGGTGTTGTAAGACTATAAATACTGAATTCAAGCAGAATAACACTCCTTTCGTGCTTAGTTTTCAGCCAGCGGAGCAGTGAAGGAAGGATCGGCCCACCCACCCACCCTGACCGAAAATTCGCGTGGGTCATAAAACACTGCTACCCTAAGCCAAGCTGTTCCAGCTTGGCTTAGACCGCTGAGCAATATTATCCCCATATCTTATCTCAACTGAGCATGAATAAGAGTGTTATGAAATAGATTACAATATTAAATGTTCGTTTAGTTTTACGAAGCGCTTCTGGTAAGCGATGTTGATTTGAGTCTCTTGTATACTACGCGAGCGACTCATTTCGTGACACTTAAAATTTTTCGCGTCAAAGAATACTCCCGTACGGCCAACTTCGGGAGTCCAAACACTTTCGACAATTTTCGATGTTATTCTTCACTTTTGTTGATCCACAATGAAGATCACCTTTTGCCGTACCTGAGTGATTCTTTTCGATTCTCAGTTATTATTATATGTTTCATTATCAATAATTTGAGTGTGCTGGGACATCTTAGAAGTTAAGTGTCAAAAAATTAATTCAAATTGTTATAATATATCTATTAACATCATGTTACAATAGAATTGTTGTTGTTGTTTCTTTACTCAGAATTCATGATTTGAATTCCCCCCCCCCCCCTCTCTCTTTCACTCTTTTATATCCCTTAATAAATTCAACACTATTACGTATACTGGACATACATACCAGTTCTTCTCTGTTAACTGAACAACTTGTGAGCAAGGAAAGGTAGCCTTAATGAAAGAAGCGTTGGAAACAACAACAACAAAAAAAACAATTACAAGACTCCCGCAAGAACAAAAATAACACGTTAGCGTGCGGGAGTACATGGCGGTGTCACGAGATTCCTTCGCGTAGCTGAATAAACATCGCTCACCATAAGCGCTTCGTGAATCTAAACAAACGTACAATATTATGGATCGGCAAAAGTGAAGAATAACGGCTAAAACTTTCGAAAGTTTTGGACTCCCGTACGAATAGCAAATCGAAGTTGGCCGTACGCGAGTATTCTTTGAAGCGAAAAATATCCAAGTGTCACGAAATGAGTCGTTCGCATAGTATACAGTGACTCGGCAAATTAGCCTGAGCCAAATCAACATCGCTTACCTGAAGCGCTTCGTAAAGCTAAACGAACATTTAATATTGTAGACCAACAAAAGTGAAGAATGACATCGAAAATTGTCAAAAGGTTTGGACTCCCGTACGAATAGGAAATCGAAGTCCGCGTACGGGTGCCGTACGAAGAGCCACACACTTCAAAATGCGTGCATGGCATTGTGGGCTATGGCCCTCATTGGCCATGATGCAGTTTAGTTTTGTAAAAAAAAAAACTGAGACGAAATAAAACAAAATGAAACTCGTTTTAAAACTGAAATTGAATTGAAACTGAAATTGAATTGAAACTGAAATTGAATAACTGTTGAATAATAACAAACTATAAAAATACTGTATCAAAAACTGAATAGCAAACAATATATAACAAAAATAATAAAAAATAAAATAAATAAAATATGCAATACATTAAATAAAATCATAAAAAACATTAAAGAAGTCTAGAAATAATGTACAATTCTACTATGGCACACCTAGGCCACCATAGAGGTGAGATTTTGCCGACTAAGCTAATGAAGTATCAATCTTTCGGTTTGATTATGCAAGAGTATGGATTTGGCTTTTGTTCTATTTTGGAATACTGAATCATTGCCATTACGGTTTGATTATTCAATAGTATGCAAAAGACGTAATAATTTTGCTGATTTATTTAACAAAAGTTTATCAAGCAAGCATTTTAAGAAGCATTTTATAAGCGATTTCAGCGTTTTGTTTTTTTCAAAAGAGATATTGGCACTATTAGGGAGCTAATTGAAAACATAAGCTTACCGCAATATTGCGTTACGTGTTAGCATTTCTTGTTCACGGGTTGGCTGTGGCGTAATGCAATCAAGTTAAAGTTTCCCCTCAGTCAAATAAAGACTATTTTGAACAAATACGCTACACTAACATGAAAATTATTTATAGTCACACTCGAGACTCTTTTGTTACTCACAACTTTTATTGATTTGCTGGCTTCTAAAAGGGCTCTTGCCCTTACGCCGGCTATAATAAACACAAGCAACAAGTCGCATTACTTCCGTCTAAAAACTAATACTACAGGGTATTTGCCTCAATCAAACAGTGGGCTGGCATAAACGAAGCAGTCGCTAGACTGTCAAAAATGCCAACGAAGGTTTTAGCGAGCTCCAGGCAGCTATAAAGCGTAGCGAACACAAGCTAAAATTACAGCCTTTACTGAGACAAACTTACGATACGACCAAAAACAGATCGCTGGGTTCACCCCTCTCATAAAATAGAAGTCTGTATAGGGGTGAACATTTCAAGTTCGTTTACCAACAGGTTGCAACTGAACTGACTGAAAATTCTAAAAATTGACAGGAATCTTCTGCGACACCTCCTTTCAACAACCTTGACGGGCTTTTTTTTTAATTTCGTTCCTATTACAAAGTTATCGTTTCTTTCGTAGAAAAATACGTAAACAGTGGGAACATCAAACTTTAAGAGGGTATAAAGGAAATTAACACACATCTGAACAGCGCCACCATTCTGGACGGCAATCTATCCGTTCCGATGTTAATCGCGTAACTCTTTCCGGTCCTAGATTTCTGTTCGTGAAATGACGAGATCAAAACTCCCCCCCCCCCCCCCTCCGAAAATAACCTTCAGGCTGATTAGGGTATTACATTTCAAAATTCCAAACCTGAAAAAACTTAGAAATTCCAAAAAAAAAACTAAACTTAGTTTGCATAAATATATACGTTTTCCTATTTAGCGGAAATAACGCGAAAACGGGTGGATTTTTTCCGGATATATAATTGATACTATCCATTAGATTGTTACAATGGAATTCAATTCATTCTATAGGTGTCAGAACATTCACTGAAGCGTGATGCTTGAAGTTGTTTCTCGCGGTGAATTTCTTTGCCTGTAAAGAGCTATAAGCCCGGCGCAGCTTTTTCTCGACAGCTACAGTGAGCTTACTTTACCATTTTGTAAACAAGGCCAGACACACGACAAATTAATCTAGCACTGCTAAATGAGGGTGCTAATGGGGGTATTTTTTCGGCCAATTGTCAGTTAACAAGAGGCTACACTGGTAGCCGATACTCATGGGCTTGTATAAGAAAGTTTTACATTTTTTTTAACTGGGTCACGCCGTCGGAAATCGGTTCATTTCAATATTTTCATTCATTGATCTTATCAAGTGATTTAGTTTGACAAGTAGGAAATTACGTATATCAGTAAGGCTTTTAAATTTGCAAAGTTAAGATAAGGTTACTTTACAGGCCATGTGTTTTCGGGATCGGTGAACATCGTGATTAAGGATCTAGGGACTTTGTGATTAAATCATTCTTACTTGAGAATTGTCATGGACTTCTTGTGCCAAACAGAGGCGTTCGCGACAACGCACTCCTTCCCTCTCAACGAATTTTGCGTGACATAAGTCTTGTTTATACATAATACCAGATATCATTTATTACGACTGAATTTACGCCTGAATTTGAACACGTTTTATAATTATTTCATATTATTCCGCCAGACATTTACTTATGGGAGCAACTGATGAGGTTCACCTAAAATCCGAAATTCGAGTCTTGCTCAAGAAAAACGTAAAAATTCACTAGCATCCGTGAGATTTTCAAAACAGATCACCATATCTGTACAAGCCATGTCGGGATGCAATAACGCCATGATGAAACAACGGAGGTTCTTCAAGCTCCAGGAAACACTACTCAAAAACAACATAAAACAAGGAGCTAAACCATAACTGCAAGAGGTCATGATTCCAATAGAGACACGGCAGCTTCAGACTTTGATCTTTATAGACGCTCACATCCGTGATAAAGATCCACTTTCTCGCAAGTCTTGCACACCGTAGACTTAGACACTAAACTAGTGGTTCCATATTGGAAGTGAAGTGCTGCCACATTTGGAAGCCTTAATTAACACATTCACTCCTGCGCGATTTCTCAGTTTTTATAAAACAAATCAACGCGAATCGAGGAACGATAATAAACCCGGGAATAAACCTGGCAATGCGCACAAAATAAGAGCGAACAGAGACTTGATCTCTCCAGTCTAGAATAATTAGTGTGAACGATTTTCGAATATCAGTTACGTATGAAAAATAGTCTGAAAAATAGCCTGAAAAACCAACTTGAAATTAGAGCTGCGAAATGCAAATCCAGACCAATTCTTGTAATAACGAACACAGGAAAAAGGACAGCAAATTCTCTCAGTTTAAAGTTTTATTCAAATATCTATTAGATTACTCTCAAAAACAAAACACGTTATAAGTTATCGCATCGAGGAAATTGTTCAATTTCAGAATACCCGGCCCATTTTCAGCGACATAAATCAAGACTGCTATTATTTACATAACAACTGTAACTGACCTCCACAACGAAACAAAAGCATTGTGTGTATTTCTCGTTCTTTAAACGTGTCAAGCGAAAAATATGAAACGGTGGAAAAATATAAAACGATGAGCATTCATCGTTTTAAAAACATACATTCTCAACGAACCTACATTCACAGTCAAACACTTCGGGACCGCGGACCGCGGTAGCAGTTCATTTTAGTACTTGCCTAAATTCACAGTCAGCCACTGCGGGACCGCGGACCGCGGTAGCAGTTCATTTTAGTACTTGCCTAAATTCACAGCCAACCACTTCGGGACCGCGGACCGCGGTAGCAGTTCATTCTGGTACTTGCCTAAATTCACAGTCAACCACTTCGGTAGCAGTAGATTTATACCGTTGCAAGTAGGCCAGGTATTCTGCAATCGCTGCCGGCTCTCTTACCACCTCTTTAAAGGCATAAAAATCTTCTTAAAGGACTTTTTCTTTCCATTATTCGATAATTCAGCATAACATCGTGCTTACATTCACGCAGACGGACGGGTACATCGACAATAGAAATACCACCCTCTTCGAATTACATTCACGCGGAGGGGACTGGGTACTGCTAACAAACATCCACCTACCTTTCCACCTTTCCATCTTTCCATCAGTAATTGCAAGGTCGAGTATCAGAACAGAATTAGGATGGCTGCCCTGTGCGGGCAGCAATCACGGGCTGAGAGATTGATTGATCCTAGCATATTCATAAGAAAAGCTGCGGCCGATCACAACTTATCTTGCAAAAAAAGTTAGCCAAAGATGCTCTAACATAATATGCCAAGAGAACTAGCATAACGAAGGCATAGAGAAATAATAATTCTTTAAATAGCTACACAGCATAAAAACTATCGTCGTTTAAGAGATTTATATCCCAAAGATCATCAAAGGGTCATACAATACATATCGAGCATGCTAAACTAAAACAAAAACCATAATTTTTCACCTGTCAAGATAGCTTCCAAAACCGTAATAAAGATCGTTAAGATGTCTGTTTGATATAGGATCGTACACAGAAAGTATGGGAAGGAAATAATCGAAACTCACTGATGCTTGTGTCCAATAAAATACGGTGTGTCCACTTACTTTGGAGTCTGCTTAATACAGGTTTTACTGTAATCAGAAATCTTACTCATTTTTAAAATGTAACAATGAAAAGGGCTCGTGTGGTCAACCCCGAGGTCAACCCGCGTTCGCGTGCTGGACAAAATTCTAAACAAAAAGGCGAATCAAAATACACAGCACGTATCTCCCTTGTCGCATTTCCCGCTAGAAAAGGTAGCTCCATTTCCAACTGAGCCTTTGTAACAGCTTTCCCGTCGATCGTATCTAATCGGAACAACTTTAAATCAAACGCACCGAGTCCAAACTTTCCGCTTATTGTTCGATGAAATGTTTACAAGCTATGTCCATTGAATTGTGCTTTGTCATGTCAAACGGTATGCGACCTATGTGTCGTTCGAATGCCGATCCTTTGTCATCATCTCGATAAAAACTCGGAATAACTTTGACCACGCCACTCGACGCCATCACGGAGATCAAGGTCAACGCTCTACGACCCTGGTACCTTTCGCATATCATATCGGTTAATATGTCACCTGGTCACGCAGCGAGACAGGTAAATGTCACAAAATAGCTGTGCTGTTAGGAAAAAACTATGTTGCTTTTATTTACAACAACAATCGTTAATTTAGTATAATTAATAGAATGTCACTTAACTGTTAACTTTTCATTTATCAGTTAACTACTATTTTTTTGGGCAATTGTCAGTTAAAGTGTATATGACATGAATTTTCTTTTTGTCGTTTTTGGTCCTTTGATATGTATAAAAAAATGTTCTGAAATTGAAATGCGTAAAAAAGATAAATTTCCCATAGTTTTGGGCGTCGAAAAACTCCAATTTACCCAGTAAAAATGTCCCGGAGTCTGGGGACGAATGTAGGACGAAAGCCAGGCTCGTGACGTCACATGACGTCACTTGATTTGTTTGCCGTGTTACCGTGACTTTACTTCTGGTATAATTCTGCTATTTTCTCGTCTACAAATGTCCACTGATCTCATCGGCAAAATGTCCAGTGATTCATAACTCAGCGATTTATCTGATTCTACAGACAGTATAGATACGAGCGAAGGTTCGGAAGAAGAATGGGAAGTCGTAAAGAGCAAAGTAACTCCGTATCAAGACGAACCACTCGCTGAAGTTGTAGACCACGAAGCCGGTGATGGAGACTCCGAGGAAGGAAAAGACCTCGATGGCCTAACTCCTACCTTTTTAGAAGACAGATACGAAGAACTGTAAGCGTGGATTTTTGGTTAGTAAAGTTATTCAAACTGATGTCCATTCAGTTAAGTTACAGCGCGAAATGATGTCTATGCGAACGATGCAATGCGGATGGTGGAACTTATCGCCGCCACGGAGGGTGGGGGTGAGAGAGTGACGGGGTCAGAAATTAAAACGAGTATGGAAAGTCCGAATTTGTTGCTTTTACAAGTGTATGTCTAAAACCCTGAATGAAGTCGATTGATGTAGAAAAATCAATCCGATGATATGAAAAACTTTTGACGGCTGCTGAAGTACACGCACCGGTTCGTCGTAGCTTGTTTGATGAGGGGAATTGTTTACAGTTTGTAGATTTGCATTTTGTTCACTATTGACTTGCTCGAAGTCGCTCATTTTTTCACTGCAACGATGGGGTTGCTAAGGAACTCTAGGATACTTCGGTACACGAGAATAGGGAGCGAGTGCGGAATTGGAGTAAATGCGAGTTGGACAGCCTGCATGAATAGCGAGCGACTTGTTTGACCCGAATCAATTCCAGTCGATGTTTTTTGGCGCGAAAAGTAGCATCACTTCACAATGGGTTTGATTACTTGCAGCGACCTGTATGTCTTCGCGCTTGTACACTATATACAATATAACGTGTCTACAAATTGTCTGTCTCAGATTTACACGAGCTGTTGCATACAGATGGACCACACGATGGCTTTCTGGCTACATAGGGTGGGACAACACCAGGCTACTTCCTGCCTGTGTTTATCATAGCATAAGGACAAAATACCTGTCACACCAGTCAACTGGATATGCCACTTTGCAGGGCAGAGAACATTGAGAGAAACATTGAAAATACCTGTAGGTCTAACCGTGGTGTTAGACATTGCACTCATACGGGGCCCAACGGCTCTTTTAGGAGCCACCAAAATATAAATAAAAGTCATGACCAACAAAAGAATTATGAGTGTGAATGTAACCAATTTTCATCTTGTTCAAAATAGTCTCCATTATACCAAGGGAAACTTCAACTTGATTGAATTAAGCCAATGAGGAGGCGACTTTGGTTGCTATGGGGCAAATTTGTGAGGGGGTAGGGGGTGGCAAAACCACTAACATTCAATTGATCTTAATCAGAGAGCCCCTTTACTTATTTAATTTTTCTATTTTTTGTATTCACAGTATTTTAGTAGCAATGACTTGTATGGCATTACAATTCCAATTTTGTTACCAATCCAAATTTGGGACCAAGCTTAAAAATATTTATCATCTTCCTTTATTTATCACATCCCAAAAGCCATTTCTGAGTTACATGTAGCCTCTTTTTCAAAGCGAGGCCAAATACAAGACCATTCAGAATTCATATAAATATAAGTTTTATTAGAATATGAAAGAAAACTGATCTTCATAATCTTTGCACTTGGCCACACTCTGATAAAGAGGTTAACCAGGCCTTTAATTCCCAATATCAAAATACAAATTCTCCTCTCTTGTCCCCATACATTTATTGCAGCAGTAATGAGGAGATCATATCCTTAATTCTCATGACCTCTCTGATTGATTAAGTATTGATATTACAAGGAGAAATTTGATGCTGATCACCATTGGGGCTTAAAGGGTTAAACGCAACATGGTAATGACTCATTCGTTTCAGTAAGCATAAGATACCGGTACTCCAAATGTATATTCCACTGTAAGACAAATGGTACAATATTTACGTAATCTGCAACATGCCCAGATGCGTGGAACAATTTTTTAACACTGATGCCTCTTCAGTACCCTAGAAAAGGCACACCAAGGAGAGTCCTCACTCCTGAATTTCAAAGTATAAGTGGTGGTAAGGGTAGCACCTACATATCTGGGCATTGAACCATATTCATTATCTGTCCTAAAGACCTATCCAGTCTGGCTTGCCCTAGAGTGATTTTACTAAGACCATGAAACAGTATCTAGCAATTTATCAAAATTAGCCAAAATTATTAAAACATAAACAAAAGGAAACAATGGAATTAGTGTCTAATAGTGCCTACTAGCTTACCGGTAGTAACTATTTCACAGTTTTAGAAAATCACTCTATTTCAGGCCATGTGATGTCACTCAAGACAACTGATTTTCCAAATTTCATCATGCATTTACATGTATGTGATTGAAAAACTTTTAGATTATCGACAAAAAAAGCTAAAAAGGTCAGTCCCAGAAAAGGTAATGTAAAGGTAATTCTCAATATCAAAAGAAAAAAATGCAGAACTAAGTTTATTTTAAAGCCTGGCACTGAGTCCTAACTCAGGGGCTAAGTCTGAACAGTGGTCTACAGTCATCAAAACTTAGGCCATGTTACTTCTTGCATTGGCCTTTATGACCATGCATTGTTTTTTTTTGCATACTCAGCAAGTGGGAGGTCTTCTTGAAGAGGTTTTACTTCTGGTCTGAGTATTGTTACTGCTACATGTGGGTTGAAGGAAGACTGTTCTGCTTCTGTAGAATAAAAAAGTGAATCATTACATACACAACAAGCTCTTTCCGAAAATTATGTGACATGTGAACTCAGGACAGTACATGTAACAGCTTAGACAGCTTACATGTTAGATGCCCCAGCCCACTCACAGCCACCTTGTAGGTTAAAAGAAGTGCATTTTACGGTTTGGCTACATGTAGCTGGAAAACACATGCTCTTGTGGTTATCATGATAGATGGGGATGGATGTAAGTGACAAAGTGTCTTCAATATAATTTCCGGTATAATGAAAAATAGTCTAACCCTTCATGTATTTATGCACAGATTCTTTATTCAAGCATCTGGGCATAATCCCCACTCATTTGGTCACTGTCATGTTGACTTACCACAGCCAGGAGGGCATGCCACTTCGCAAACAACCTCTTCTCCCAATTTAAATTTTGGTTATGTAATTCGCATATATTGCTTTCCATCCTTTGATACCTGTGTATCTCTTTGTAGGTTTTCATTAAGTGCAAACTTGCCAAAGTATGCCAAGAAAATAATTATTAATAATGACTATGGGCAAAAATCCCAAAAATGAATTTTCACTGTAGACCTGCTTACTTAATTTTGAAAGCATTTCAACATACCAAGCATAAACAAGCACAATTATTTAGAGCCAATATTACATGTATTCATCACAGCAATGTTGTCTCATTCAGTCAAAGTCTCTGACACTGATTCACCACGGTGACCGCAATTTGCTGAGAATGATGATGTTTGGTAGTACAGTACAGTACAGTAATGACCAATCAATATGGGCTCCTTGCTCCAGCAGTAATTTTGTAATCAATTTAATTCTATTCCAGGAAATATTATTTCTTCAGCATTGTGATTTATAAAGGCATCAACCTCTGAGCCTAAAAATAAATCTCTACTTTTTACTTTTATAGCTTCCCATTTAGTTTGAAGCCTATGGGTAAGATTTTACTTTTGTGTTGTCTCACCCTGGGAGTTCTGAACAATATATTTTGAT
Source organism: Cladopsammia gracilis (assembly GCA_022457155.1). Taxonomy (NCBI): domain Eukaryota; kingdom Metazoa; phylum Cnidaria; class Anthozoa; order Scleractinia; family Dendrophylliidae; genus Cladopsammia; species Cladopsammia gracilis. Next base: position 330,981 of record JAJGOT010000490.1, on the reverse strand, counting down.
AAGCTGAGAAAGCTCTGAACTTAGCTGAATACTGCACATCGAAATTCATACAAAATTATGTATCGAAGAACCAAAAATACCAAAAAGCAAATCGTGTCATATTCACTTTAAAATCATTAGTTACAGGCATAAAGGCTGGTTCTCATATAATCGTCCCGGTCGTCCCGGTCGTCCGAGTCGTTTCAAAAGTTCTTTTGCAAACGACTCAGACGATCGGGACGACTCAAGCGATTTTGGTTCTCATATGATCGTCCCGGTCGTCTCGAACGTCAATAGCGCAGTCGTAAACTGTGTTCGACAACATGTTTTGGGCAATAATACTGCATTCTGGGGTAGATTTGGGTCGCTTCGATCGCCTCAGTCGTCCCGGTCGCCTGAGAGTAGTTCTCATATGATCGTCCCCGATTATTCACGATCGTCCCAGTCGTCCGGATAGAACACAGTTCTATCCAAGCGACCGCGATCGTCCCAGTCGTCCGGGTCGTTTGCGATCGTCCCGGGTCGTCTCAGAAGTGTTCTCATATAATCGTCCCGGTCGTCCGTGCACTTTTTGAAACGACTCGGACGACCGGGACGACCGGGACGATTATATGAGAACCAGCCTTAAATGTATACAATCCAAATACAGTTTCAGACTTCACACATTCTCGCATGAAATTCTCACGTGTAAGCTACGTATGAATAAGATGTAAACAAATGAAAATCGCTTACTTGTCGCTTTCTCCGTTCACTCAAAACTTTGTGAACCTTCGGGCAGGACGGTGTCTCTTGTAGGAATGGAGCCCGTGATTAGGTTTCGTTTCCTTTCATGGCCCAATGAAGCCAGGATGTTTTCAAAACAACTAGTTGTCGGCTCAAAACCTGTTGATCGGCTCGTCGAAATCGATGCCATTTCAGCCATTTCGCCCTCACTGAAGGCCCTAGTTGGAAAGAGATGCATCGAAATGCCTGGTGTATAGCTAGTATTTTTACAGCTTTCAATGTTTGGCGCTCCGACCGCACAATATCTCCCGCCTTTCTTCTTATCGCCCTTCTCTCTTGCTGCCATTTTGTGTTACGAGTCAAATCATTCTACGTCACATGACGTCACACAAGCAAGTCACATGACATTTTGGCCGCGCGCTCAGGAGGACACTTTTGAAGTCAATATACGCGTGTTTTGAGGGCGAAAAAAAAGGTTTTTTTAAGTCTTTTTGACACATTTTTATTTCAGAACATTTTTTTATACATATCAAAGAACCGAAAACAGCAAAAAACCAATTCGTGTCATATACACTTTAACTGTTAACCCCATTAGCACCCTCCTAAATGCACTGGTATTCTGAATTTCACTTTTGCCGGAACGCAATTGGCATTAAAAAACAAAACGAAAAAAAACTCACGAGATAATAATGCCTTTTGTCACAACATTTCACTCACGACTGAAAATCCTTAAACAAATACTAATGAAAAATGGAGTTTCGTTCAAAACCAACCATTCCTGAAAACTATTTACAAAACGCCGCCTATCATATCATACAAGACGTAAATCACTTAACGACATACTCATAACAGCCAAACTTTGAAAGCTAATATAAATGCATCGCAACCGCAAAACCACATAGCGGCGTCGGTGTAGGCCTGTCATGAACCTCATTTCCATATAAGGGAAACTAAAAAAGTGACCGCCAGGAGTGGTGTCCTGTTTACCCGCTCCAGACCCAATATTTTCTATCTAAGTGCGCCCATAGCAGACGTGACCGAAAAATGACCACGTGATCACCATTTTCCCGCCATTTTTCACGTCAAAATATATAGAACAGCAGACTTGATGCTTTAGCTAACTACAAAACTTTCCGTTTCATTATGCAAGAGTAGGAACAGCAAAATAACATAAATTTTTACTTTTGTTCTATTTTCGAATACTGCTGGAGAGTTGAAAAAGAAATGGCTGATGGCGCGATGTCTGCTAAACATAGCCCAAATTGTCCTGGCATGGGGACAAGCAGCTCTAGAGAAATGACATGTTGTTACGGTCTCCTTCCATTAGATTCGGCACATGTGAAGTTCAAAGTTTGAACCGGGCCTTACTTGAAAGAATATTAAAGATTCAGTCACCATTTGTTGTGTCAATTGATATTTTGATAATTAATATTAATACGTCACCTGTAGTAACTTTATATCTAATAAAACACCACATACTAATTTATAGGACTGTTTTTATCAGATATAAAGTCACTGCACGTGACGTATTATCGATCACTTGATAGGTTTGTGGGCTTTTAATTGTTTTGAAATTGCGCAACCTATTGTATTTGATTTAGAAATTTTTTTTTATTGTCAAATATCCCAACAGAAAATGGACAATGAATAACTGACATAACTGAAAGTGCATTGTGCAAATTGACCCAACAACACATTTTCATCGTCAATTAGCTAGCAAGGCGGAAAAAGTCTTTCACTTTCATTTCACTAACATCAAAATTATTTACATTCACACTCGTGATTCTTTGTTATTCATAACTTTTATTGACTTGGACCAACACGAATTTTCAAACTTTCTCTCAATCTTCTCTATCCTGCCAAGAACCATATCCAGTTGACTACTGCGCCTCGCATTTTCTACGTAATGTCTGATTCTATAACGCCATCTTTACCATATTCACTATCAAGATTCTTCTTTTTTTAACCTCACGTTCTAACGCATTAACGAGATGGCTTTAAGAGCCCTTTGATTTTCTAAAGCAACAACACTTAATAAAAGGATTGGATTACCGAAGGGACCGAATGATCAAACTGATTTAAATGAAGAAGGTAAGAAGTTTTTATACACTTTATCTTACTTCTTGGACATTCTGCGGATGACGCACACGTTCGCGGCGTCAAGCTTGCGGCGGAAACAAGCAAAGAAAAAGGCAGGAGATGCGCCTCATTTTCCAACTTTTTTTTATTCTCAATTTTTTTAATTACTTACAATACTACTATAACTGTAACAATACATGAAGTTGTTTAAAACAGTATAAATACTACGTACACGTACAATTCATGTCGCAAGGCCATGCTAAGTCATACACGAGCGTGCGCAAAGGAAGAAACCTAAACAGATAAAGCGTAGTCGTTGCGTTAAGTTTGCTTAGATTTAACTCGCTTGGATGGTCGGTGACCCTTAGTTGTTCTAGTTAGATAATTTTCTTTTTATTCTCGACAGATTGTGTAAAAATAAACGATAAATTAACGTAGGAAGTTGAAAAATTTCTACCCACGCGACATCGAGTCCCGCCAAATTTGTGCTCAGCAGTTGATTTGATGCAAAACCTGCCGACACACTAGCGCCTCGCCCACCATCCACGCTCCAAGCGGCCCTATATCTGTCCGTGGCAGATTCAGCTGTACCACAACCAACCTCGTGTACGCCATCCAGTGCGGGGCCTGTGATAAGACTTACATTGGAGAAACAGGGTGACGCTTGGCCGACAGGTTCAGAGAACATTTGCGGTCAACTAAAAACAACACCGATATTCCCGTTGGCCGTCACTTTGCATCTTCGGGTCACAGCATCGAGGACATGTTTGTTTCGGTGATCCAACCAGGTTTTGGAGATACCGTGGAGCGACGCCGTGCGGAGGCGAGGATGATTTTCAAGTATAAGACACTGCACCCGCGAGGACTAAATATCGATTTTGCATTCATTTAAGTTGTTCTCTACAGCTTTCAACAGCGCGCGCGCGTGACATGAACGTTACTTCATTTTAAATTTAAAATTTTATCATGCGCGTCCGTTTTTTCAGTTGCTGTAGTCCCTGATGAAGAGATAGTAATTTCGAAACGTCGGACGACTGTTATTCGTTTTATGGTGCTATTTTTGTGATATTTGACATTCCTGTTTTTACCATAGTTGATTTGATGGTCAATAGTAATATATTCTCACCGGGGCTACCAACTAACAATGCCTCAGGGTGTAATATTAAGATATGGGATAGGCCAGCCCTTCGGCTAAAGCTCCCTGGCAACTCACCGGAAGCAGAGTGTGCTAGGAAAAACCAGAGTGGAAGCACCTAAATGTAGACTTTCCTCCCAAAACTCAGAAATAGGGTAAGCATGAAGCAGAAGGTCATGAAGATAATGTGTCCTCCTCCCATAACTCAGAAAATCCTCCCTCCTTGTAGGTAGACTTGCCGCAAACTAAAACCGGCAAAACGGACTTGAGAAGGTCTATCCTTGAGGTAGCACTGAATAAAATGGAAGGGAGCCTTATAATAAGAAAACAGGACAGAAAAATAGCAACCGCGCTGTAAGCCACATTTGAGTACTGACGGCTTCCACCGCTACAGGGGCACAGGAAGTAAAGAGAACTGTAACTGTAACTGTAAGGCAACAGCCCTAGTTAGGATAACGTTGTAGAATCTTTTTCCCACCCCTGGACGTCGCAAGTCTGACTGTGAATGTCTGACTACCTCCAAAAACAAAAGAAACAACAAAAAGGTTTTGGTTTCCAAAAAGTACCGTGTTAGCCAAGACCGTAACCAATAACATGGAAACTTGATGTAATGGGGCACCGGGGCCGCCGCGCTTTGGGGTAACCCTACATAATACCAGCAAGCAGACAAAACGTAGGCGCACAGCCTAATTCCGAGCATTGAGGAAAAAACATAAAAAGAAACACCGCTAAGAGATGGGTATAACCCAAAAGCGAAGCAACCCCGAAATACCCCGTCCAGGGACAGAGCAATGAAGGATATTAGACAATCCCTTCGAGGAAGCTTCGCAAAAAAGGTCACCCACGGAAACAGACAAAATACAAACTATAGACGGACACTAAAAGATAACACAGCGTTAGAAAACAGACTAGAATTGAAGTCCACTAAGGTAGGCCTGGAAGAGCTCCCCAGGTAAACGCGTTGCTGGCGGGAAATTTCATATAGCAGCGCAAAACACATGCTCTTGTGGAAACTCCAATTAACAGCTAAAACAAAGCAGCCGTGAAAAATTGCGAAAGGCCGCGCAAATAAAAAATACCTTGCCAAATTATGTAGTGAAAGGGTCCATTCCACAGCGCAAACATATGTGTTAGCGACAAAATTCCATGACCAGCGCAAACAAATCCGTTAGTGAAAATGTCCCTTTAACAGCGTAAACACACTAGTTCGCGAGAGCTCCATAGACCCGCGAGACAAATTTGCTAATGAAAAAATCCGTTAAACAGCGCAAACATATTCGCTTGTGGACAATCCAATTAGCAAGGAAAGCATATATGTTCGTGGAAATTCGCCTGACCAGCGCAAATAAATTTTTCTAGTGAAAAAGTCCGTAAAACGGCGCAGAACATATTCGCCAAGGGAAAACTTGATACAACCGCGTAAACACATTCGCTTGTGAGAAGAGGTCCATTTACCAGCGCAAACAATGTTGCCAGAGAAAAAAGTCCATATAACAGCGTAAACAAGAGAAACACATACGTTCGTGAAAACTCCATACGACAGCGGAAACACATACGCTTGTAAAATTTTCGTTAAACAGCGCGAACACATTCGCTCATGAAAAGTACCATATAATAGCGCGAGCGTATTCGCTAGTGCAAATTCCGTTAAACATCGTAAACATATTAGCTCATAAAAGACCATCTAACAGCGCAAACATATTCGCTCGTGAAAATTCCATTAAACAGCGTAAACGGATTCGCCGGCCCGTGAAAATTCCATCTAACAACGCAAACATATTTGCTCGTGAAAGTTCCATACATACATACATATAACATATAACAGCGCAAGCATTTTTTTTTTTTGTTTTTTTTTAATAATTACAACTTTATTACTTCAATCACAGAAAATTACAGTGAATAGAAGGATACATACACACACATACAAACACAAAAAAAGTAAAAGATAGAAGATTACATGAAAGTTGGTGCAAGCACATATTACATAATGATGATAATAATGGGCCGGGGTATACCCAAGAAGCATTGGCATTTGATTACACTGACTACAAACATTAGTTAATAAATAAGACGATGATATTGATCTGCAGAGATAGAAGCATCTTCTCCTTCTAAGAGATCATTTTCAGTTGAACTCAATACGAAGTTTGCGCTGTAACTTTCTAATGAACTCATCGAAGTCGCACTCGTAAACATATTAGCTCATAAAAGACCATCTAACAGCGCAAACATATTCGCTCGTGAAAATTCCATTAAACAGCGTAAACGGATTCGCCGGCCCGTGAAAATTCCATCTAACAACGCAAACATATTTGCTCGTGAAAGTTCCATACATACATACATACATACATACATACATACATATAACATATAACAGCGCAAGCATATTCTCTCGGGGAGGTTCGGTATAACAGCGTAAACATATTCGCTCGTGAAAGTTCCATTAAACATTGTTAACATATTCGCTCGTGATAATTCCATCTAACAGCGCAAACATTCGCACGTGAAAGTTCCATATAACAGCATAAACATACTCGCTCGTGGAAGTTCCGTATAACAGCGTAAACATATTCGCTCGTGAAAATCCATTAAACGGCGCAAACATATTCGCTCGAAACAATTTTATGATGAAAAGTACCATATAACAGCGAAAACCATATTCGCTCGTGAAAGTTTCATCTAACAGCGTAAACATATTCGCTTGCGAAAGTTCTAATCAAACAGTGTAAACAAATTCGCTCGTGAAAATTTCATCCAGCAGCGTAAACATATTCGCTCGTAAAAGTTCCATGTAACAGCGTAAACATATTCGCTCGTGGAAATTCCGTATAACAGCGTAAACATATTCGCTCGTGAAAATTCCATCTAACAGCGTAAACATATTCGCTCGTGAAAATTTTATCTAGCAGCGTAAACGTATTCGCTCGAGAAAGTTCCGTACAACAGCGTAAACATATTCGCTCGTGGAAGTTCCGTCTAACAGCGTAAACACATTCGCTAGTGGAAGTTCCATTAAACAGCGGAAACATATTCGCTCGTGAAAGTTCCATATAACAGCGCAAACATATTCGCTCGTGGAAGTTCCATCTAACAGCGTAAACATATTCGCTTGCGAAAGTTCTAATTAAACAGCGTAAACAAATTCGCTCGTGAAAATTCCATCCAACAGCGCAATAATAACCCGGTTAAAATAACTCGGTAAAAAAGTGAAATAACCGAGTTTATTTTTTGAGCGGCCGCACTTCAGAAAGTTGAACTTAAAAACGTGAGAGATAATGTTATAGTTTGCTAGCGAGAGCTACACAAAACAATACGAATAATGAGCGAAAACAATACCTCTGCACGTGCATTTATATATTGTTATTGCTAGTAAAAATTCCATAACAGCGCAAACACATTCGCTCAGTGAAAAAATTCCATTACACAGCGTGAACATATGAGCTAATGAAAAAATTGTACGAAACAAGGCCAAAAGTAAGAAGCTACAGGAATGCGAGCGAAAAACTCCAAGCTAGTAACAAACTTAAAGGCTTGCGGGCCACAAGGGAAAGTACAATTCCCGACCTAACATAGAGAAAAGCGAACGGCACACTTACCGGGAATGACTGGGACATGTGCCATGGTGAAAACAAAACAAAAACCGTGGCGCAGCGATGATACAGGACTGAGGGCTTGAACGTACTGAACTAATCCTCCCCGAGCGCCATGAAAGGACTTTTGAGGTTATGAAGGACTGATCGCACCAGAATAAGATTATATAGCCAACAACGTGCCGGAGGTTGCGCAACCCATTCCCACGCTACTATTCTTGGGGTTTAAAGTTACGTAATATGTTGAACTTCGCCATTGTTTGAAGGAATCCCCGGTGAGAATATTCGTACTTTTAGCTACGTGGGCCTTTCTGAGCCCTTAAGGGATCACATAACTAAAAGTTCGAAGAGTTTCGAAGGCCTCAGGAAAACGTTTCTGAAATGACCGCGCCCTTCAAATGGAAGGATTGGAAATGATTGTGACGTCACCATTGACCATCAAATCCATTGCTGAGCTCAACCTCGTTCCCAGGGTCCTCTCTCTTTTCAGCTACGTTGTGTTGAGCTTAGCGAAAGAGCTTGGTGAATACTATGAGTATTCTTGCAAACTTTGGAGAATTTCTCTTTTCTCTCTTATTTTCATTCACTTTTGAGCCATCATCTCCTAATTTGTTGGTTTAGAAACTTAAAGGTACTGACGTCAGAATTACAATTGTTACTGCAGTTTATCAGTCGTAGAACAAAACACCATAGTTTTCCGCTCAAAGTCACTGACTTTAAACTTGAAACCTTGACTGTTTTGAATGGTCAATAGTGACGTCACTATTTATTTCCTTTAATTTCCCGATAATTTTCTCGACCGCTCTACGATTATGAAGGCCAAAAAGTAGCACTTTTCAACTTCCAATATCTCTGTGATGCCAAGTCCATTTAGTTTCAACTCCAGAATATATTTAGTTGGTACTCGATAAACGCATTGGACCAATATTGGACTGAAAGAAAAAAAAAATAGCAATTTTTTGGTTCTTTTGACCTTTAAACGAGCTGCTGACTACAGCCGCAACTGAAATAAACTGAAATAAAATCTGCTTTTGTCTTCATAAAATATCTCAAATTAGTAAATTTTTACCTCTCGATAATGATTTTCTATATTTCTGATTGGTCCATCCGCTACCGATCTGAGTCGTTATTGGTTAATTTGCCCAAATATGGAAAAATGATGACGAATTACGCGAAAAAAAAAACCGTCGCGGAAAAAAAAATGGCGACATTCGGGGAGCACGTTGTGCATGTGCACGTGGCGGGCAAATCTTTCCTCGTCCGCAATATAATTTCCACAATTCTAATGTTCAAATCCATTACCATTTCGGCTAGTCCGATTAAAACCTATTTTTGAAAGAAACTACTTTTGAAAGAAACATTCTTCTCAATCTCGCCGCTTGTTACTCGCTTTCGATTTGCGAAGCGGTCATGTGACACTTGTTCACTGACATAACAGTCATGTATTTTTTTGAAACGGAAATAATTTTTTTTCAATTTCCAGTTATTTGAGTGTTTGAAAATTTACTAAAACAGTTATTCATCTCGGCCTCGCCGAATATGAGCTGATATATAACCAACTCAGCGCGGCGCCTCGTTGGTTATATATATCAGCTCATATTCGGCTCGTCCTCGATGAATAACTGTTAATTATTTTAGTTTTGGGCTGTTAACCACTGTGAGGTCATTTTCACAAACAAGAATTATAATAAAAAAAAGTCATGGAGAAAAAATCAAAGGGCTCTAAGAGCGATCTCATTAATGCGAAACAAGGTAAGGTTAATTTGTAGGGCAAATTAAGGGGCGAGTAGTTATCTTGCAACAAAGACAAAGGGAGTGTAGCGTCTTTATTTTTTGAGTTAGTAAATAAATGACGGCATAACTGAACATTCTAAGGAGGTAAGAGCTAATGTCTTAAGGCGGGGGTAAACATGAATTTGAATTAAATTTGAAAAGGTTTAAAGAAGGGATAGAAGAAAGAAAATGATTTTGGAACACCAACAGACAGTTGGTACCCACGCAAGAGCACCCCAGGTTGCTAGTGGACTAACTTGGTGTCCGCCTATTAATTATTAACTACAAATTCTATTTTCAAAACTTCACTAAATTTTCAATATTTCTTCAGTTATTTCTCTTAATTTTACTAATCCTTTGAGAAAAAGTATTTCCTCCCAAACATACCCAAAAGTCACCCAAAAATTTACAAAACACACCATAACATAGATTCATGAGATGAGCAGAGAGTTGTTGGATTGCTCGAAACGTGAACGGGATATTTCCATTAAAGCCATGTCAAGTGGCGGAAAAATGGCGTTTAGTACGTTTGGACTGGTTTGCGTGATGAAATATCGAGTTTAAATGTATTTTGGCAAAGTGGGTAAGATTGGCCAACTGGACTAGTTTGGTTTTTTAAACTCTTGTTCTTACAAAATTTGTAGAGTTATGACAAACCAATAACCGCATGTGTAAAGCGTTGATGATGACAGAAAATTTGTCTAAATAAACAGTTTTTTCCCTAGTGCCGAACTTAGGCCCTACTTCTTTACCATAATAAACGTGACACGTCCACTTACACTAAACACACATTTGAAAGTTTGAGTGGTAATGCGATGATGCTACGTTGAGCACTCGAAGGTAACTCTCTTAACGGCCGTCTCGAACAAAATTTGTAGAGTTACGACAAACCAGGGCGCCGAAAAGAATGGGCGGTGCAACGCGCCCACAGCGCTTGGGCGATGTGTGATGCGGAGCGAGACTGGGCCGAGCGCCCTCGAGAGAGCTGGAGTTAAAAAAATGGCGACAAATGGAGATCGATGGCTGATGAAGAAAAGGGATCGCTGCAAGAAAACGGTACATAATATCCACTTAATGTTAGTAGGTGGTAAAAGCAACTTCTGAGACACCCTCAGATTCCCCCTGAATTTCACACAAATATTCCCTGTAGATTTCAACAATTCACAAATTATTTTTTATCAGTCCAAATCAACAGAATCCACACAATTCTGATGAGTTTGAGCAGATTTGAAAAGTTTGTGAGTTGTGTGAAAACAGGCGGAAATTGTTGGATTTTTTGAGATTTGTTGAGTTTGAAATATTTGTGTGAAATTCAGGGGGAATCTGAGGGTGTCTCAGAAGTTGCTTTTACCACCTACTACGCTAAAATGACCACAAGAAAAAATCTTGAAATTTGCCAATTTCAAGATTTCTCCGCTGAATTTCCACACAAAATCAAATCTTGAAATTGTCCATTTTCAAGATTTCTCCGCTGTATTTCCGCACAAAAAAATTCTTTTCAAATCCCAAAATCTCTTCCGGCAAGAAAATGTCTGATTCCGAAGAAGAAGAAATCGATTTCACTCCTGAAATTATTCGAGAAACCCTCACAACATGGCATTCTCCCAAAAATGATAGGCTGGAACATTTCAAAGATATCATTCGGCAAAATCAGGGGAAACATCAGGGGAAAAATAATGAAATTTCACTCAAAGATCTCGAATTTTATGAAAAAGAAATTCTCTCCCAAATTCCCCGTGACGAAATCACAAGAAAAAAAGTCAGGGATTTCGTCAAAGCTTCCAAATGGAAAAAAGTCAATGGCCGCGATCATGAAATTTTCAATCATATAACAGGTCACGACGGAAATGATTATGAGCATCTGGAAAAATTTCTCATTGACGACTTTAAATATTTTTCACTTGCATATAATGACCTTCATCTCAGCAGAGACAAGTTTCTCAGCAGAGACAAGTTTCTCAATTGCAATCAAGTTCTTTTCGCCCTGTTGAAGAAGAACGGTTTCAGCCCCAATGAAGATGATTTCAAACTGCTCAAAACTCCATCCAGCCGGGCGAAACAAGAAAAAATAATCCAAACAATCTTCAAAAAATGTCATTGGAAAGAAAATGGACCCATTTGAAAAAATAATTTCCAATGAAGCCGAGCGAAGCGAAGCGAGTGACCATGAAGATTGTTCCACTTGCTCAGAGGAAGAAATAAGAAGCGACGATGAAACTCCCACCACTTCAGACGAGGAATTCATTGTGTCTGATTCGGAGATGGAGGAAGCTGAGCGAAGCGACGAAATCGAAGACTCAATTGAACTCCTTTTTGAGTCATTTGTGAATCTCCAGGAGGAACATAAAATTCTCAGAAATGAACTCCAAAAGCAAAGTTGCCTCCTGTGGGAAATCCACCGGGAATTGAAAGAAAAAAAAGCGAAGCAAAACGGGCCAAGCGAAGCGAAGTGAAGCGGTGTTTTGAAATAACAGACTTTGTGAATATTAATGTAGAATATTCTTGAAAGGGGGTTTTCCCTTAAAAAGCATTGTTGACATATGGTTACTATAGCTTTGGCTTTAATTTTATGCAAGACGCGTCTTGCATAAAAATGAAACTTCAGAAAAGTGATTAACGTGTTTTTCGCCATCATGAACAAGAAGAGATTTACAGAATAATTTTGTCTAACGCGTTAGACAGTTTTTCGGGGGAATAAATGGAATTTTCCCAAGATTTTTTTCAGCGGAATATTTTTTTAGTCAAAAAAATATTTCCCCAGATTTCAGCGGAATATTTTTTCCAGAATTTTTTCAGCGGAATGTTTTTTCCAGAATTTTTCAGCGGAATGTTTTTTTCAGCGGAATATTTTTTTCCAGAATTTTTTTCAGCGGAATATTTCTTCCAGAATTTTTTTCAGCGGAATATTTTTTTCCAGAATTTTTTTCAGCGGAATATTTTTTCCAGAATTTTTTCAGGGGAACATTTTTTGTGTCTAACGCGTTAGACAGTTTTTAGGGGGGGGGGGGGGGGGGGGAGAAATTGGAATTTTGTCTAACGCGTTAGACACCAAGCTTTTCCACATCACTCAGTGGAACCCAAGAATTAAATTTGTCAGGGTAACCCGTCCATTTTACAAGCGCGAGTTTTCGCTTATTATCGCGGCGAATAACTTTTTCAATTCGAAACACATCTTGCGTTGTCTTTTGAAGTTCCGCCTCGTAAAATGATCCGGTGATTGATTCTCCCAACAGATCAACTAATTTATACGTTACAGGGTTTGTGTTCTTTATTTCGTCAATCACAAATATCTCCTCTGTCCAGTTCGGGGTGAAACCTTTGTCAAATAATTGCCGTTTAAACTTTGAAATTCTCACCCTGTCGCCAACCCTGAATTTTGCCAGGTTGTGTTTAGCATAAATTAAATCTCCGTATAAATTAGCGAAAACCTTTTTCTCATTTTCCTGTTTGCTCGCCTCTGCGGGACTCATCCGAATGCTCGAATGAAAACGATGATTATATTCATCCAGTAATTTGCCAAGTTTGTCCCAGTATATTGTATTGTTGTTAGCAGAAAACATTTTAAAGAGTTTCTCCTTGAAAGACCTGTTCCAGCGCTCAACAACAGATGCCTTTTCTTCGTTTTGTGTTGTGTACAATTTTACCCCATTCTTATCAAGCAGATTTTTCATTGTTGCGTTGAAAAATTCAGACCCTTTGTCACTCCAAAGCATTTTCGGTTTTCGCTTCGTTTTAAATATGTCTCGGAAAGCATCAGCCACTGTTTGACCTCGCTTGTCTTTCAGGGGACGAATCCAACCGAATTTTGAGAAAACATCGATCACCATCAGGAGATATCTGATCCCTTTATTCCACCTCGAAAATTTCCCCATCTCGACCAGATCAGCCGCCCAGATGTTGTCAATCCCATATGCTATGACTCGCCTCTTTGGAAAGCGCCGCCTGATTGGCCGGTGAAGTTCATTTGCCAGATTTTGAGCCCACTGGCCTTCACTCAAAATCTTTTCCCGTTTTTTGGGGCACCGAGGCCCAGTTTTTGTTTTGCTTGAATTGTGTTTCTCGCCAAAGCATGACCCCACTGTCTTTCTTTCCAGGGAATGGCATCCAAAGCGGCAACCATTTTCCTGTCGGCTTTGTTTTTGCATTTACGTGGATTCTTTTCCTTCGCGCAGACTGAATAATCAACATCGTGTTGCATAGCAACTGCGTCTGTTTTTCCTGTGGGCTGCTGCATAATTTCGAGAATCTTTCCCTTTTCATCGAATCGGACTTGCTTATCCAATGGGTTATAAGGGCCGGTATAATTATGTCCAGGCAAAGTGAAACCTTTCTTTGGTCTTGGCAGCTTCCCAATCAGGGAATGAACATCTAAAGCACCCCCATCCAAATCTGCTCGATCTGTTTTATATTTTCTGTTTGGTCGGATCGCCGTGGACAGCTCATTCATCATATCAGCAGAGGTTTTGGCAAGAAATGGTTTCATCTTGTCCAGGGCAAAATCCAATGCTTTCTTTTGAGTGTTTTTGTTTCGCAATAATTCACTGGCTCCATAACGACCCATTTCAACTGTCTTTTTTCCCAACCAAGGCAGCGCATGCGCGACGCCAGTCAGCGCAAGTTCACCAATGCCCCCACCTTGTGAGGGCCGACTCAGTTTCCCGACACCGCTCCGCGGCTCGCTCCGCTCGCTTTCACAAATCTTGTTTTTTTTTGTCCTTTTTGCCCTTCTGAGATCCACACTATCTGGCACTTGTTCATAGAATGCACGCAAGCTAGCTCTTTCTGGGTCGAATTCCAAGACTGGTATAGTGCCCACAGTCGAAAAAAGGTCCATCTTTCGAACTTGGATGTTTTATACGGTATATTTTGCTCTTCTCGCTACTGTTTAGCCCTAAATCATCTTATCATTATAGGAAAATACTATTTATACGTCAAAGCCGGTGCCAAAGATAAATTTCAGTTTAGCGAATTTATATCTTTAGTTCGTGACAAATTAATGTTAGAAAAATACATTGCAATCAAATCAGATGAACAAGATAAATATATTAAAAAATGGGACTTTTTACAAAACATTTAGTTCCCTTTGCTTTATCATTCATTTTTCTTTCTATATGTTATAAAGCAGGACAAATATTTCGAACTGTTAGTGTCGTATTGCTAGTATTATTAGTTTTACAAGGTTGTCTAAGTATTGTTTCTATTATTTGTACTGTTAGCGTTGTATTGCTAGTATTATTAGTTTTACAAAGTAACGTAAGTCTGTACTGTCAATAACTAATTTTTGTTTTGTTAGTTGTAGTGTAAGTTAGTTTGTACTGTTTGTATCTATAAGGAGTAAATGTAAATAAACATGCATCTACAAAAAAAAAAAAAAAAAAAAAAAAAAATCTTGTTTTTTTGATTCCGCAGGAAGCGCAATGGCAAAACCACATCTTTCTGCCATTTTTTGCCGTCTGGAATCCAGTTGGTTTCACGCATTCAGTTTGTTTTTTCTCCTTCACGCAATATGATTTCATTTTCAATCGAAATATTCTTTTATGAATTTCTCATTCCCCATCGTATCAGTCAGACTGAGAGGCTGGATAATATCATAGAAATCTTTCCCCTGCGACCATTGATGGAGGAAATAAAGGCAATAATACCCACAAAGAACGCTGTTGATGTTTTGATACTGACTGCTGTTCCAAATCACCGGTTTGGAACTTTTGAATTCCTGGGGAAATCCCATCCCAAAAGAGTCGAAATACCACGTGAATTTCTGTCCGGGGGCGCAGCACACCCAGTGAGTTCCGGCATTTTCAAGCGAATCAAGATTGATAATGCAGGGGCTGTGTTCTCGGGGCATGGCTTCATCCCTGGCGAAAATCCCTTTGAAATTGGGAATTTTCAGAAAATCAATCCACTGGAGAAGATCAAGGTTGCTCAGGGGTTTGTTCACGAATTTGGGTTTCACAATATTGCCCCGAGAACTGGGATATTGTTGAATGGACTTTTCGATCCCAGCAGAAGTCCCGTTCCTTTTTTGGATTTTTTTCCCATCCCAATTTTTCGTCCCCAGGTTCCGATGAATGGGGGAGGTGGTTCCCAAGGAGCTCCCAATCTTGGAGCTCCTTTTCCTTTGGGCTGCCGGACTCTAGGAGCGCCTTTTCCTTTGGGGCGTCCAACTCTAGGAGCGCCTTTCCCAAACAAATTTTTCACCATGTCCAGCGCCAGTGGAATTCCGATGGAAGCCAGCACAGTTCCCAACAATCCACCAGATTGTTTTGCTGATGGTTTTATCGTCAGTTGTCCTCCTGATTTCAGGGCAGTCAAAATATCCTGTTTCTGCTTATTTGTCAACAAATGTTTATTATCAATCAGTTTCTGAATTTTATCTTGGGGAATGAGAAATCCGCCCGTTTGCCCGCCTCCTTTCAGTCGAGGTCGCTGCGCTCCCTTCCCGCTTATTTTTTTCACGACTTGACTCGCTCCTTCACTCGCCAAACCAGCCAATGCTGACAGTCCAAGTGTCTTTGCCAGGGTGGGTGCCAGGGAACGAGCCAGGGGAACAATAGCAGAGAAAAGACTTCCGCCTTGCTTCATCACTTTTCGGATTTGCGTTTTTGATATCTTGATTTCAACTCCCTTTCCCTGAGATGCGGCTTTGCCGATTCGTTTTATTTGATTGGCTGTCAGCATCAGTTCATCATTTCCGCTTGTTTGTTTGCCACCCAATCTCAGGGTGATAGGGCTTTTTGTTCGGAATGCTCTTCCAAGCTTGCTTTTTTGCCCTTTCGACAGATTTACTTTATATGGGTGATATGTTGTCATTTTAAATGACAAGATATGTTTTTCACAGATCACACGTCACACGATAACCAGCTCATTTCCAATCTTATCGATTTTCACTTCTTCTTCATAGAGAACTATCGCATGTACATTGAAGTTTGCAGCTGCATTTGCGCTTAATCGATACCTGAATATCAACTGCTTGGGATCTCTTGTCGGTTTTTCAGTTTGATAAGTCAGATCGAAATAGATCAACGGGAAAAGAGAATTGAAATTGGCCAGATTCAACTGTGTTCCAGTGTTATAATCATTTTTCCGCATTGCATAAGCCATGACATCCTGGAAAATCCTCACTTTGCTTTCACTGTCATACTCTGTTTCCGGGTAGAAAACTCCGTTTCCATATTCCAATCGACAGTTCAACAAGGATGAATCATTATCCGCTGCATTCAGCTTGAAAGTGTCCATCAGATAGGGATTGCCTTCTGCAGGGACATCATTGGGTGGAGCGGTTCTTTTCAGCCAGACAAAAATATGCCTCACATTGTCGATGCTCGCTGAGATCTGGAAAAATCCTGATGATGTTGCGGGAGCTGATTGCTGATACATTTCCCTCAGATATTTCCATTGCGTTTCTTTCAGGAATGAACTGACAAATTTGTCATAAAGTGAATCTTTGGGAGTCAGTCTTGGTACCCAAAGCAAAAACCGGTTCACAACAACTCTTCCAGCATCAGCAGCAGCAGCCTTATGAATGAGTTCCCCATCATCATTAAGTGTTATCTCGAATTGGAGCTGCATAGGCACAAGCATCTTATCTTCCAACTCTTCGAAAAAGGAAAAACGATTCAGGGGAATGATCGTGTTAATGTTCTTTGCACCGCGGGTTCCATCGTCTCTCACTGCTTGAGATTGCACCCGCCGAGCTTCAAATCCAAGATTCGTATTAGCGGTTGTTGCATCAGTATCCAAATACCAGAAACTGTTCTTGGCGACTGATCTGCTGAAGTCGTCGGAGTATTCCAGCAAATTCTTTGTGAAACAGACTTTATGCAGATTATCAGTATCATAAATAATCTTTCCCGCAGATTTTATCGTCAGGTGTTTAATCAGGGAATGAGCGCCATTGATCACTGTGATTCTGTCAGCTGCTTCATATCCGGCACCATCCGCCAGTTTTTGGAGTTGAAACTGCACCTCGAAATACGCATTATACCAATCATAGAATGCGGATCGGTCATTAATCGTGAATTTATAACCACTTTTTTGTTGATGTTGAGCATTAGCTGGAGCTCGGATTGTGTCATCCAGCTGGAAGCGCACTAATTCATTTCTTTGAAGATATTCATTCGATCGAAAAGCCATTTTATATTATTTTTTTCTTTTTCGGATGCCTTGCCCAGAGATCAACCTGTTCAATATGGCATCAGAACTTTCTCCGGAGGTTGACGCAGGGGCTGATTGTGGTCGAGCTGGCGGTTTTTTGCTCCCCTTTCTCATATTTCCCAGCTTTTTCATGATCAAATCACCAGATTTTTCAACTACTTTTTTGCCGAGTTTATCCCCAGCGTGAGAAATTCCTGATTCCAATGCTTTTTTCGCAATGGGTTTTGCGAATTTATTGAAGACGACTGATGCGACCTTCCTCATTGGTTTGAAAATATTGTCCACAATGACACCTGTTCCTTTATGCCGGAAGACAAACCGCCCCAGCTGGGGGTGGAAAAAACGAGAGAATTCATAACTTTTCATTTTATTTGTTTTTTCAAGATAAGCGAGAACGCTGTATCGGCTCCACTCAAATCAACAATCCGCCTTTTCCCATCGGTGATATAAATCCGAATGGAGCTTATTCTGTTTTTATTCACAGGGCTGAACATCACTCTCATGGGTTCAAGAGTGAAACTATAGGAGGCCTGCAGAACAGATGTTGAAAAGGAGAAGATGATATCACTTTCTTCTCCATCAACAAGCGAATCACTTGTGAGATCGCAATGAACGTTCAACATATCAGTATCTTGACTGAGGTTTGGAACTCTGGGGCCAACATTGACTTTATCTTTCAGAATCTTTTTCTCAAAACCAACGAGATCGTTGAAATTGGATTGTGTCAAATCCAGTTGATAATTTTCTTCCAGTGTGATTGTTACTCTGAAAGTTGTGGGAGAGAAAGCAAGATTGATTGGGAATTTTTCATTCTTTCCTGGGGTGCTGCCTGCGAGGGGGCCTGTTGCGTTTCGAATTGCCGCATTCAAAGTGGAATAATCCCAAACCCCAGCGGGAAAGGTGATATCGGAAAATGTTTTCCCACCGTCAGAGCTGAATCTGATCAGCTGATTTTTCAATGCCGCATTGATGTTATACCACGTAAAACTCATATTGATAATTCTGTTCAACCCAACAACATATTGGGAATTTGGATCCAAAACAATGGGCCGATTGAAATTTGTTGTGAAATTTTCTGGTTTGTTTCCCCCAGTCTTGACGGAAAAGGATGACAGGACAATTTCTCTTTCGATTTCCATTTTAGAGTTTGAAATACTTTCTGAAAAGCTTCTCATGCTGGGATTTGTTGATGGCGTTTTCTTTCAGGAGAAGATCAAGAATACCAACCCCGGTATTTCTGATGCCTGAATTCGTATTCCCAGCAAGGATGGAGCCAACAATGACCTCAAGTTTCTGGAGGAGATCTGCGGGGTTGGAGAAAAAACGGATGGATCCGCCTTTTTTTCTCCTGATTCCCGAACCTTCCAATGTCTTTTGTTTCGCTTGAAAATGTTTGATGTATTCACTCAAAATTCGGGATGAGTGGTCTATTCTGCTATGTTGCAAATTCTTTTGCTCTTGCGTTATTGCACCTTTATGGAACTTTTTGCTCCAAGATGTTTTGTAGCCCTTCAACTGATTTCTTCTGTAGTTTGCAATGGTTACAATATTCTTGAGATAATTGATTTTCCTCGTTGATGAGATATTTGGGTCACTGAGATTTTTCTCCACAGTATCATAATTTGTGAGGTCCAAGCTATCCAATATCTTATTGGCTTCCTCTTCCTCTTCCTCTTCCCATTCCCCTTCATCTCCCGGCGCAAGAGCATAATCGGGAGAGTCGTCTTCTTCATATTCAGGTGGATCTTCCCCTACCTCTTGCACAACTTCTTCATATGTTGGCGGCCCTGCTGGAATTTGCTTCTTGGGTTGGGATGGAACGGCCTCATCAAACAAGCCTTCGACATCCATATCTTCAAATGGGTCGACTTCGGGGAGATAATCAATCTCCGCTGGTTTGGCTTTTTTCTTTTTCCGGGGAAGTGGCTGAAGCGACCCCAAATTCGACTCAATCACCTCATCCAGTTTCGCTGTGATGGGTTTGAATGTTTTTTCAAGTCCGATTTGACTTGTTTCTTCACCCAACTTTTTCTGGGTGATAGCATTGTGAACAAAGTTGATTTTTTTGCCCAAAGCAGATTTGCTTTTGGCCATTTCTTGCCATTTCAATAAACTTATTTTATATCCAGAAACACAAATTTGGGATGAAGAACAAGATGTAGAACAAGATAAAGAACAAGATAAAGAACGCCATGTTCATTAATAAAATGAAGATTCCAAATTATGATTGTCAGGATCCAATCACGAATTTCAAACAACTTCACCCTTTCATGCCGGATCGAACTTTCAGAATGTTGATCTGTGGCCCTTCAGGATCGGGGAAAACAAATGTTCTCCTGGATATGATCCTCCGCCCGCTGCTCTTCTACGATAAAATTTATCTCTATGCGAAAAATCTTGACCAAACCAAATATCAACATCTGCTGAAAACATTTCGCCCATTCAGCAAAGAAGCTGGGTATGACGTTGTGGAAGCATCCCCGGATGAAATCATCCCAGTTTCTGAATTGTCAGGGGAGAATCAAAAGCTGGTTGTTTTCGATGATTTTGTTTCCGAAAAAAACCAAAAGCCATTGATTGATTATTTCATTCAGGGCAGGCACAAGAAATGTTCTGTGATTTATCTTTCGCAAAGTTATTTCGGAACACCAAAAGATATCCGCCTGAATTGCTCGCATTTTTGCATCTTCGAATTCCCAAGCAACAAAGAAATTACGGCGATCTGCAGGGAGAACAATGTCAGCAAAGAAGATTATCGGAAAGCAACGCATGATCCGTTCTCTTTCCTGTATGTGGATAAGCCGAGGAAATTCATTGCCAAAAACTTTGATGAAAGCATTTAAAATGAGTTATTCAAATGGATTGCTGTCTGAAACAAGCAACTTCCAGGGAGGACGAGATGGAAAAGATGGATTGCCAGGAGTTGGTTTCAAGCTAACGCCAGCAGGAGACTTCGATCTTCAAAACAAAAAAATGACCAATATCGCTGAAGGAACGGGGAATTCGGATGCAATTACCAAACACCAAGTTGACACGCTTGCAACGCATTTGCGGGCAGATTCTCTCCAGGTGGATGGTTCCTCGCATATGACTGGGGATCTTGATCTCAGGGGACAAAAACTCATCAACCCCGGGGAAATAGAAATGAATCGCAAACTGATCGTCAATCTGGACACGGATGAAAACCAGGATTTGTCAGCGGTGAATATGGTCACTCTGAAAAAATTCCACCCTGCTGCTCCGGCTCACACTCATGAAGTCACGAAGGATATTGATTTAAAAGAACTTTTCAACGTGAAAAACTCAAAACAACAAACATGGCATGATTTGGGAGCGCATTATAACAACCTGGTTTCTTATAATGACACCAAAAATATCTTTCTCAGCCGCAAAGAGACGTTTCCAATGGAGACGGCTTTGGATATGGGAAATCACACCATTTTTAACGTGAAAGATCCCGAAGTTGCCGATCAGGGTGCAAATATGCGATATGTGGATGCCCAATCCGCTAAAAAACTTTTGTTGGAAGGCGGGACAATGACCGGAAACCTGGATATGAACTCGCAACAAATCAACAATATTGCAACGCCAACTCTGAAGCGACAACCCACGTCAAAATCTTATGTGGATAACCAGATAGGAGGTGTGGTAGCCCACACGATGGAATTAGAAGAGAAGATCAAAAATACGTAAATGAATCGCATATCACGTCAACCTCTCACCCAAAGGACGCATTCCGCTATCTGATGGAAGATGTGGATGAATCCAGCTCTGAACATCATATGACAGTGACTGGGATAAGTGATTTTTCAAATTCGCCGCATCATTTCAACAAGAAGGCCTATGACTTGGAAATCACAAAAAATCTTTTTAATGAATACTCTGGGAGACTTGGATTCAATATGTACAAACTCCCAGAGGGAGAATACACCGTGTGCGTGGAATTCTTCCCCGCGTCAATGGATGGCGTGAGCGTTAACGTTGTGAGCACAAGTCTGAATATTAATCAGCAATCAACTAAGAAGTTTTCGGGGTATTCCAGATCCATCATCCACATGCACAAATGGAGGATTTCCCCACCTGAATTTATTTTCCTGGATTTGAAATGGCGAGGCACTGCCGAGTCAGCTGCAGAAGGATCCGCAAAGTTGATCATATATGGCATTGCTGGTTCCCAACCTGATGTTGAAAGCAGCATTTATGATTCCCCTTTCGTTTTCCAAGCGGGGAAGATGGTCATGGAGACTGACTTGGATTTGAATTCGCACTCCTTGTTGAATTTGCCGCTTCGCCCGTCAAAACACTTCATTTTTGCAAGATTTGTGAAAGGAAAACACGGTGATTGTTTGATCTTCCCAAATGAAGAGGAAGATTATTGGCAACAATTTGGATCTGACTTCCGGATTTTGAATGTCACGGTTTTCATTCTTCAACGCGGTTCCAACCCAGTGAGTGGAGCAACCATCATCATGACAAGTGTTGTTAAAGGAGATCGCATCACTCGGAACGCAGTCAGACCTTCCACCAATTCATTTGGTTCACTGCAGTTCACCTTCAATCTCCATGTTGGGCAGGAAGAAGCTTTCTATCTGGCTCTCTCGGATGGAAATGCCATTCAAAGAGCAAAAGCGACAATTCTGATTGAAAAATGATTTTCTCCCTGAAAAATGAAGCGAGCGAAGCGAGCCGAGCGAAAACAAAGGATTTTTGCTTTCAATCACATCAACCCCGCAATTCGGGAAGAAGAACTGGAAGAGATCAAAAAACTTTTTCGATTTTATCACAAAAGATTCTGGTGCCTGAAACGAGCGCATGGTCGATTCAAGAAAATGAATCTGCTCATGAATTTAACCTCTTCCGGTCTGGTTGCAATCGGGACGATTGCTGGGGCAGCAACAATGAATCCAATCGTGTTGGGAGTGATTTCAGGATTGGGTTTGGTCGTGAAAACCGCGAATGAAATGAAGAATCTGAAAAGCAAAATTGAGATGGCGAAGTTCGCTTTCACCACCTATGAAAAAACATTGAGTGTTTTGCGCTTCGCTTTGCGGGGAGGAAAATTCGACAGGGATGAATTTTTGTTTTCAATGGAAGCGATTGATGGGATTGTGATTGATTTGGGGTTGGATTTGGAAAAGTTTGAAGCTGAATGGGAGAAAAAATTTGAGGGTTGAGAATTTTCATTTCCCGGAAATGAAAAATCACTTGAATTTCTTGATTTTATTGAATATGTCAACGTGAAATGTTCTTTCATTTTTCCTCAAAGATGCTACCATTTGAACTAGTTTTAAGGGTTGAAAATCTTTTTTTCCCATCTTCTCCTCCAGGACTATTCGGGCTTGATCTCGGTTCACCTGAAAAGCCACTCTGCAGATGATGGAAATGATTTTGATCAAGCAAACGGTTTCACCATTGTATTTCAATTCTTTTTTCTTCCAGTCCAATTCGAGATCTTCATCCGCGAATAATTTATTCGCAATCATTCGACAAAGTTCATCAAAATCTGGAACAGCGATCTTGAATTTTTCAAACCATTCCTCATCCATTGGGAGTGAAGAAAAATCGATTTCGCGAGAAAGTTGTGAATCTTCCGCTTTTGGTTCGCCGAGATAGAATTTTTTCTTGTCCGACCTCCGGGTGATGGTTGAATTTCCTTTTTTCAATGCATTGGTGATGGCGCAATTTGAAATGTTGAACTCTTTCGCTGCGGAATTGATAGAGGAGAATGTTTTTGTTTTTTTCCCATCGGAGATTGAAAAATGCGCTGCTGATTTCGACATTTTTTATGCGGAGAAAAAAAGGAAATAAAAAATTAAAATCCCATTTTATCTGGATAAAACTCAATTTTAGCCAATCATTTCTCCAATTTAGTCAACTGTGATTTAGATGAAATGGAGCAGAAATTTTCTTGAATTTGAATTTTCCGCTGATTTTCAGCGAAAGATTTTCATCCCCGGAGAGATTTTCATCTCAAAATCCGTTTTCAGGGAGATTTTTCATCCCAAATCCATTTTTGTGGGCGTTTTTTCGTTCTGAAATCTATTTTTGGAGAGATTTTTCATTCCCCCGGACATTATTTCATTCAAAAAATTTGGAAAAAAATTTTTCCTCAAATAATTTGGGGAAATAATGTCCGGAGGAATTTCATTCCAAAAATCAGTTTCCGGAGAAATGTCAAATTCAACAAAATTCATTTTCCCTGAGTCAATTCAGGAAAATCATTTTCCCTGAGTCAATTCAGGAAAATCATTTTCCGGAGGGGATTTTCAAAATCATTTTCCTTTTCCGGAGGGGGTTTTGAAATTTCCCCTGAGTGGGTTTTGAAAAATTCCCCTTGAGGGGGTTTTTCAAAATCATTTTCCGGAGGGGATTTTCAAAATCATTTTCCGGAGGGGATTTTGAAAATCATTTTCCTTTTCCGGAGGGGGTTTTGAAAATTCAACAGTTTTTATGCTGAGAAAAAGGGGAAATAAAAAATTAAAATCCCATTTTATCTGGATAAACTGTGATTTTAGCCAATCATTTCTCCAATTTAGTCAACTGTGATTTAGATGAAATGGAGCAGAAATTTTCTTGAATTGACAATTCAAGCTGATTTTCAGCGAAAGATTTTCAAACCCCGGAGAGATTTTCAATCCCCGGAGGATTTTCATCCCAAAATCCGTTTTTGGGGTGATTTTTCATCACAAAATCCGTTTGGGGAGATTTTTCATCCCCCGGACATCCCTTCATTCATAAAATTTGGAAAAAAATTTGGAAAAAAAATTTTCCCCCCAAATAATATGGAGGAATTCTCCGGAGGAAATTTCATTTCAAAATCAGTTTCCGGAACAATGCTGAATTCAGCAAAATTTGAAAATCATTTTCCTGAGTGGGGTTTTTCAAAAATTCATCCGGAGGGATTTTCAAAATTTCCCCTGAGTGGGGTTTTTCAAAATTCATCCGGAGGGATTTTCCAAATCATTTTCCGGAGGGATTTTAAAATCATTTCCCCTGAGTGGATTTTCAAAATCATTTTCCGGAGGGGAAAAATTATTTTCCGGAGGGAATTTCAAATTCAAATTTCAAAATATTTTCCAGAGGGAATTTCAAATTCAAAGTTTTTCCCTGGAATAGATATTCAAAAATTCAATTCAAAGTTTTTCCCTGGAATAGATATTCAAAAATTCAATTCAAAGTTTTTCCCTGGAATAGATATTCAAAATTCAATTCAAAGTTTTTCCCTGGAATAGATATTCAAAAATTCAGAATTCAAAGTTTTTCCCTGGAATAGATTTCAAAAATTCAATTCAAAGTTTTTCCCTGGAATAGATATTCAAAAATTCAATTCAAAGTTTTTCCCTGGAATAGATATTCAAAAATTCAGAATTCAAAGTTTTTCCCTGGAATAGATTTCAAAAATTCAATTCAAAGTTTTTCCCTGGAATAGATTTCAAAATTCAGAATTCAAAGTTTTTCCCTGGAATAGATTTCAAAATTCAGAATTCAAAGTTTTTCTCTGGAATAGATTTCAAAATTCAATTCAAAGTTTTTCCCTGGAATAGATTTCAAAATTCAATTCAAAGTTTTTCCCTGGAATAGATATTCAAAAATTCAGAATTCAAAGTTTTTCCCTGGAATAGATTTCAAAAATTCAATTCAAAGTTTTTCCCTGGAATAGATTTCAAAATTCAGAATTCAAAGTTTTTCCCTGGAATAGATTTCAAAATTCAGAATTCAAAGTTTTTCTCTGGAATAGATTTCAAAATTCAATTCAAAGTTTTTCCCTGGAATAGATTTCAAAATTCAATTCAAAGTTTTTCCCTGGAATAGATATTCAAAAATTCAGAATTCAAAGTTTTTCCCTGGAATAGATTTCAAAAATTCAATTCAAAGTTTTTCCCTGGAATAGATATTCAAAAATTCAATTCAAAGTTTTTCCCTCGAATAGATATTCAAAAATTCAGAATTCAAAGTTTTTCCCTGGAATAGATTTCAAAATTCAGAATTCAAAGTTTTTCCCTGGAATAGATTTCAAAATTCAGAATTCAAAGTTTTTCCCTGGAATAGATTTCAAAATTCAATTCAAAGTTTTTCCCTGGAATAGATTTCAAAATTCAATTCAAAGTTTTTCCCTGGAATAGATTTCAAAATTCAGAATTCAAAGTTTTTCCCTGGAATAGATTTCAAAATTCAATTCAAAGTTTTTCCCTGGAATAGATTTCAAAATTCAATTCAAAGTTTTTCCCTGGAATAGATTTCAAAATTCAATTCAAAGTTTTTCCCTGGAATAGATTTCAAAATTCAATTCAAAGTTTTTCCCTGGAATAGATTTCAAAATTCAGAATTCAAAGTTTTTCCCTGGAATAGATTTCAAAATTCAATTCAAAGTTTTTCCCTGGAATAGATTTCAAAATTCAATTCAAAGTTTTTCCCTGGAATAGATTTCAAAATTCAATTCAAAGTTTTTCCCTGGAATAGATTTCAAAATTCAATTCAAAGTTTTTCCCTGGAATAGATTTCAAAATTCAGAATTCAAAGTTTTTCCCTGGAATAGATTTCAAAATTCAATTCAAAGTTTTTCCCTGGAATAGATTTCAAAATTCAATTCAAAGTTTTTCCCTGGAATAGATTTCAAAATTCAATTCAAAGTTTTTCCCTGGAATAGATTTCAAAATTCAATTCAAAGTTTTTCCCTGGAATAGATTTCAAAATTCAGAATTCAAAGTTTTTCCCTGGAATAGATTTCAAATTTGAATAATTTTCAAATTTGAAGTTTCCTCAAACTTCATCGTCCTCATTCTTGTCCTCAAACTCATCGAATTCCGAGGCAGCCTGCACTATTTCCTCCACCAAAACTTCGTCCACAATGCATGTGATCGCTTTCACATTTCCGCAGAAAAGATGTTTGATCGAAAAAACGACTTGCCCGCGGAGAGGACAGCCAATGAGTTCTTTTTGCTTCAAGATGGGTTTCTTTTTCCCATCCGCGCACAGCTCCCAAAATCTGCAGGAGAAATCCGTTGTGGGAATTTTGGAGGGATAGATTTTTGCGTAAATCTTTTCCTGCTCGGATTTGTCAGTTTTCACGAGAATGAAATCTCCCTCCTGAAATCGAGCAAAAGACGGGGAAATCTCTTTGATTGCCTGCTTCTTTTTCATCGCAGCAGAGTTGAAATGTTTTTCCAGATTGTTGAAGAAACTAATGAACTCGCTCGGAATAGTGATGCCCATAGAAAACGATTCACCCTCATGAAGGAAAATCTTGAATTTGGTTTGGAGTTTCACTTTGAACCGTGAGTCCATGTGGAGGCAGGGGAGAAGGCAGAAATTAATTTTTCCAGAAGATTTCTTACAGGGGTCTCCGAGAGAGCAGTCGGGGATAGATATTTTCTCGGGATTCATTTTTTGGGAGGAGATAAAAAAATGAATTAAATCGCGAAAATCCATTTTTCCATGAACTTGCGATCCTCTTCCGATCGGACTGGGAGAAAACCAGTGGCCATATCAACCGCTTTTTGAAAGTTTCTTTCTGCGTCACACGCTTTTTCCCAGTCCGTTTCCTCTTTGATTTTTTCAGCCTCTTTCGGAGGAGTGGATTTGTTTTCACTTGACATTTTTTCTCCAATGAAGAAAAAATTCAAAACGCATTTTGCAAATCCACAAGGGCGTCGTTCATCTCAGCCTGGCAGAGGTTATGATGTTTATAAAGCCCTTTTTTGGGGTGCGCGTGCATCGCCGTTTCCAATGCAGCTTTCTTTTTCATGAGATAGATGAATTCTTGCAATCTGGGAGAAACCCAAGTGGCTTCGTACGATTTTTCCCCTGAATCCAGAAAATGAGTTTTTTTCTTGCAGAGTTGATTGAAAAAAACTGTGCGTGATAACCTAAATCGTTCCCGAATTTCCTCTGCGGTGAAAAAATCTTCCTCATCAATCTGGATGAATGGCGTGTCTTCTTCCTCCCGAATCCAGAACACTTTTTGATCGGTTCTTCTGGTATATTTAGTGTTGCCCGATTTGAGAACTCGCAAAATCGTTTTGGAGGGAAGCCCCGTTTTTTCGCTGGCTTCTTTGAATGTGAAAAAAGTTTGCTTTTCTTTTCCTTCTTCCTGAATTGAAAACTTCATTTTGAATGGGGGAAAAAGATTTTTTTTTCTCCATTAAAAATGTCTTTAGCTGCATGGCAATCATTTGCGCGATCGACAAACTTGCGAGGTTGGTCGCGATTGAAGAAAAATGACCTGGTGAAATTTTTAGTTGAAAATCTTTGGCAAGGAGGGGGAAAAAATCAGCCAAAAACTCGAAAAAGACGAGCCAACCTAGATGACGAAAATCCAGAAATTGATGTGCCTTTTTTGATTCCGGAAAGAAGAATCGTTCCCCCCAGAGTCATTCCCAGAGCGATTGAAGAAAATGTGAATACGGTTATCGATTGGACAAATTGGTTGGAAAGTGTGGATGACGCGGATGTTCGGAGAAGAGCCAATCCCGCAGTGGAAAGATTGAAAGAACAAGTCAGAAGATTGTGGGAACAGAGACTTGCCGTGGAAGAAGGGCAATCCGCTTTGCGAGGATTCGCGAGACAATTTTTTATTCAAGGAGATGATTCCATTTCTCCCCAAGAGTTTTTCCGGAGAGCAAGATGGTTGGTTCTCAGGCTCCTGCGAGAAAATCCACAAACAAGAGTGAGATGCGTTTTGAATGTGGAAATGTCCCAAACCGATTTGGTTTCTGGGGAGGAAGTGATTGAAAATCCATTTTTCCATTCCCGGCAGAAAATAAATTTGGGAAACAACCCAGAGATTTTGGATGAAATGGAAAGAGAAATGATTGAAAATTTGGAAAATTTCAATCGCAGAGGATCAAATTGGGTTTTTGAAAGAGTTTTGCGTTTGGAAATTCATTTTGTGCGCTGGAACCCCCTGCGAGGATCTGGATGGATTGAACTGCCTGCTGATTTGGCAAACAAAAAAGCCGTGATCAACATGCAAAATGAAGATGAAATGTGTTTCAAATGGTGCTTGGGCAGAGCCGCAAATATGGTCAAGGTTCATCCGGAAAGAATCACACCGGATTTGCGAGAACAAACGGAAGAAATGAATTGGGACGGTTGTGAATTTCCCATGGCCGTGGAAAAAATCAAGTTTTTTGAGGCCAAAAATCCTGACATTTCAGTGAATGTTTTTGGCTGGAATGGATTTGTTTTTCCCCTGAGAATCACCAAGGATGAAAAGAAACTTCATGTGGATTTGATTCTGCTGACAGAAGAATTCAAAACGCACTTCTGTCTGGTGAAAAATTTCTCTCGCCTGGCATCTTCTCAAGTTTCGCGAAATGGGCATGAAAGATTTTTCTGCAAAAGATGCCTCAATTCATTTCCCAGAGTAGAAAGTCTGGAGAAACACAAAACCATTTGCGGAGACTTTGAGGCCGCGAGAATTGAACTTCCAGGAGGAACTTGTTCCTTCAAAAACTTTGAAAAAATGATGCATCTTCCTGTTGTTGGATATGCAGATTTTGAGTCAATTTTGAAACCGCTGGGAGGAACTCAAAAAACGCATGAACATATTCCCTGCGGATTTGCGTTTCATCTCGTTTCCCCGTTTTTGCAAATGGAGCCTGTGTTGAAAAGAGCAAAAGATGAAAGTGAAAAACTTCCCAGAGAGTTCATTCGGGAATTGATTTCCAGGGTGAGAGAAGCTCACTTGAATTTACCGAAAAAGGAAATGATTCCCCTGACCAACCAAGAATGGAAATCATTTCGAGAAGCGGAGGTGTGTTGGTTGTGTCGAGAAGAATTCGGGGAAAAAAGTCTGTCCAAGGTGAGGGATCACTGTCACTTCTCAGGAAAATTCAGGGGAGCAGCGCATCAATCTTGCAATCTGAAGTTTCAAAGGCCAAAATTTACCCCTGTGTTTTTTCACAATCTGCAAAATTATGACGCTCATCTTTTTGTGCGAGCTTTGGGGACAATGGATGAAGTTTTGAGCGTGACATGTATTCCCAGCAATGAGGAGAAATATATTTCCTTTTCCCTGAAATTTGAGTTGAAAAAAGAATGGAATGAGGAGAAAGGGAAAGAATTTTCAGTGAAACATGAAATTCGATTTTTGGATTCCTTCAAATTCACGCTGGCAGGATTGGATTCGCTGGCAAAAAATCTCCCCAAAGAAGAATTGAAAGAAATCACCAGATTTTTTGGTGAGAAAAGCGATTTGATGCGGCGAAAAGGAGTCTTCCCCTATGAATTCATGACAGGATTTGACAAATTTGAGCAAAAATTACCGAAAAAAACCGCGTTTTTTTCCAGATTAAATCAGGAAAAAATCTCAGATGAAGATTTTGCCCATGCCAAAAAAGTTTGGGAAGAATTTGAATTGGAAAATATGGGCGAATTTCACGATCTTTATTTGAAAACGGATGTGCTACTGCTTGCAGATGTCATGGAAAGTTTCAGAAAACTTTGCGAAGAAAATTATGAACTGGATCCCGCGCACTATTTCACCACCCCTGGGTTAGCTTGGGATGCAATGCTGAAAGTGACAGGAGTGAAGTTGGAACTTTTGTATGATGTGGAACAGTTGTTGATGATTGAAAAAGGAGTCAGGGGAGGAAACGCAAATGCATTCAAACGATTTGCAAAAGCAAACAATTCATATATGGTGAATTTCAATCCAAATGAGCCATCTCGTTTCCTGGTTTATTTGGACGCCAACAATCTTTATGGATGGGCCATGTCGCAGCCTCTTCCAGTTGGGAAATTCCAGTGGATGGATGAGGAAGATTTGGAAAACTGGGAAAAGTTTGTGAAAACAGAAGGCCAAGGTTGCATTCTTGAAGTTGATCTCGTTTATCCCCCAGAATTGCATGATGATCACAATGATTTTCCCCTGGCTCCGGAAAAAACTGTCGCTGGGTGGGATTGAAAAACTCACACAAAATCTGGAGGACAAAGAAGGCATGGTTTTACATGGGCGCAATTTGGCGTTTTATCTTTCCCAGGGAATGAAGTTGAAAAAGATCAGGAGAGGAATCAAATTTGAAGAAGCAGCATTTATGAAATGTTATATTGATAAAAACACTGCCCTGAGATCCAAGGGAAAAACAAAATTTGAAAAAGATTTCTCCAAGTTAATGAACAACTCAGTCTTTGGGAAAACCATGGAAAACCTGAGAAATCGAGTCACGATTGAACTGGTGAAAGATGCGGAAAGAGCAGAAAAGCTGGTGAGCAAATGCAACTTCGCCGATGTGAAAATTTTCGATGAATTTCTGATTGCAGTCAAGATGAGGAAAACTCGAGTGGTTATGTCAAAACCCATCTTTGTTGGGATGACAATCTTGGATTTGTCCAAACTGTTGATGTATGAATTTCACTATGAATATGTGAAGAAAAAGTGGGAAAATGTTTCTCTCCTGTATACCGACACAGATTCTTTGGTGCTGGAGATTGAAACGGAAGATTTCTTTGCGGACATTGCGGGGGATGTGGCAGAATGGTTTGACACAAATGATTTTTCCCCAGAGCATCCGGCAGTGTTGAATGGAATGCCAATCGTGCCGGGGAACAAGAAAAAGATTGGGTTGATGAAAGATGAATGTGGAGGTGCCATTTTGACAGAATTTGTCGCCCTGAGGCCGAAACTGTATTCTCTCCTGATTGAGGAGAATGCAGAAACCAGGGGGGAACAAAAGGCAAAAGGAGTGAAAAAATGCATGATCAGGAAAAGTTTGAGACATGAAAATTTTGTGAAATGTTTGAGGACAAAACAAAAGCAACTCAGGAGGCAAACTATTTTTCGCAGCAGAGGGCATCATTTGTTTACGGAAAATATGACCAAAATTGCGTTGAGTGCAGAAGATGACAAAAGAGTGATTTTGGGCAATGGAATTGATACGCTGGCGTTGGGGCATTGGAGACTGTGGGAAATATTCTCCCCAAATGAGCGTGAAGTTTTGGAAAAGGATTAATTTTTGTGCGGAAATACAGCGGAGAAATCTTGAAAATGGACAATTTCAAGATTTGATTTTGTGTGGAAATTCAGCGGAGAAATCTTGAAATTAGCAAATTTCAAGATTTTTTCTTGTGGTCATTTTAGCGTAGTAGGTGGTAAAAGCAACTTCTGAGACACCCTCAGATTCCCCCTGAATTTCACACAAATATTCCCTGTAGATTTCAACAATTCACAAATTATTTTTTATCAGTCCAAATCAACAGAATCCACACAATTCTGATGAGTTTGAGCAGATTTGAAAAGTTTGTGAGTTGTGTGAAAACAGGCGGAAATTGTTGGATTTTTTGAGATTTGTTGAGTTTGAAATATTTGTGTGAAATTCAGGGGGAATCTGAGGGTGTCTCAGAAGTTGCTTTTACCACCTACTAATGTTTACGAAGCTGTAGGCAAGAAAGAACGGGGTTTATACTGTAACATTTATCGCGAATTATTTCAAATAAAACGAGCTTGTTAGAAATGCGTTACGCAAAATGTTTGCACGCAAAAACTAAAACATTAATTCCCTGCGAACTATGACAGTAACGGCTAAATGTTAAGAGTATAGATAGAGGACCTTTTGCTCTTTCATCCGTGTAAATTTCGTTTTGAACTTTTTTAGTTTTAGCTATAGAATTAAGGTGGTTGTTCTGTGATGCGATTAATATTGAGACTGACTAGCTGTGGAAGCATATTTTTGTTTAAAAAGACTTCATGTGTCCTATTCAGGCACTACTAAAGCATTAAATGATAGGTTTGATCAAATGAAGGCCCCAAAACACTAAAAACGTTTCATTGATAAAGTGTAAATTGTTGAAACATGCAGTGTTTATAGTTATTGATAGCAGTGAAAATTAAAGTGGCTGGGTCTCTAATCCTGATTGCATGATGCACTGTACTGCATTATAAAATCTGAGGCAATTTTAAAAGCGGATTTTCTGCTTCCAGTCACACAGTTATTTAGCCATTTTTTAAAGACCTGTGAAATAATAAATATCAGGGTGCTGTGATACTGAGCGGTAGGACATTAATACATTCCCAGCATAATTTTTATGACAGACAACACTTACAAATGACAAAATTCAGCAATGGATAAACCATTACCTGCATAGGATACAGGGGCAGATCTAGGGGAGGGGTGCAGGGGGGTGTGCACCACCCACCCCACTTGCCTAGTCTGCGTTGTTCGCTTTTAAAATTTGTTTACGACACCCTTCAGTTACGTCATTCCTTAGAGGTGCACCCCCTCCTAAGAAAAATCCTGGATCCGCCCCTGGGATTTGTTTGTGGATTTAAAGATAAACACATGTACAGAACATAAGAAGAACAACAGAAAGGAAAGGGGCCATATTGTATTGTGTCAGACTAACATACATGCACTTTGTTATAGCAACATCTATAAGGACAGGGACATCTCTTTATGGTCCTTTATATCTGATGTGGATATTTTGTGATAAGATGAGACTTTTTTACCCTGTCAACCCTTTTAACTATTTAACAATGCCAGGGCCGTAGCCAGTATGAGGCAAACCGAGGCACTTGCCTCAGTCATGATCCCAGTGTTTTGTTTAAACGTAGTCATCATAAAGACCCTAAATAGCTAGACGGAGAATTTAACCATGGATATTGCCTCAGTCTTTATTTTTTTCTGGCTACGGCCTTGAATACTACATCCTGAAGGAAGGGTGGTGGCTGTTCGGGGTTGTACTTCAGAGTTTAAAAGTGAGACAGATCGAGTTGCAAGCAAAGGCCATACACTATATAAACTTATATAATAATAAAAAAGGATCAAACCAAAACCCCTAAAATCTCATGCCTTTTCAGTATAATGTCCAATGTTGCAAATGGCTAAAAACTAATTTTAATCAATATAACCCCTCTCCCCTAAAAAATAGAACTGATATAACAATTTCAAACACAAAAAGTTATTTTGCATCTCCCAGCCACTTTACATCTATCTGATTATTCGCCTTTAAACCCTTCATCCTTCCCTCCCCTGGGTCCCATAAGAATCGCTAAAGTTTTTTTTTTTTTTTTATTTACTCCATTTTTTTATGCTTAATAAGTTTATTTACGGTGAGATGTTTACATATTGAAAGGTATTGAATTAAGTTGCAAAGAGAGTACCATTTACTTAATACTTTTGAAATAATAATTTTAAGTTGATATTAAATTTGTATTATTTTAGTCTCGATCTCTTCCTTATATTTGAATGACCAGCCAAGATAATCGGGAAACTGAAGGAAAGATCAGTTTGCTTTGGGACTATGGGAATATCACAAGGAAATGTCACATATCGCTTTATACAACACTGATATTTAATTAATTAAGATGTACAATACTTCATGAATGACCTGTCAAATGGAAACTAAAGGGTAATGTTTGCTCCAGGACAATGGGAATACAGTATCACAAAAGGAAACATATAGCTTGTATATATGACACTGACATTTATTTATCAATCTATATTTAATCAACAGTTATTTTTCTTGAAGATATGTTCCACATAACTAAAAAAAATGTCAGGAATATGGATCTAGCAGCTTATTAACAAAAGCATCAGCTCTATCATTTTAATGTAGTTGATTAAAATTAACTACATAACATCTTGCTTCACCTGGTTAATAGAAGAAATTTATTAGACTAGAAAAATTCAATTCCGTTATTTTTGAACCATTGAAACAATCAGCAAGAAAGATTTGAATAAACGAAGGCACCGAAACAGGCAAAATTATTTATTGATAAAGTATTACTTATAAATGATTAAAAGCAGTGGCCCAATAACCCCTCAAAACATTACCTTTAGTCTATAGCTTGTAACTTAAAAAGTTCAAGATGACATTTACGCAAATGAAAGAGTGATAGATGATAGATCCTCTATCTATGATCGGCGAATGCAGCCGTCTGCTGCCATAGTTCGCATGCATATAGAATTGATGTTTTAGTTTTTGGGTGCAAACATAAAGCGTAACGCATTTCGAACAAGCTCGATTTATTTCAAATAATTCGTTATAAATTTTACAGTATAAAACCCGTTCATTATCGCCTACAGCTTAAAAAATACATTGAAATGTTCATTTCGAAAAAAATAAGTGGAAATCTGGTACCGTTTTCTTTACACTGCAATCAATCCCGGGGGGATTTTTGAGTAAATGTAAATTTTGCAATCCCAACATAGTCACTTTCTGTTTAGCCATCTACCTTGAGTTCGGAACCCTTTTAACTAGGTCATCCTCAAATGAATTGACACATTTATTAAATGAAGAAGACTTTACTCTTCAGCTACAAACCTTCTGGTACATTTGTTAACCGAAAATATTTATAAGCTAAAACTACCCAAAAAAATACTTGCCAGAATTTTCTTACCCCCTCTATCTATACTCTTAACATTTAGCCGTTTACTGTCATAGTTCGCAGGGAATTAATGTTTTAGTTTTTGCGTGCAAATATTTTGCGTAACGCATTTCTAACAAGCTCGTTTTATTTCAAATAATTCGCGATAAATTTTACAGTATAAACCCCGTTCTTTCTTGCCTACAGCTTTGAAAATTCATTGAAATCTTCATGTCGTAAACATTAAGTGGATATCATGTACCGTTTTCGTGCAGCGATCCCTTTTCTTCATCAGCCATCGATCTCCATTTGCCGCCATTTTTTTAACTCCGGCTCTCTCGAGGGCGCTCGGCCCAGTCTCTCTCCGCATCACACATCGCCCAAGCGCTGTGGGCGCGTTGCACCGCCCATTCTTTTCAGCGCCCTGGACAAACCAATAACCGCATGTGTAAAGCGTTGATGATGACAGAAAATTTGTCTAAATAAACAGTTTGTTCGCTAATGCGGGCCCTACTTCTTTACCATAATAAACGTGACACGTCCACTTACACTGAACTAAAATTTTTGGGGTATACCCACGGACCTATTGTAAGTACATGGTTGAATGTGGTTGATAAAAGTTGCGCTTTGATTATACAATAGTATGCAAGGGACCTCGTGATTTTGCTGATGTAGTCAAACTATATTATTTTGTGCAAATGTAGAAGTTTTTGTTTGCTGCAATTCTCCCTACAGTTGTATTCTGGCTTTGAGTTCTCATGGTATGTTATCATTTGATTTAGTCAAACTATATTATTTTGTGCAAATGTAGAAGTTTTTGTTTGCTGCAATTCTCTCTACAGTTCTATTCTGGCTTTGAGTTCTCATGGTATGTTATCATTTGATGAGCTTTTTGGTCTTAAATTACCGATCACGCGAACGAAAAGGCAGTATGGACTTTCCCTTTTGTTCTATTTTGGAATAGTGAATCATTGCCATTATTAGATTTAGGTACATGGTAGAATGTGGGTGATAAAAATTGTGCTTTGATTATGCAATAGTATGCAAGGGACCTCGTGATTTTGCTGATTTAGTCAAACTATATTATTTTGTGCAAATGTAGAAGTTTTTGTTTGCTGCAATAACCCAATTTCGATATATTAAAATTCAACTTGAAACAAAATACATCACTACGAGGCTTAGGGGAATGATAGTAGGGATTTATATGGTTTATTTCCCTAAGCCTCGTAGTGATGTCTTTTGTTTCAAGTTGAATTTTAATATATCGAAATTGGGCTATTCTCTCTACAGTTCTATTCGTGTACAAGTAAAATTTTGTTGTTCTGAATTGAATGACAAAGCAATTTTAACAAACATTTTAACAACCATTTTATAAGCGATTTGAGTGTTTCGATTCAAGACAGACATTGACACTATTACAGTCTTAATTGAGAAGATATTATTTGAGTGCCAATACGAAGAAAACGTGTTTAGCGCAGATAAAGAAGACGAATATCAAGAAGTGAGTGTGTCGTACTCACCGCATTCGGATTCTGACGTGGAGAAGACAGTTAAGCTAGAGTGCCCAACGTAGCTTCATTGCATTAGTGTTCAACGTACCTTCATCGCATTCAAATCGTGCCGTGGACATGAGGGTTACCTTAGAGTGCTCAACGTAGCTTTATTAGCAAAGATGTAGCAAAATAAAAGCATATATATATGGTTAAATTTCAATATATATATATATATATATATATATGTATATATATATATATATATATATATTGAAATCTAACCATTTTAAATAACAAAACACGCACGTAAATTCAAAAAGGCATTATAGAATAAACTCCGAGCCAAAAAAATTCGACAATTCTTCCAAACCTTAACTTCAAATACTACTCAAATTACCGTTTTTCACCTTTTTTCCGGATCCATGGTTACAAGAAGATTACAAGAAAAGACAGAAAAGTAAGAATAATATAACACTGCGACAGCTTGAGCCTCAGTTGAGGCAAACGATAGTGAGAATTGCTTTTCAGTGTTTGCCTGGCTTTGACAGCTCCGATGTCTTTCGTAATAAAGTTTCCTTTTTATCATTGTGGAATGTCCGGTCTACAAAGAACGGGAAAGAGCGAATCTCAAAACGGTCTTAAAAATGAAATTAAAGTTGGAAAAATATATATTTGCTCAATTCTTTCTTTGAGGAATAGAGGAATTCTATAGCAATGAACAATGATAAACGATTATGCGTGAACGGACACTGACCGATCAATGACAGACATTGTAGCGACGATGAGTGGCAACATGTGCGTTTAGAATCACCATAGGTGTCATAGGTCATGGTCAGTAAACATTTCTTTTCTTCAAAATCTCCGTAAAATTCTAAGATGTTTATATGTCTTATATATAAACGCGGATAAACGTAAACATTTTCCCGATGCGTTGTGGCACACATCAAAGATTAAAATTGGATGATCCTAGCTTGTTTTTGAACCGGTTCTGCTCGACAGTTCTGACAGTTCTGGTCAGAATTAATTCTGTATCGCGATGATCCGCAATTTGCACCTACAGTTTCACAGTTGAGACCAGTTGAACCTCTCGAACTCCCCGTAATCTCGAACTCAAATCCATTTCCCTTCGGTGACCTTCGATTTGCTTTTTCAGTCATTTACTATATGAGTCTAATGAGAGTGCGAGATGTTGGAAATAGCGGGGTTCAATTGTATTTTCGAAGTCTTCAATGCCTCGGGAACAAGGTTGGTAGACGTTTCAATAACAAATAGATCATTAAAACAGACCGTCGCGTGTTGATATGGACGATATGGTCAATAATGTTTAACTTTTATTGGTAAATTGCACAACTTTCTGAAGTCGCTGTCTATTTTCAGTGTTTATTGTGTCGCTGTCGTAATTTGTCGTATTTTTGAAGCGGAATCGAGTCGCTTGTCGCTGTTCAGAACGTCTCGTGTCGGCAGTTTTTGGGGCCATGTCGCTTGTCGCTTTTACTCCTTGGAAGGCCTCTTTGAACCGAGATGTTTTGAAAACAGCTTCGCATTTTCAATTTGCTATTAAAGGAAACGAAACCTAATCACCAGCTCTATTCCTACAAGAGACACCATTCTGCTCGAAGGTACACAATTTTTGAGTCAACAGACAAAGCGACAAGTAAAAGATTTTCGTTTGCCTTTTTTACAATAGTCTACCTTAGTCTTTAGAGAAAAAGTTCCTCTTTTTAGACCTTTTTACTGAACTTATTCACATGCACAAAGTTTTTGTTTTTTCTCATACTTTACATCCATATATACAATGCACGTATAAATTGGCTGCTTTAAAACATTGCCAGTAAATTAATTTTAATCCCAAATGAAAATCGTTGCAATATATTTTAGTTCTGTTTAAATATCAATAAATAATATTTTTAACCTTCGCCGAAGGTTGGGAAAGATGTATGGTACATCTTTCCCAAATTTCGATTGATAAGAAAATTGCCATTGTAATGCCATACAAGTCATTGTTACTAAAATACTGTGAATACAAAAAATAGAAAAAATTAACTAAGTAAAAGGACTCTCTAATCAAGATAGATTGACTATAAGTAGTTTTGCCACCCCCACCCCTCCTCACAAATTTTCCCCGTAGCAACCAAATTCGCATCCTGATTCGCTTAATATAATCAAGTTGAAGTTTCCCCTCAGTAAAACGAAGACTATTTTGAACAAATACGCTAGATTAACATGAAAATTATTTACATTCACTTTTGTGATTCTTTTGTTGCTCATGACTTTTATTGATTTGGTGGCTCCTAAAAGAGCCCTTAAGTCCTCTATGACTGCAATGTCTAACTTCACTATTAGACCTACAGGTATTTTCAATCTTTCTCTCAATGTTCTCTATCCTGCCAAGACCCATATCCAGTTGACTGTAGCGACTCGCATTTTGTCCTTATGCTATAATAAACACAGGCAGCAAGTCGCCTCGTCTTATCCCACACCATGTAGCCACAAAGCCACTGTATACTCCATCTTTATGCTATACCTCATATAAATCTGAAACAGACAATTTGTAAACAAGTTATATTATGTATATATATATATATATATATATATATATGTATATATATATATATATATATATATATATATATATATATATATATATATGACGCAACTACAAGAAACAAAACACGCGAAGACATACAGGTCAAACCCATTCTGAAGTGACGCTACTATTCCCGCCAAAAAACATCAACTTCAATAGACCATTTAGTAGCGTTACACATATTACCTATCACGTCTTTACTACATTTACCTATCAAAGGCACCCAACTTTTCTAATTCTTCTTGTTGTTGTTTTTTATTAACCTTACGTTCTCTCGCATTAACGAGATGGCTTTAATAGCCCTTTGATTACCTCTACATGTATACCCATCCACTATATCTCGTTTGCGCATGCGCGCAGTAACGAGATAAAAAGGAATCTTTTTTAAGTTGATTCAGACTTGACTCGTTACTTGAACTTGACTCGTGAAATGAGCACACTCTTATGCGCTAAACATAATCGTCTTTCGCGAAGCGACAGCAAGAAGTCACGAACTTTGCACGATTCCAGCCTGACATTGCACGCGTAAACGAGACCAGGAGTAGGTACCAGTATCCCACCACCAGCCACATGACACCAGATTAGGATTGCTTTCTCCTATCCGTCGAACGCAAAGAACACACAACGAATAAATATAGAAACGTTCTTTGGCTAATATGATTTAAAAACCGAGCTTTCGGCTGCCTATACTGCAGTTTTCGAAGGTGAATGAGGATGGTAAAAAAACACGCATGAATTAAAAATGTAAGAAGTAAAAATGCATACTAATGTAGATACAAATTAAAAATGTTTGTTAAAAATAATGATGTATTGTCTTAAAGATGGGCAGGAGCATTATGATTAACCCTGACTACGGTTCTACAACTTGCAAATAATACAGTTTTATCAAGAAACCTAAACATGTCCTCTTTCTTTTAAAGGTACGAGAGAGGAAAGTTGTAAGTTACTGGAGCAACAGGATGATAGCGAGAGTAAGGAGCTTTTATACACTTTTTCTTACATCGTCTATACTAGAAGAAGGCTCGAGAGCTTGAGAATACCGCAGAATTTCGAAAGTAGTTTTAATTTTGTGACCTTTCTAATAATTCCCGAAAGCAACGGCCATTCCGAAAGTAATGGGTAAGATGAATATAGATTCCTTGCACGTATCGGCTTTCTTCGTCAAGAATGAACTGGCGATTATATGTAGTTGTAATTTTTTTATGTGCTTTTAACGTCTGTTTGTAATCTTATTTAGTTTAGTCAGGGCTCCATTTAAACTAGCTTATCTAAATTGTATGTCCCTGAAGAAATGATCAAAATTCGACAATAAAAAATGGGGTTCACCGAGTCATTTTTTAGTTATTAACACTTAAAGCTAAAATTAAGGGTGTTTTCAGCACATTATACTGTTGCTATGGTAACATATTGTGTCACAAAAATGATAACAACGTGTTCACCATTCATTGGGCATTCGTTTGATACCATGATTGTAGCATCAACTGATAAAGAGTGGTTTTGATGACCCATCAAAATCTAAGTCTTGGAAAGTGCTGGAAACTGTTGGGAGCTACCTTAAACGCTAAGCTTAAACGCTATTGTTGTTCCTGGTATTATCAATCTAACTTACATTACAGCGGTTATCAATAACAAGACCAACCGCCTGCAAAGAGGCGAATATAGTCGAGTTTAGTGGACGTCAATCAAAGAAAAGCCGTTAAAATTATTTTGGATTCTGACAGGATTTCAAGC
This sequence comes from Cladopsammia gracilis, assembly GCA_022457155.1. Taxonomy (NCBI): domain Eukaryota; kingdom Metazoa; phylum Cnidaria; class Anthozoa; order Scleractinia; family Dendrophylliidae; genus Cladopsammia; species Cladopsammia gracilis. Next base: position 290,432 of record JAJGOT010000490.1, on the reverse strand, counting down.
AAACAGAGGTAAAAGATCGACAATTCTACCAGCTAAGAAAAGGTATAACTTAGGCCTAGGGCAAACGTCGAACTTCACATGTGCCGAATCTAATGCAAATGAGCAAAATCTATTGTTCTTGCTCATTTGCATTAGATTCGGCACATGTGAAGTTCGACGTTTGCCCCAGGCCTTAATCAAGTTAAGTCGCAATTTAAAAAACAACGTTAACGGCTTTTATTTCATTGACGTCCACTAAACAAGTTTGACCGTCTGGAATGAAGTGTGATGGTCGCGTTTTAATGGTAACCGCTGTAATTAAATGGACCTCCAAGTCTCCAACTCAAATATTTACTGGTAGAGGAAATGCGTCATTTGTCAATTTGGGTTCAACTCTGATTGTCGAATATGTTGTCAGGATTAGATGTTAATCAAGAACACACTTTTTAAAATTTTGCACAGACGTTTTACACAATTTACATACGATCATCTTCCATATATGAGTTGGATCCAACATTTTGTGAAAAGCAATATCACGAGAAGGAAGATAATTGGGAGGAAACATTCACATATTCCAAGAAAAAAGGTTTTGTAATGCAAACGTCCCAAGAGGATGCTCTGTCTTTGTATTGAGCGCAAAGTTACCAATTAGCCTAAGTCTAAGTTATGTGTCAAAGCGTTGTGTTGTTTAATACAGCCATTGGTCAACTAATCGTTTACATTTTACTCTTTATTTTTCCAAGAATATTCTATAGATTCTTTCCTACAGATGAATATAGAAGATCCTTGGAACGTGGAAAGGATAGTGACAACCATCACAGCTGAAAAACTTTGTCTTCCTTCCAAAGGCAAAGACCATATTGAAACGATTTTCAAGGTATGCTTAGTTCTAATGCTAAGTGTTCGAATTAAGAAATCTACCATGACGTTAAAGTGCTACTATGATCAAATTTGTAAATTCATTTATGTTTACATATTTTGAAAATATAAGTATTACTTACTTTGCCAAATTTTAGATCAAAATTCACTCTGTAAGTGGGTTTATTTAAAATGTAACTTTTGAAATCGTCTTGACGCCATTTAATACTCGAATTAAAAAAATGGCCGGGACACAAATTTCGTGGAGGACTCGACGCAGCAAAACAAACGTGACAAACGTGGCTAATTTTCCTATTCGATTCGCGAAATTCTTTTCCGAATTGTTGTCTCTCAAATTCCGCTTTATTTCTCTGCCAAATGACGCCAAATGCAAATAAATGGTTGAGTCTTTTACGTCACATCACGTGATCAGAAGTAAGACCGTTCACCGAAACGTCGCGGGCTTTCATTTGCGAACTGAGTAATGGCGGCCGGTTTTCACGGAGTTTTCATTCAGAAATTTCCAGCGCGGTTACGCATATACCGAACTAATTTATCGCGATTCCTATTATTTTGAGCCTATTTGATAGTTTGCTGGCGAAAAAAGTGGAAAACAAAATAACAAATTTTCGTCGTAGTACCACTTTAAAAATACCATCTGGGATCTCTTGATGAATATTAATGACAAGTTAGTTTGAAGTTTAATTCAGGAGGGAACTACGTTTAGCTTATTGCCTCCAAGCAATGCAAGCGCAAACAAAAGCACACTGAAATATCCGTCAAGTTGACTAGTTTTAATAAGTACAAATATTTTATAATTAGGTGCACAAGAAACTTAAGGAACTGTCTGAAATAACCACTGAAAACACTGAACTCTTGCAAAACCTTGCTGACAAGGTTGAAGACTTTGCCGTTCAGTTGTTGGATCAAGTGCGCACAAAAGAAGAAGCTAACATTCGTGATGATGATGGGGATCGTTACGTATCTTTGTTCAGTGAAATGACGAAAAAGGCTATTATTTACGAACAGAAGAAGGTACGTTTGCCAGGCAGTTTTCACCAGAAATCAGAATCCTACGTTTGAGCCCCGGGTCCCCTCTTATACAGCTATTTCAATCAACGTTGTCGGAATAACGCTTAAAAGTTTTAAGCCAAGACCGCAAGGTAGTATAGGATTTTAGCGGAGCTCTCGCGGGCCGAAGGGCCGCTCGCGGAGCTCCATACTCATAGAACCATGCCCGTCAATTCTCATGGTCATGGCTAGCGGAATGTTTCGCGGGCGCGTACGCCGTCGTGCAGAGTTAGCTCGCGGGCGCGTACGAAGTCGCGCAACATCCGGGATTTTAGCAATTTTGAAACCAAAACGAGGCTTTGTTCTTCGGGCGTTTCCCGCGGCTACCCGATGTCACGTCAGCTAGTAAACACTTTTGTTGTGTTTAGCAGAGAAAACTGCCTAACTCTGCAAGTTCAACCTGATTTTGTCTTAGGACAATTCAAGCTAGTAGATCGTCGAAGCATTTGCTTAGAGCTAAACTCCTTTAAGCTTAATTCTTGTGTTTCCGACCTTTTCACCTTAGTTAAGCTTATCATCAGCTTTCTGTTCTATATTCAACTACTCGTCGACTAAGTATTAAGCGATACCACGCGCGCTTTTGCGCTATAATAGTTAAATATAGAACAGAAAGCGCGAAACAAGCAACATAACACAGTTCATGAATGAAAGTGGCGCCTTTGTCAATTTTTGAATGAAATCTATGGAGCATGCTCAACGGCTTGCTGCAAAACAGTGTCAAGAAGAAAAGTTCACTGAAAAGCGCGCTGAAAATCACTCTCAAAAATGTGCTGAAAATCGTTAACTGTGATAATGATTGTTGATATTGAACGCGCAACCAAAAAAGGATCCATGTGCATGTTCCTGAAATTGCTGAAGCTGGTAGGTCTGGCAGGTCTGGTAGTTGTTTACATCTCGCAGCGGTACTTGCGCTTCGCTTTCATCGCTCGCTTTTGGCCGAGATGATTTGACAGCTGTGCTTTCTCTATGACCTCAAACAAACGTTGACAGGATAGTAAGCATTTGTTGTCTCAGTAGCATCGAAAATAAAGTAAGTTATAGTCAAGTGAGGCCTTTAACGGCTACTGTATCCAAGTCCGAAAAAGCCTGAAAAAAAAAATCAGGGCTTTTCAACGGAAATCGAACCCGTGACCTTTGCGTTACCGGTGCGATGCTCTACATATCCTCAAACTGCTGCATGGCTGGCCTGTTGTTATATGAATCGATGCTTGCATCACTTTTGTGACCAGTCACGGCTCTTATCCTTCGAGCTTCAATATTTTCTTCGCCAAGCACGATCACGGTCGTGGCTCTGATGCAGTGGTTAGTCAAGTGCAGGGAAATGCCAGCTTTGGATGTCATCTTTTTCAACATTTCTGCCAGGGTCCTTTCACCTAGCGGAGAATTGCAGAACCATATCTTGTCAACTTCAGGATTGATGTTCGCTGCAGCGACAGCTCGAGGTTTTTGAAAGAAGAAGTCAGCTTCAGGATTTAAATGAAGAATATAGTTTTTTACGGTCTCAACAGGACATCTCGGTGAACCAGGGCACTCGAACATTTTTGCATTGGCCTCATCTTCCTCGTCTTTGAGGCCACCTTGATAGTTTTTTGTGCTTGACAGGGCACCCGCTACGCTGCGGTCAGTTTTGTAGTACTGTCGACCGCTTGGAGTTGTTCTCAAAACAAGCATTTTCTTCGTCATGTTTCTCTGGTTTTCTCGACCTCGTTTGCCGAAATAGAGAGCAATGTAGAATCAAACAGTGTTCTGGAGCTGAGTCTGGATATTTTGAGTCATCTGGACCAAAGTGACCGGACTGGAAAAGCTTGTCAACGATTTCTCGGGTGAGTGTTTCTTTATGTACTACTCCAGCGATTTCGCCATTTTTTCTCAGTGTTTTGATAAACACGTCAAGAGCTTTGTTAGCCTGCAAAAATTCTGGATCCGTGATGATACTGAACGGTTTTCTTCGCTCTGGACGTTACAAATGTCGGTCGAGGCATTTACAACGTCCATTTCTTCAAACTGAGTAGAAAATTCTGTTTGTTGCGAGAACCATTCAGTGTATATACTAGTCTACGAATCATTACTAAAAGTGAGTGACTGTATAATTAGCTTCAAATTTCAAAAAATGTTACGCGTTAGATTAAACTTTATTTACTTTCATGCTTAAAACGTTAAAAAGCCGTTCACATACCATTAAAAATGTTGAAATCAGATTTTGTGGCCCTCTTTGTGTTACCATGCAGGCACAGCGTTGTTTATTATTTCGCCCAAATAAAGCGAGGCCGGTCCGTCATTTTGCATTCTCCTGTCAAAATGCGAAATTTACCGCCATCGCTGGTTATACGTCATGTAGACATAGCGTATATCGATAACTTTTTGACCATATTTGGGCAGTGTATTAATGTGTTGAATTCTAATATGCATTGTTGGCGTCCATTTAAAAGGTTTAAATTTTGAATAATTAGGTTATATGATGGTTGGAAATTCGGAGAGTTCCGCTGTTTGGCTAAGCCTAACATAACATAAATTCACCAAAATAAATTCACCAAAATCAACAATAGGGGGCTTAAGCAACGACAGTTGTACCAATTTGTTCAGTTTGTCTAACGTATATGGATTGTCCAGGAGCTTCAATAATTTGTAGGGACGGCTTTCAAGTTCAAATAGAGAAAGGAAAGTTAACCGTCGTTTGTTCATGTTCTCCACGAAACCTATGATTTGATTATTTGACGCTGTTGCTTTGGAAGGAACGGCAAAGAAATGTACCAAAATGTGCAGTGGCATGTTTTCGCTTATTTAACCTATTGTTTTGTGCCGTTCTCACTGCCGTCGCCGTCGTGGATGCTTATGCCTCCTAATGTGTTAATCTCTCCCTACTGTCAAATAAAGGAACGCTTCGATCGAAGGCAATAAGATTTGTGTCTGTTTCTAAAACACGGAGGCAAACGTCTATAGTACAATCGCCCATTTTTCCGTCGCGCCAGCACTGACAACCGGAAACTACCCACACTAAATTGCGGTCTTGGCTTCTAGGCTTTGATCTTTCATCCGACAACGTTAACTGAAGTAGCTGTATATATATATATATATATATATATATATATATATATATATATATATATATATATATATATATATATATATATATATTGTGCCAGCAAGCTGAGGTGATGTAATGATAGCCACAGGTGGCCCAAGCTCACTATCAGATAACCAGAACGTGACCCTTGTCTTTATGAGAGGTATTGTGTTACAAAGATTTCGACTTATAAAGGTTTGTATGGGAATGCAACGGTTTTGCATCGAAACTTAAAAATTCGAATGGTATATGAATAAAATTGACTTACCCTGTTGCTGTGTTGTATTCTTTGTTGTTTGCCTGCTCCTCCGGGCGATTTAACTCGATTTCGGCGAGTTATCGTTATTTGGGTGTTCCACTGCTAAGAAAAAGACAAGGCAGAACACTGATTTCCGGAGTGCCCGCCGCTCGAAGCAAGTAAATCCACCGAAATTAACCCTGATGCCACAATTCCTCCATAGAATCAAAGCAGATATGCTAAAGTTCCTTGTCAGTTCACACGCGACGCAATGCTATCAAAAAATGCGTTCCCTGCGAAACATTTGTTTCGAGTCAGCTTCGCTTCGGAATATTCGAAATGGCCGCGCAAAGAGTCGCGTGGACACATTAATCCTTCGCCCGGTATGTCGGGTAAAAAATCTAGCCTGACGGGGGTAGTCGGCAGCCAGTTGTCTTGGTTTGCTTGTCGACAACTGGCTGCTGCTGGCATCAGGGTTAATTTCGGTGGATTTACTCGCTTCGAGCGGCGGCCTTGTCTTTTTCTTACCAGTGGAACACCCAAATAACGATAACTCGCCGAAATCGCGTTAAATCGCCCCGAGGAGCAGGCAAACAACAAAGAATACAACACAGCAACAGGGTAAGTCAATTTTATTCATATACCATTCGAATTTTTAAGTTTCGATGCAAAACCGTTGCGTTCCCATACAAACCTTTATAAATCTTTGTAACACAATACCTCTCATAAAGCAAGGGTCACGTCCCGGTTATCTGATAGTGAGCTTGGGCCGCCTGTGTGATAGCAATGTTGAAATGTGGCGGCTCCGGTATTTCCATCCGTACTGTGACAATATCGTTTCTTTCTTCAAATGACAAACTGTATTAGCCAAAACAACACAGGCGACAGTGCCCTTTTTAACCCATGACTACGCGCAAGCGTAATAAACGGGTTATCGGTAACCGCAGCTAATTCACTCACTCACTCGCTTGCTCGCTCGATCCATCACTCAGATGTAAACTTTTTACGGATAACTACGTTGAAACAACAAAATTTGACCTTGGTAATTAGCCAAATCCTAGGTAGCGCAGTTGGTAAGCGATCAAGCAATAGAGCCGAAGGACGATTCTCGCCCAGATCACATTTTTTCCTTTTTTTTTTTCGAACTGAAAATTACAGTTTTTTTTTGTTTGTTTGCGTTCGTCAAAAGTCATTACATTTAATTTCCAAAAAATCCCCACAATATTGCGTTACCCGCTCACTCACTCACTCGCTCGCTCACTCGTTCCATCACTCAGCTGTAAACTTTGTGACGTAATGCTTTGTTACGAATGCGTTTCGTAACAAGAACAATGTGAATCCAGCGATAACAATAACTAATTTGTTGTAAACAAATATAAACAACAATAAACTTAAAGATATTCCGCATTTGGAGTCTTTAATGCAACATTAAAATCGATCTAAAAGGATTTTCCAACGGAGACACCCGTTTTGATGCGTATCTACCTTGAAATAATAAAGTTTAGTCTTGTCTTAGTATGTGTCCCGCGATGGTCTTGTGGAGTAGAGCCGGGATTGACAGTCGTGAGACAGGGGTTCAAGTATCGTACTGTTTTATTTGTTTTTGGTTTCGTCAAAAATTCTTACGTTTAATTAAAAAAAAAAAATATCGAATCATGTCAGTGTGAAAACATAAGCTTACCGCATTATTGCGTTACGCGTTAGTATTTCTTATTCACGGGTTGGCTCTAAGGAGCCTTTAATTTTCTTTGCAATTTCTTTTGCTACAATGCTGGAGCTATTTCTTGCAAGTTCTGTTGTTCATCAATCAATATTTTATTTGCCCCATAGTCCAAAGGTTTTACAACAGAGTAGTTCATAAATATGACATGGAGCTGGAGTAGGAGCTCTCAACAAAACCCACTGGGTTCACACGGAGAGCCCCTGTTTCAACTTCATAATTAAAAGTTACTTTACAGTGTTTTAACAACGTCGCCATGTTCTAAGTGTACGTTTATTAGTGACAATCACATTTGTATTAGGTCTTTTCTTAACCTTTCAGTACAATAATTATTACAATATTTCTAATTTAGAGAGTAGGTATTCTTTTATTTTTCTTAAATGAAAAACCAAATTTTATATTATATAATTATATATTATTTTTGAAAACCATATCACCCTGAGTAAACATCTGGGCGTGTCAAGTACATAATATAAAAATAAAAGACTGTTGCTAGTCTTTTTTCTCTCGCTTTTGCTTTCCATACCAAAAAATTGCCCCCTTAAATGAGACATTTGCTCCGGACGGGCGCGTTACTAAAATGAACTTATAATAGATGTGAACTGTGTAGCGCCAATCGTATGAAATGAATATGTTTTATAAAAATGTTATTAAAGCGCTTTTGAAACTAAAAATGAACTATTGCCCAGTCCGCGCAAGTCACCAATAGAAGCCAAAATAGGCTCAGTCGAAGCATATTGCACTGAAAAAACGGCAAAATGACGGGATTTTTTTCGCTCCAACTAAATCATATTTCCCACCAAAATGTTCACTAGATCCCAGTCTCTTCAAAACCGTGTGTGGATGTTGACATTACGCCTATTAAAATTAGTTATACCGCTGAAAGCGATGACTGCGCGGTTGAGCTCCATAAAAGCCTTTAGTTGACATTGGTCACTCCACGGTCAAAATGACGGGACTTATTTTTTAAGTTATTAAAACATTTTAACGTTTGCAAATAGAATAATAACCAAATTACTGGAATCCGAGTGTGGATTTCCGAAAAGTAATTGAAAAATGGGCGAAATTTTGATTTTCCCTCAAAAAAATGGCGTTTTCGCTGCGATTTTAAGGGTCAAATTGGGGTCTCATGGGGACGAGTTAAAAAAAAAAGACAAATGTCATCCAATTTTTTGCCATGTTCCCATTTCTCTATCTCTTCTGTGATATTCGGGCTGATCAGGGTCATAAAAACCCTTGTTTAGCGTAGATGAAGGGAAATTGCTGTAATTTTCATCGACCATGTTTTCAAAAATTCAGCTATATACCATATTACTCTTCTTTGATGCCGCCATCCCTTCTTACCAAAAAGCCCTTGACGAAAGTGGCTACAACCACAAGCTCACATATAACCCACAGCCAGCCCAAATGCGCAACAAAAATCGCAAAGAAGAATAATATGGTATAACCCACCATGGAACTCCAACGTGAAGACCAATCTGGGAAGAAGGTTCCTAAATATCGTCGACAGATACTTCCCGAAAAATCACCCATTACACAAGATCTTCAACCACCACACACTAAAGCTTAGCTACTCCTACATGCCAAACATGAAAACAAACATCTCGTCACACAACAAAAATCTACTATCAGATTGCAACCAGTCACAAACACTGGGAGCTTAAGCAACCACGACGACCGGAAGGACGACGACGTCAAGTAAGCGCGGAGGGACTGGAACGAGAACGTCGTTTTATGCGGGAAAATGAAACTAAAGCAGCGGAGTTGCTCAAGGACGACGACGTTTGAAAACTTCGTACAGTATCGCTCCTTATCAAGAAATGGTATCGTTTAGGGAAGTCCAAATTCTAATTCTTCTTAGTCATGGATTAAATTTCATTGATGACGAAGAGTTTTTGATTCTGTATGACCTGTTCGAGCCAAGAAAACCCGGACTTCCCTTACGAAGCTTACCCGAAATTCGACTTAGATGAGATGGCTGAGTCAGAGTGCCTCGCAGAATTCCGATTCAAGAAAAGAGACATTTACTTACCTGCAGAAGTTCTGGAAATTCCACAAACCATACAATGTGATCAAAGATCGATTTGTGGTGGAATAGAGGGCTTATGCATGCTGTTGAGGCGGTTATCGTACCCTTGCAGATACGGGGACATGATTCAAAGATTCGCTTGGCCAGTTCCTGTGATCAGCATGGTTACAAATATTTTGATCGACAACATATATCACATCCATGACCGACGGTTAACCCACTGGAATCGTGAGATTTTGGATCCCGACCACCTTGAGATGTACGCAGCGGCCATCACATCAAGAGGCTCGCCTTTACACAACTGCTTTGGCTTCGTCGATGGCACCGTAATACCAATCGCACGACCAGGAGAGAATCAGCGGATACTGTACAATGGTCATAAGCGGGTCCATGCTATAAAGTTCCAATCCGTCGTGTTACCAAATGGCTTAATTGGAAATATGTACGGTCCCGTAGGTGAGACCTACAGCCATGTAGCTGTATTTTTGTTATACAAATTTAACACTTACCGTTTGTTTTTTCTTTTGAAATAACAAACATTTCTTGTAGCTGTGAAATGAACTTGGTTAATGTTTTATCTCGTTTGCTTGTTTCAGAGGGCAGAAAGCATGATGCATCAATGCTTGCAGATTCAGGACTGTTGCAAGACCTAGAGCAGTACGCCTTATCTCATGGTGGCCAACCGACGTGCCTTTACGGGGATCCCGCCTATCCACTAAGAGTGCATCTTCAGTGTCCATTCAGATTTGGAGTTATAACCGATCAAATGAAGGCTTACAATACTGCAATGAGTGCTGTAAGGTCTTCTGTCGAATGGCTATTTGGGGACATAATTAACTATTTCAAGTTCTTGGACTTCAAGAAAAATTTAAAACTTGGGCTTAGTAGCGTTGGTAAAATGTATATCGTTTCCGCTCTTCTCCAAAACGCCCTTACGTGTCTTTATGGCAACGAAACTTCAATTTTTTTTGATCTTGATCCACCAACACTGGAAGAGTACTTCTCTTAAGCTATGAAATGTTTATTTATTTCTTCAACAAATCTACTTTTACATCAATAAGGAGAGCATACAAATATAGTCTTCAGCAATAGTAACAAGAAAGAGGTTATAAACAAAACGTCGAGATGAGAGCATATAAAAATAGCCTCCAGTAATACAAGAGTCTTTAAACAAAACTTCGAGAGGAGAGCATATAACAATAGTCTCCAGCAATACGAGTAAGACAAAGTTTATAAACACAACTTCAGGATTTTTTAATATTGTAATATCCATGTAATCGATGAAATATAAAAATGTTAATATAAAAATAAATCAAAGGGGCAGGTACAACTTAAACCCAACAACAATGATCACCAAACAAACTTGAAAAAGTTACTTTGGAGCAAATGTTTCCATGAGAGCCAAGAATGCCTGTGACTGCTGCTGCTGTTGATTTATCATCATCATCATCATCATCATCATCACCTGTTGCTATTGCTGTTGTTGTTGAACCATAGTGGAGATCAAGTTTTCTTGATACTGGTTCTTTTCCTTCTCCCTCTCCATCATGGTTTCCTGCTCTTTCTTCCTTAGATCCAGTTCTTGCTCTTTCAGAACAGTTTCCTTATCAGCCCTTTCCGTTAAATAATCAATAGCATCTGCTGTGCTCCTTCGCCTCTTCTTTTTGGGCGCTTCTGAGTCACCACTTTCCTTCTTTCATTTGGCAGTTTGGCCCATAAGCTCCAGAGCTTGCTTACGCATATCTTCGGCTGCTGCCTTGTCATTCTCAATTGCTTTCTTTTTGTTCTCGTCTTCATACTCTAACTTCTCTTTAGCAGCTTTCTCCTTTTCCAGAATTTCCTCTAAAACGCAATCGAGCTCTGAACTTTCCACATCGATACCACTAGCTTTCTCTTCACTTTTTAATTTGGCTTGCATCTTTTTGGTTAGCAGGTTGTACCTGTCGCGCACAGATCTTGCTGTAACTCTGAACTTTGGACATAACATGGCGTATAACCTTTCAGCCAATGACTCCCAAGCTTGTCCTCTTTCGGGGCTTCTGATTTTAAATCGGAAAGGCTCAACAACAAGCACCTCCCGGCACATTACAATATCGTGGTCATTACTCCACGTAAAATTTGGATTTCTGCCAAAGTAAACAGAGTTAAAAGGTTCAAGAATGTTGAGAGCTAGAAATAAACTTATCCGCTTTTAACCATAAATTACACTTTGCTGTAAAACAATCTCAAATTTTGCGGGGAAAACTACCGCTATGGAAAGATCGAAAGCAAGTAAATACTCGATTTCTGACACACTTGAATTTACAATGATCTAAAATTAAACATTTCGAAAAAAGATTTGCAAAACTTGAGAGACGCTCAAGTAAATTAAATGTAAACACACAATCTCATGAAATCCTTCGCTGCTTTTAACAGAGGTTTTAACTGCAAGTTACTTACAGGATATTTAATTTTTAACCGAAACCAAAGGTATACTGTGTTGCCACTTAAGTATTTTCTTTCAAGAAAAATGACAAAAAGCACTCTTTCATTAAATTTCGTAAATAAACTTAACTTACGTGGTTGCCTTCTGCGTCGCATGGCTCAGTGTTTTGGTAGTTGTCATCTGTGTGCAAGAAAGGCAATGCTTAAAATAGGTTGGTTCTGTTCATCAAACAGAGGAGTTTAAAACAACCGTACAAGAAAATAAAAACACCAACCGGTTACAAACTGTGACAAATGAGAGTAAATCCGTACCTTTTAGCGAGATAAAACTCTTCAAGAGACCTCAAGTTGACGACGACGTGAAACTAATCCTTTTGAAGTCGTCGACGAGAACACGACGACGAGATTTTCTGGTCGCGCTTGCGCACTGACGCCCAACTTACTTCCGGTCGCTGTCGACCCGGTCGTGATTGCTTAAGCTCGGTATTAACAGATTCATACGTAAGACTCGCGACAAACGTCAAAGAACTTTACAGAAACCACACACCTTCCTTCCGACATCAAGAAAAGAAACACGAAACTGAATTATCAAAGCACATATGGACACTCAAAGACAACAACAAGCCTTTCAACCTAAAGTGGAAAATCATCAAACAATGCAAACCTTACAACATTACTTTTTGAAAAATTCATAATGATCTGTAGAAAGGATCTCTGCAGTCTAAACAAGCGAAATGAGTTAGCAAGTTCGTACCCCCACAGAAACAGATACCTCCTCATGAACTTTATAATAAAGTAACACAATCTTCAAAATTATAAATAACAATTACCACATGATTTATATGATAAATAACGCTGTTTTTATATCTCATAGCAACCGTATTCTCGCTTTTATAGCCAGTTGTTCAACTATTACAGCACAGTATCACGATTCTCAGATACTTTTGTCTGCTTTTGAGACGTCAATATAAAGTCGTATTGTCGTCTCTAAAACCAGCCTGTGATTGGTTGAAAATTTCCCGCGGCAATTTTATGGGTTCCTTGCGTAGAAAAACAAAATTTAAAATTATCTTCAAAGGAGGGGCAAAAATGTTGATTACTTTGTCAAGTTTGCCAGATAAACAACGCTGTATTCGATGCAACGACCCTTTCATCGACAGTTAACGATAAGATGAGTTTAAAAGCTGCTTTTGTTCGTTTGAACGGTTTGTTTACATTGAGCTGTGCTGTGCGCGCGCTATCACGCCATCATAATTAAAAAAAGTTTTGGGCTAAAACCTCGGCAAGTTTGCATTATTGACTCATTTTTTCGACATTTGTAACTTTGAAAAACATCAAAAAGATGTTCTATCAAATTCGTTCTATTTCAATGAGCAATTTATAGCGTGAAAAGTCCGTGTTTTGAAACTTTTTTGCAAAACAAAAATATGATAACGCGCACAAAACGTCGTGTACGTCAGCTCGTTACTAGTAAGAATTTCAGCTTTGATCAGCACAAGTTATCTTCAGTTTTGCTTTCTTTTTGCCCGATAAACAGTTGAATCGTGATACAAAACTAATTTCGATTTTGAGGCGTCAATACTGCATTATATTGACGGCGTTGGAAGAAAATATATTCCGTATTGGGCTCCGTCGCTTCGCGACTCCGCCCAATACGGAATATATTTTCTTCCAACTAGCCGTCAATATAATGCAGTATTGACGCCTCAAAATCGAAATTAGTTTATAAAAGCGCGCGTGATATCGCCTAATTCTTAGCCGACGAAGCCGTAGGCCGAGTCGGCTAAAATTAGGCGATATCACGCAAGCTTGAGCGCAATAATAGTTTTATAATTCAACACATTGATAACAAAGCACAATTTGATGAAAAAATATCGAGGCCGGTGCGTCATTTTTGTATTCTCTTGTCAAAATGCGAAATTAACCGCCATCGTTGGATAAACGTCATGTAGACAGCTTATATCGATAACTTTTTGACCATATTTGGGCAGTGCATCAATGAGTTGAATTATAATGCAATTTCTCAAACTCATTAATAATTCATCAAGTTACAAGCCAATCAGGATACCCCAATTTGGTCAGGTGCATATGGTTTGAAACCCCGATGAAACACTGGACAGAGGCCTTTCCACGATAGTTTGATGAAATATCAAACTCTAGAGTTTCATAAAACGTCAAACCCATGTGGTACAGGGTTATCCTAATTTAAATATTAATGACACAAATACCGAATCGAATAGACAAGCTTTAGTAATCCCAAAAGGCAATTACAGAATATCCAAAACCAACTGAGCAAAATAAATATAAATTGCTTTCCTTACGTTCATTCAATGCGTCCATTTCTTCAATACGAGCAGAAAGCGACATAATCTTGGTAAATCATAGTCCTTAAACATTCCTCCCGAATCTCAGAGAACGGGAACTTGAACCGTCCGAGTAGTTTGCCATTCATTAAAAATGGATGTTGCCCATTTGTTTTTTTTTTTATATTTCGTTGACGGGGGAATAGCTTTATCGACTAAATATTCTTCTTCGACAACCGTTTTGGCCTCGTTAAACCGAGACGCTTCTGCTTCGCACATGGTCTCATACCAAATGGCGAAACACAACAAGCTCAATAAAATTATGCATGTGACGGCATTTGAAAAGGACAAAGCCAAAAAAACTAACAGTGAATAATTCTGTATTGTTTCATTTGAGAAGCTATATCAAAAACTCGTGCTTCGGGTTTCATCAGGGGTTCCAAACACCTCGAAACAATAAAAGCACTCGGCCGAAGCGGCCTCGTGCTTTCATCTGTTTCTCGGTGTTTGGAACCCCTGATGAAACCCTCGCACTCGTTGTTGATATATTACTTAACGGTCAATCGTTGATATTACCTGATGAGTGCGGCCATCTTTTGGCCATACGAAACAGAGCTGTAGTAATGAAACGATAAACTACCTCTGAAGTCTTGAACCAGTTTATTATTATATATAAATTCTTGTTGCTTGAGTAGAATGGATATCGTAGAGCGCTGAACTATAGAGGAGCATTGTCTATAACTTCACGAGAGTTCAGGCTTTAGGAGTAATCATCGTTTTATTGCTTTACATCTTATGTTGTCAGGCGACACGCATTTGCTACCTAGCAACCATTTGAAGTTTCATATTTTACTGCCAGCATTCAATTTTTACCGGTCATTCGTTCAAGTTGCCTGATAAGTGTGGCCTTTTAATTTTGGACCATAAGGAACAGAACTGTCGCAATAAAACGATGATTACTCCTGAAGCCTGAACTCTCGTGAAGTTTTATATATATATATATATATATATATATATATACAATTATGTATACAATGTGCCCTCCCGGTTGTTATCATAATGGCTTTATGGCAACTTCTGAACTTGGGCACAGGATGTACGGTTACACATTGTTGGATTGCATTGTGGAGTCACAAGAGTGCTCTAACTGTATGAACAGTGAGCGTAATATACAATTATGTATACAATGTGCCCTCCCGGTTGTTACCATAATGGCTTTATGGCAACTCCTGAACTTGGGCACAGGATGTACGGTTACACATTGTTGGATTGCATTGTGGAGTCACAAGAGTGCTAAAAAAAAAAAAAAAAACAAAGTGCTCAATAAACACAAAGTGAAAACCCTAAAAATTGTCCTGATCGGGATTCGAACCTATATATACATATATATATATATATATATGTTTATGGAGGAAAGAAACAAATAAACTACGCTTTCATCCCGACAAGCCTGTTTCGTGTCAGCCCACTCATCAGGGGATTCAATAAGAATATTCCTTACCGTCGCTTCTTATATACAAAATAATTTACATAATAACAATAACAAATCTATGCGGCGCGAAGTTTAACAGTTCAGCTGTTGCGTAGAAGGGCTTTGTTTCTATGGCGGCAAGAAGACACGAGTTCATTACGTTTGTTAAGTGTAGAAAGTTTCGGTCGGCAAATGATTAGAAATTTTTCCTTTAGGCAGAGGTTGCATCTTTTGCTTGAGCTGTTGTACGGTGAATGCGAAGACAGGATGCGCCATGAAATATCGTGTTCGATGTTCTTGTCTTTGAGAGTCCAGATGTACTTGCTTAGTTCAGTTGAGTTTCTGTGTTTAGGGTGGCGGAATGATGCGGTGTGGTTTCGGTATCTTGTTTTGAAGTCGTTTTCCGTGAGTCCGATGTATGTTTCTGTTGTGTTGTTGTCGTTGCGCGTGACTGTAGTTTGGTAGATGACTGATGATTGTAGGCAGTTTCCGTCGAGTGGGCATGTGTTCTTTTGTCGGCAGTTGCATGTCTTCTTGTCTTGAGTGGTATTAGAGTTAGCTGTGGCGGCGTCGTTGGCTTGCGTGGATGACTTTAGAATCTGCTAATTATGGTTGTCAATTATCTGTTTGGCGTTATTTATGCAGCTGTAACTTATTTTTATGGTGTTGCGGTTGAAGATTTTTCGGAGCTTGTGATCTTTAGGGAAGTGCTTGTCTATTAGGGCGAGGAACTTGTATCCGATGTTGGTGCTGGTGTTTTTGCTAAATGGAGGGTTATACCAGATAATGTTGTTGCGTTGTCTGTTTTTCCGTCTGTTTGTTGTTGGAGGTTCATACTGTAGCGTGTATTGGTAGCCGCTTTCGTCGAGTGCTTTCTGGTATGGAGGGACGGCTTTGTCAAAGGATGCTTTGTCGGAAGATAGGGATGAAAGGCGTTTATTGATGCCGGCGGGAATGTTCTTTGCAGTGATGGGCGGGTGATTGCTCTCGCGGTGGACGTATTGAAGTTTAGTGTTCGGTTTAGTGAAGGGCAGATAGGTGCTTTGGTTGAGGTTAAACGTGACGTCTAGGAAGTTAATGATTCGTTTGTTAGCTTCTATGGTAATGCGTAGTCCGCAATTATTAAAGATGCGGCATATTTCTTTCTTGGTGTTCTCTGTGTCTCTGGGTGAAGCGTTAGTAATGGCTAGTCCGTCGTCTCGGTAAAGTCCTACGTTAATATTATTATCCAGCACCTAAATAATAATATTATTATTATAATGGTGTATATATATATATATATATATATATATATATATATATATATATATATATATATATATATATATATATATATATATACACCTAATTGCAATAATGTTGTCATAGACAAATAAAAAAAATGTAAAAATGAAAAAAAGGCCAATAGGAATTAATTAGACATACAAAGTACATTCTCGCTGGATTTAAGAACAGTTTTTTGCACTTTTCCTTTTTCGTACTGTGCACATGTAACAGTTATTCTCAGAGAATGAAATCAACCGGGTAGCAACATATTTCCAACATGGACAGTTACCACATGATTTCAATTATACCTAGATAAATTTCAAATAACAATAGCCGCTGCACAATTAATTTAAATTAACAATAACCGCTGTACGCTTAATCGTGCCGCGGCTATTGTTATTGGTCGTTATTTTGAAAGTTAAAACATGTAACCGCGTGTCGCTGTGATGATTAAGCTAATTAATTCCTCTTTGGCTTTGGCATTTTTCATTTTCAGTTCCATGACAACGTTATTACATTTCTTTTGTTGCAATAACGTTGTCATATCAAAAAGCAAAAAGCATAAAAACAAACAAATTGGAATTAATTAACCATGTGATGTGATATGATTTGAAATTCGCAAGATGGATCAGCCTTGAATTGCATCAAAATCACACCAAGAAACTGATGCAAATGATATCTCTCAATGACATGATTAATATAGCTATAAATGTGTGTGTTGTGAATGTTGCAAGGTATGATGATTATATGCTAATTAATTCCTATTTGGTTTTTTGCTTTTTGATATGACAACGTTATTGCAGTAAGATGTACAAAAATACAAAATACCACAATACCGACTAGGAATTAATTAGCTTTCTTTCGCAAGCGTGTGCTTCTCAACAGATATTTTTTGTAAACACATTTCTATTAAATAAGTTAATCAGTAATTTATATCTCAAAAATAAATAGTTCTTTTTTTATTTCTTAACAATTTTTCTTTCTTCATCCTCTGGGAATGCCATTAAGGTAATGGTAGTCAATGACAGATGACTAGACCAATTTTATTAAAAACATTATTCAAATTCTATTCAAAAGTATTCAAATGAGTCTTCTATGAGTCTTTTCTATGACAACATTATTGCAATTAGGTGTATATATATATATATATATATATATATATATATATATATATATATATATATATATATATATACAATTATGTATACAATGTGCCCTCCCGGTTATTACCATAATGGCTTTATGGCAACTCCTGAACTTGGGCACAGGATGTACGGTTACACATTGTTGGATTGCATTGTGGAGTCACGAGAGTGCTCAAACTGCAAGCAGTGAGCGAAGCAACATGCCAATAATGAACACCTCTTACGAGGCTCTCCACCCAATCCAGAGAGTGCTCAAACTGTATGAACAGTGAGCGTAATATACAATTATGTATACAATGTGCCCTCCCGGTTCTTACCATAATGGCTTTATGGCAACTCCTGAACTTGGGCACAGGATGTACGGTTACACATTGTTGGATTGCATTGTGGAGTCACGAGAGTGCTCAAACTGCAAGCAGTGAGCGAAGCAATATGCCAATAATGAACACCTCTTACGAGGCTCTCCACCAAATCCAGAGAGTGCTCAAACTGTATGAACAGTGAGCGTAATATACAATTATGTATACAATGTGCCCTCCCGGTTATTACCATAATGGCTTTATGGCAACTCCTGAACTTGGGCACAGGATGTACGGTTACACATTGTTGGATTGCATTGTATATATATATATATATATATATATATATATATATATATATATATATATATATATATATATATATATATATATATAAAACAATCACAAACTGGAAAATTCGACTTTGCCGATATTTCGTCTTTATTACAAAAGACTTCATCAGGGCAACTGATTTACAGCTGTTAAAACCGTTACTAAATACGCGTTAGCTGATGCGAGACGCTAATGTTACAATACAGTTCAATCTGCACACGCGCTATCAAGCGCGCGCGTAACAACAATATAGCGGGAATGATTCTAAAATACATCCCTTCTAGGGTTCCTACAACAAAAGAAGTCGTCACTATTCAAACCCTGTGGGTAAATAGACCAAAGCCGGTAAGCCCACTGGGCCTCTCGCTCCCTAAGATGTTGTTCCACCGTACATTTATCAATTACCTGAATTCTAACATCATCCAAACCATTATGATCCAACTGATTGAAATGCTTATAAACAATATCATCCTTTGACTTAATATCATCAGATAGCCTTCTGTATGCATTAAGTCTAGATTTATGGTTATTAAACCTAGTTCTAAACTTATTAATGGTAGATCCTACGTACTGCAATTCATACCTTGCGCATGATAACAAGTAAACAACGTGATCTGAATTACAGTCTAACTTAACGAATTCCCTCCCAGTAACATTACTTTTAAAACCAGTGCCCTCGACCAGGAAGTCACAAACCCTACAAAGTCGATCCCCGCAACCTCTACAACCCCTATCAGGTTCTAGCGTATATCCTTAAGGCACTTGGGCCTGCGAAACGCCAACATGGGCACCTCCCTATGGCTCCCTGGCAACGTCTAGAGGACTGCAAAACTGGTTGAAGCCTGTGCAAAATTTTAGCAATATTGGGAAGCGCCGGATGAAAAGTAGCCACAAACGGAATCCGTTGATTAGTTACTGGCTGCTTATCCCTAAAGGTTTCTTCCCTTGGAACTCCCCTAGCCCGATCTATCTCCCCTCTAACCTACTCAGCGTTATAACCCCTTTTAATTAAATACCCGCAAAGTTCATTAGCCCGTTTTTCAAATAACTCATCCGTAGGCGTATCCTGAGTGCCTGACCAAAGGGAATACCCTTTTTACATGAGTTAGGGTGGCACGAGTTATGAAATAAATATTGGTGTTTATCTGTAGGTTGCCCGGGTAGACCTGTCATTTCGGGTTGTGGTACATCCACAGAGAAGATTTCAGAATTTGTAGATTATAATATCAAGCATTTGGTTCCCGAGATACCATCTAATGAGATGCGGGTCTTATGCGTCAATTTAAAGGCAAAATAACAAAGGACGGGTAAGGAACCAATAAGAATACGCTGACGTCATGGTCACACCGGTTCATACCAGTTTGTCCAGATGTATATTATTCAAAATGGCCACTCTCTAGAAAAGCTAGTCAAACCGGTTTTGTTCACCCTTAACGGCACCCTGAACGCTGTCTCTACAATATTTGATGTTGTCAAAATTATTTTAAATTATTAAGTAAACAAAAACAATGATTACAAACAGCTCTGTTTTGTTACAAAGAGTGTGATGTTTATGTTTATTTTACAAGCCATCTGCAATTAATTTTCCAAGATCTCTGTGACACTTTGATTTATCTATTCTGCTAAATTGTCTCTGAATTGTAGGTCGTTTGATCTTGTCTTGATCTTTAATGACCGCGTTAGCTGCAGTTTCTCTTGGTTTGTCCATGCAAATAAGTTTTATTTTCACGTGAATGAAAACTCATTTTCATATGAAAGGTTTCGCACCTAGCCTCGCTTTGATAGAGAGGCCAAAGGCAACTCGGAAATGGCCTATTCATAAGCCCACATCGCACTATACACTTCTCTCTTAAACACTCAATGTTACTGACCCTCCTTCTCATTAAAATTTTTAAAAATTAATAACACGCCTATGCCTCCCTCCTGACGTACAAGACCTGTATCTCACCACACCTCCTCTTGTATCTTAATAAGAACTTCTGAATCCCATTTGAATACATGAATAAAATTGGTCTAGTCATCAGTCATAGACTACTAGTAATTAATTTCTTTTTGGTATTCATGTTGTATTTTTTATAACAACCACAAAACAAAACTGTTTCACTTTCAAGCTGATGGGGTTCTTATTTCTGTTTTCCAACGTTTTGCATTGATGGAGGTAGGGATATTGTTGCAATGTTTTGTTTTTATCTTACAGTTTGTATCCCATCCGTTTTTGTTCAAGAGAGTGAAGATGAGATGGCAAAGGGGTTTGCCTTTTAAGTCGACTGCTGGAAAACTACACTTTCTCCAGTGGTTGTTACTTGTTATGGCAGACACAGTATTAACGCCCTTTCTGCTTCCATTGATTGGATATATCTATCACAGAGACCAGAAGAGGAAATCAGGGACTCCAGCAAAGGAACATCAGTCGAAATGCATTTTTGGTATGATATAAGAGTAATGACCTTTCCCTTTTTATTTTCGATTGCCTATTAACAACGAAAATCAACATGATGCACTTTTGACGCGCCTCTTTTAAAGTCAAACAAGAGGCTCCAAGTAGCCTATACTCATGCGCATGCGTAACAAACTTTTATGGTATATTGTATATGAAGCCTGTACCACAAGGAACTAAAGTAACCAGACTTTACATACGAATCGTGACGCGACGAAAAACGTTGGGCAAACCTAACCTCATGCCGCTACGTGTATGGATAATGAACAAGAATATATAATTTGTTGTTTGCTGACATTGGCTAGTGATGATTGCTGTACACGTTGTTCTACTGCAGTAATTCGGAGAAAATTTATAAAATATATAATTTGGACCTTTCGGCCAAAAGGTTACATACCATTTTCTTACCCCTCCGAGGTCGCAAAAAAAGGTCCGCAATATTTATCAACGGTTGAGCGCTTTTAGAGGTAACCGCCAGTTTTCAAAACGTCTATTAAAGCCTCTGTAACACATCGTTCGAACTGTTTTTCTTAAGAGTCTTTAAAAAACGGTCTGCGTGGGCAAATGAAATCGGTGCTTTGATTTCTTTCAAATAAGCAGTATTAAAGTACGGTAAATGTATGTAACGACCACGATTCGACCACGGTTCTATTACTTTGAAATATGTTAAGTGGAATTGCGACTATTCTTGGCTTGCATTTGACGTCATAAAAATTCAAAAATCTAAACTTTACATCCTACTATGCTGTTTCTAACATGGTATGGAGATACCAGTACAGTGTTACAATCCTTCACAAAAAGTTTCAGGTTTTAAATTGTACATGCATGTAATTACGGCAATAAATGTCTTGTCTTGTCTTGTCTTAACGATGTTTTGCTTTCGATTTGTAAAGGTTTTAAATGTGTAACGCAATTCGTCACGCTATTTCACATAAGTCGTGAAAATAAACAAAATTAAACCTGTTGAAAGTTATTTTTGCATTATAAATGCTTATAAGCGGATTTAAAAAAAAATATATAACAAAGAGACTTATATACAGCGCACGTATCACACGTGTCTCATGTGCGCTTTACATAAACTTATGAGAATGAGATCGGACGCCAGCTTATGAAGGCGCCTCAGGCAGCCGCTATCAGTCCATTGTTGATCTCGTCTCATCTCACCCAACCCACCCATGAACAAATGTAACGTACAGTGAATCCAATCTTTTGTGATGAGATTTTTGTGTAATTATGACTTTGAAGTTTTGGCCGCAGTAGTAGGATAGGGACAGCAACTTCCACTTTTTTTGTGGGGGAATCTCATTAACGCGTTGGGGAATACATTAACGTGGGTGATGTCATAGAATATTGTCTTTATCTCATGAATAAAGTGATGTGGTATCTCATTCACGTGCTGTGGAATAGATTATCCGGCTGTTATTGCTGTGATTACATAGAATAAAAAGGAAGATATTACCGTCTTCCCAGCCTGCTTTGGGTAAAATTCAGGTGAATGACTTCCGGTGGAACCGAAGAACGCACGTATTTAGACAAAGTTGTACATGGATTTCCCCGCTTTAACGTAAAGGCATAGAAAGAAAACAATGCGATATATTTCTTTTAATATAAGCCGGCATTGTTTTGAAACGGTTTATTGATTCCAGGATTCTGTGAAGAGATTTCAAGCGTCTACCACACGACGCTTATCGCGGGTTTGGGCGCGTCTGGGAAGTTAAGCGGCCTTTAAAGCAAACTGTAAACATAACCCGAAATCAAAGCGTATTAAAAATTAGAAATTAAAACTTGAATGTGATGGCTGGCAAAATGAAAATCAACATAGAGTCTAGCGATGAAGCGGTTATAAGGATGTTGCGGATTTTAGTAAAGTAAAAAGCACTTTTGATACTGCGCAATTTTATTGCTTCTGAACTGGAATGTTTCGGAAGCATCTTGGAAAAAATACGCTTTGCTCGAGTTGACTGAGAAATAATAACGCTTTTAATAAATTTGCGCTTTTTTATTCAAACAGACAATAGAAATCTTGAGGACCAATCAGGGTCGGTATAGAGAAGGCAAGTCTGGGCAAGTATATTGTACCATTGTTTTAAAATCTTGTCAACCCGGTTTTTGGAACTGGTTATTCTAGGTAATTAAATACCACAGCAATAACAGCCGGATAACGTATTTTATTCATGAGATAAAGACAATAGTCTATGACGTCACCCGCGTTAACGTATTCCCCCACACGTTAATGTATCCCCCCACACGTTAATGAGATTCCCCACGCAAAAATGGAAGCTGCTGTCCCTATCCTACTACTGGCTGCCATGTTGGTGTAATGAAGTGGTACAACAAGATGGCCGCTACTTACATTTTTACTAAAAATGTGAGGAGTCGTTCGCCTATAACTCGAAATGCTATGCTATTTGACACAGATGTGTAGTTTTAAGCTCTCTACAATTTCATTATCATTTTGGAAATCGAAATCTGTTTCTTAATGCTTCTGAATTTTGATATGACACAATAATGTAAGTGCAAGCCAAGAATACGAAAATAAGCTCTGAAGTCGAAATACTCCAAACAGAAAAATTCTGAGAACTTCCTATGGGAGTTAAACCCATGACCTTCCAGGTACCGGTTGGATGCTATAATCACTAAGCTGTAGGAGACTCCTGGTGAACAAGGACATACAAAAAGGTTCATGTGACTCTTGCGTTACCACAGGCCCAATGATGTCAAATAAGGGAGACATCTCTCTAGTAGGGTGTCCAGTTTAGAGAGAGTTCACTGAATTTCGACTTGAGAGCATGTATATTCAAAGTCCAACTTTATACAATAAATAACTACAATTACATCTATTCAACAGAAAGATACTTCGATTACATGGACACTTCCCTGGTCATCTTAGTAAAGACTGAATTCATGAAAGTGATATTTCTTGCTCTTCACTGTCGGATATGCCTCCTGGGTTCTACTGTTTTGCCAAGCATCGAAGAGTACTTCGTGCTGATTTTCTTCTTGTCATTGATGCTCAGTGAGTATGAACAGTGGAGCACTTCAGAAGCCTCGATCCGCAGCAAGATTTATTTAAAGTAGGTAACACCAAATAAAGATAGTGTTTGAGTCTTATAACTCCCGGCAAGTAACTCTGGATTCTATAAGATGAAGCGGCTATATATAGAGAGACTAAGTACAAACGTCAGACATGACGTAAACGTGACGTAAATGTTTACGTGAGTTGCACCAGTGTGGACCTGGACCATGGACCATGGATGGAAGCTTCGGTACTTGCCCAGATCCTCACAGGCGACGCCCGCGCTAGCTTTTCATAATAATGTACCGAATCCTAATTTTTTTTAATTGTCTCCCTTCTGGACGTGGTTTTAAAATAGCCTGTTTAAACATCAATAGTTTAACAAAGCATATTGACGAATTGAGAATTCTGCTAACTGATTACTCTATCGATATTCTCTCTATTAACGAAACTAAACTTGACGACTCTGTCAAAAGTTGCGAGGTCCATATACTAGGATATGAATTATTTCGTCGAGATA
The DNA here is from genome assembly GCA_022457155.1 of Cladopsammia gracilis. Classification (NCBI taxonomy): domain Eukaryota; kingdom Metazoa; phylum Cnidaria; class Anthozoa; order Scleractinia; family Dendrophylliidae; genus Cladopsammia; species Cladopsammia gracilis. The sequence continues at coordinate 266,259 of JAJGOT010000490.1, read as the reverse complement.
GAAACAGGCAACGAGGAGGAGTAGGCATCTATATAAAAACCTCGATTAATTTTATAGTTCGGGCTGACTTGAAAATCTATGTGTAGAAATTTAGAATTTATGTGTAGAAATTTGTAAACCAAACTCAAAGCCATTTCTGATAGCCACTTGGTATAGACCTCCTTCCTACTCAATTGATTTATTTTTATATTACGAATCATTTCTCGAGACCGTGATGCTGCCAAAAGAAAAGTAATTGGATCGAATGATCCACGCGACTGGGCAAACTACAAAAAGTTGCGAAACATAATAAACAATAACATTGAAACTACTAAAGCATCTTATTATTCTAATGCTTTTATTCAGTCAAAGAATAATTCTCGGAAAACGTGGCAAACCATTAATGAGCTTACATCCAATCGTACAAATAATACAACAGTGAAAAAACTAAAATTGAATGATAACATTATCTCTAATTCTAGTAAGCTTTCTAATGCTGTTAATGACCAGTTTTCAACAATTGGGCCCAGACTTGCTAACGAAATACCTCTAACTGTTAATAATGATTTAAGCCATATCAATTATTATATATATATATATATATATATATATATATATATATATATATAGATAGGCTGAACCTTACAGCGTCGCTTTCTGAACAAGCTTAACTAAGGTGAAACTTAACTGGCTAAGGTGAAAGGTCGGAAGCACAAGAATTAAGATTGACGACCGGGCTACTTTTCAATTTTAGCAATTCTCAAAAACAGTATTACGCGACCGTCTGCACAGTACATTTAGACCGTACAAAAGTAACTTTTTCTCCTTCAAGAATAACTAGTACCACTACTTTGTTAATAAAATACACTTGTTGCTTGTCAAAAATTGCCGGAGAAACTGATTTGGAAATCAAAATTGCAAAAATACACACATTTTGTTTACATAAAATCGCTTTTCAATCTATGTAATGAATGAACAAACACATAAAAATGGACAACATAATCTTCTTTCGAAAAATTTTATTCAAATCTCGATTAGTTTATGTTTAAAAGCAAAACGCGTACCATTTATAGCGCATCGAGTTCGAGCTGCCTTCGATGAAATTCAAGAAATCGATACAACTGAATTTAAGCACGTTTTAAAAACAATTCTCCAAAACTAACAATAACACAAAGAAAAAGTCAATCACAGATTGATATCAACATAAATTCCCATCGAAAAATGTAATCTGTTTTTCATTCGCTTGCTTGGAAATTCTTTAAATCTCCGCTTCTTTGGTTCTGAAATCCGTAATAAAAACAAACATCTCCCCGCATTGATAAAAACGTATGAAGTTCCTCGAAGCAAGATTTTATCCGTGAAAGCTCTCCTTTTACCACTAAAGCGACTTCTGAGTATCCCTTAATTAGTATCCCTGTCTTGAGTAGCAAACCGCGAAAAATTCACGGAAATAACGACTTTAATTTAAACGGTTTTCTCCGCTTAGTAAACACAACCGCTCCATCTAACGTGTTTACCGAGCTGACGTGATATTCGTCACGTAGCCGCGCGAAAACAAAGCCTTGCTTTGGTTTCAAAATTGCTAAGATCCCGGATGTTGCGTGGCGTCATACGTGCATGTTTTGCGACGTCATACGCGCTCGCAAACTAGTCCTGCCCAACACTCAGACGCTCGGACGTGACACACATGTAACAGACGCCGCTCGCGAAACATTCCGCTAGCCATGACCATGAAAAATGACGGGCATAGGTTGTATAGTTTATATTGTTTTATCACATCTAAACAAATTATGTAGATCTAAAGCAACTGGTCTTGATAATATTTCTGCTAAAATAATACGCGAATGTGCTGATCTTATTTCAGTTTCACTATGTGATCTATTTAATAAATCTTTAGTCTCCGGTATATTTCCTGACGACTAGAAATATTCCAGAGTTACTCCGTTGTTTAAGCAAGGTAAGCCTATTTCAGTCATTTCAGTAATAGCTAAAGTGTTTGAAAGGATTGTTTATTACCAATTGTATGATTTTTTGACCACTGAAAATATCCTTTCTAAACAGCAATTGGGGTTTTTTTCATTACACTCAACTGCAACTGCTCTTCTGGAAGCTACTGATAACTGGGCGTTTAATATCGACTGTGAAAATGTTAATGCTGTGGTTTTTCGTGATTTAAAAAAGGCATTCGATACTGTTGAGCATGATATCCTTTTATCCAAAATGAATCTTTACGGAATACAAGGGATAGCTCTTGATTGGTTTACGTCATATTTAACTAATCGCATACAACGATGTCTCGTTAATGGTTCTCTTTCTGAAATATGTTCACTTAAATGTGGGGTACCGCAGGAAACAATCCTAGGCCGCCTTTTATTTCTCATATACATTAACGACTTGCCAAACTGCCTAACATCATGCCAGCCTAGAATGTATGCTGACGACACTCACATCACTAATGCGGACGCTGATGTGAATTCAATACAGTTAAACCTGAATCACGATTTGGATAATCTAAACAAGTGGCTTATCTCTAACAAACTTACTTTGAACACCGCTAAAACTGAATTCATGCTAATTGGCTCTAGACAAAAATTGAGTACTTTGTCAAACCCACCTGAGCCCGTGATTAATAATAGCGGAGCACTTGCCAGGCCGAAGGCCTGGCTGCGCAGCTCCATACTCATAGAACCTATGTCGTGATTTTTCATGGCAATGGCTAGCGGAATGTTTCGCGGGCGCGTGTTTGCTCGCCCGCCCGCCGTGTTGGAACAACATCCGGGATCTTGAAAGCAAGGCTTTGTTTTTAGCGCGGCCACACATCCGTGAGCTCGGTAAACACTTTAGTTGTTTTGTTGTGTCTAGCGGAGAATTAAAGTCGTTATTTTCCTGCATTCTTTCGCGGTTTGCTACTCAAGACAGGGGTGCTAATTAAGGTATACTCAGAAGCCGCTTTAGTGGAAAAAGACGAGCTTTCAGGGATAAAATCTTGCTTCGAGGAACTTCATGTATTACGTTTTTATCAATGCGGGAGATGTTTGTTTTCTACGGATTTCAGAACCTGAAGCGGAGATTTGAATTTCCAAGCAAGCGAGGGACTTAAAGGTAAAACAGATTAACAGTTTTCGATGAGCATTTATGTTGATATCAATCTGTGAGTGACTTTTAATTAGTGTTATTGTTAGTTTTGGAGAATTGATTTTAAAACGTGCTTAAATTCAGTTGTATCGATATCTTGAATTTCATCGAAGAAAGCGTGAACTCGATGAGCTATAATTAAATGGTACGCGTTTTGCTTTTAAACGTAAACTAATGGAGATTTGAATAAATTTTTTCGAAAGAAGATTGTGTTGTCCATTTTTATGTGTTTGTTCATTCATTAGATAGATTGAAAAGCGATTTTATGTAAACAAAACCAGACTTTGATTTTATAGTACAGTTCTATCTTCACTCGCATCGCCTTATGCAAATATGTTTGTGTATTTTTGCAATTTTTGATTTTTTAAATCAGTTTCTCGGGCAATTTTTGACAAACAAACTGTATTTTATTCGGAAACTAGTGGTACTAGTTATTCTAGACAGAGAAAAGTTGTTTTTGTGAACTTTTGTACGGTCTATAAAAATGTACTGTGCAGACGGTCGCGTAATACTGTTTTTAAGAATTGCTAAAATTGAAAATAGCCCGTTCGTCAATCTTAATTCTTTTGCTTCCAACCTTTCACCTTAGTTAAGTTTTACCTTAGTTAAGTTTCACCTTAGTTAAGCTTGTTCAAAGTGCGACGCTGTTAGGCTTGGGCTATCTATATATATTATACCAATAGAACAAGTTTCCTCTGTCAAATCGCTTAGAATATGTATTGATGAAAATCTACGGTGGCAAATACACATTGATAAATTATCTAAAAAGATCGCTTCCGGGATAGGAGCCATAAAAAGAATTAGACCTTTCGTTCCTCTATCTACTCTTCATTATATATACAACGCGCTAATTCAATGTCACTTCAGTTACTGCAATCTTGTTTGGGGTAATTGTGGTTACAGGTTACAGAAGCTTCAGAACCGTGCCGCTCGTGTTTTAACGATTTCTTACTATGACGCGGACGCCAACTGCCTAATTAGGCAACTCGATTAGAAAGATTTGAGCACACAGTTTCAAATACAGAAAATCTTAATGGTTTACAAATGTTTAAATAGTCTTGTTCCTGAATACCTGCCCACTAAATTTGTTAAACGAAGTGAAACGCGCTACTCTCTGAGGGGCTCTGATAACAAACTGGTCGTCCCGTTCCCATGAACTGATTACATGAAAAACAACTTTAGTTATAGCGGAGCAGTTTTCTGGAACGGCCTACCCTGTGATGTGAGAGAAATGAAATCTCTAAGTCAATTTAAACGATCAGCTTATCTGAATTTTAATTTAACTACACACGGCATTCATGAAAAAACAGGTTTACTTAGATTAGTTGTAGTTAGCTTTGTAATTTGTTTAGGTTAGTTAGGTTAGGTTCCTGATGATTTTACCGTGTTTAAATAAAGATTTACAGAAATTACAGGACGTCAGGCGTACGTCTAACGTGCAGTCTACGGCCAATGGGGAGTAGTCGACGTAAACTGCTGCCTGATTATTGCCTCAGTGAGATCGTCTTATTATTTTCTATTACTGTTATATTGTTGATTTTACATACCAAAATAGTTTAACTTTGTTTTGAAAAGTCAGCCATGTTGTAACTTTTTCTTGCTGAAAGTTCGCTTTCTCGGCTTTGCCTTTGCAACTGCTATACCGTATTTTGAAAACAGATTGCGGAGTGCACAAATTTGTTCAGTTCATGTGTTTATCTGTCCCAGTTTGCACGTAGACTCCAAACGTAGTAAGGACATGCTAACGACGAGCTAGTGCAACCCACTACCAAGTCGTTAAAAGTGCGACCGTAGACTACAACGCCCCCACAAATTTGAAGTTGTTGCAGTGTGGAAAGTTTGGCTGACTCGCAGAATTAGGTGTATCATAAATACCATCAAAGCCCGGTTAGAAGCCCCCAACTTATATATGCCGATGAAAAAAAAAATCCGAGTTAAAACCCAACCCTTCCTCCACCACACACCACAAATTATAATGCAACTATATCGGAGCAAATTCTAACTCATCGCATTTTCACATCTTGATAACGATTGTGTATTTTATTTTTTTCAACGTTTTACTCAATTTAGTGAACAATAGGTACTAGAAGCCCCAATGCATCGGCATTTCTCTTTAAATATACTGTTCATGATGTAAAGTTAGCTTCAACTTGTTTCATAATAGCTCATTCCGAACCCCGCGATACCCCTTCCGACGTTGCGTAATCTCAGTGCTTTTAACCGGGATTTTACATTACCGCATTTTATTATATTTCTTCGCAGAGATATGTGGAATTGGATAGATCTACTAACCATGGCTATTTACATCATTATCGTCATTTTTCGAGTCGTCATTATCATCCGAGGTGGCGATCCATTTCACAATCGTTTGCTGGAGATCGTTAACTACTTCTACGGTTTTAACACCATGTTACTGATTCTTCGATCATCCAACATATTGGTATTAAGTGAAGTTTTTGGTCCACTGCAAATGGCGTTGTTTCAAATGATTGTTGATTTAACAATTGTCCTTGTGCAATTTGTCTTCGTAATCGTCGCATTCTCTATGGCCTTGGCAAAGATTAATTCAGCTGAAATGTCATATTTGATCTCAAACAACCAAACTGCGAACAGGCTAGAAGGATATGAACCGTAAGTTACCTTTTCAGTGATGTAGTCATAGTTTCTAAAAACAGCTATTGTAAACAGACTTATCCCATAGCGAAAAATGAATTCAGAGATGGTCATGTATTTCAACTGAAGGGAAGAGTCAATCTTTGGATTGCCAATCAGTTCAGGCGATAAATTGTTGTACATACTAGGCGTTTACAGATTGTGCTTCTAAACTTTAGACAAGTTGCTCAAAATGTTTTTAAAAGTTGCTTAAAAAGCGCTAAAAATTTAAGAAATATTACGACCCAATTTTTAAAAAGAGTTGCTTGCAAAACCGAGGGGCCATAAAAGAACCTAACATAATGAAAGTATATATATATATATATATATATATATATATATATATATATAATATATGAAGCATTTATACTTACTTTATTAAAGATTTTCAAGACACCCACTTTTCTGTGGGCATTAATAAAAAAGGAAAAAAGGCTTCGATCAATTAAATTGCTCGTGCCATAAAATCTTGCGCAAAACTCCCAAAGCTGCTCCAACTGAGCTACCGAGCACAATCTGTATAGGCCTACCTGACATGCAAACCGCAAACGATTTGTGAGAGTGGGGCAAAGAACCTTTTCAAAATGAGTTAATTTAGAAAACTGTATCCATTCTTTTTGTGATACCTTAAGTTAACGTTAACGTTAATGCTAATTTGAGCGTGTCTTGCAAGAAAGTTGTTAAAACACTCAATTAACCGAATTTTTAAGTGATTGAAAAATGTAAGAACAATTTAAAGATCATTAGTAATCAAGAGAAATGGCTTTATTAAATACATTTAGTCGCTAAATTAAGTTGTGGCAAAAGTTAGAGCCTGAAGGTACATGTATATCAGCTAATTGTATATTGTTCCTTTTATGTCTTTGTGAAGGTATTGCAAACAAGGCACATTTAAATGGTAGGTCTTGTTACTAAAACTAGTTAATTGCCATCTCCCTTATTACGACACTGTCAATTTAAAAGATGTATTTTAACCCATATAATGGGACCGATTTGGTGGATGAAATACAGTAATATTTTGGGATCTAATTTAGCAGGAGAGGAGGGGTTTCAAAGGCGAATTTTACGGTATAAGAAAAACATGCAAAGTCAAGTTCTAGACACCATAGATAATACTTATTTCGCACCCGTGTCATCATCTGGTGGTATTGGGTGCTTTTCTAGCTTAACTTTAACTTTTTTCCAAAAACGTTTTATAACTTTTAAAACTTACGCGTAAATCTTAACTTTGCCGAATCAAGGTGGCTCCAAGTAGTTTATTTTGGGCCACACTTCCCTTTTTGAATGCGCGTATACATAATCTTACTTTAGCTTAATGAATCTGAATTTGATACCAGATGCTAGGCTTGGATGAAAGTTTTGAGCGATGCTCTTTTTATGCTAATCAGCGTTTCCATAGCAACGGCAAACAAACATGGCGAAAACCAGTTTTTCCTAATTATCTTTCGATTTTGGGGCTACCCGCGACAAGAGAATAAATGCGCTATAATCTACACAGTAACACCAAATGGGAAAATTTCAAACAAATTAAACTGTATGATTTTGAATAAATAGCTGAAACATTTTTAACACGTGTTTTTTTATGCTTGAAATATAAGCGGTCAAAACATTCCATAGGTCTCACAAATTATTATTAAATTACCACAGAAAGTTTCCTCAGACTTAAATTATTACTCCCTGCAAATAGCTCTGACTAACTCCTCGGCAAAAAAGAGATCGAGCTTTTCATTCAAATGAAGTTATGCTTGACGTTTTCACTCTTTTTAAACTGCATTTGAATGAAATGCGTTGGTTTACCATGTTTACCACGTATTCGACTTCGTCTGGAGTGGTAAAGTTAAAGTTAACATCTTTGTATGTTGTCTTTCAGTAGCATTTCGAGATGACAATGTTGAAGTTCAAATGAGGCCTTTCACTACTGTTGAGGTTAAAAATTAAAAATCCAAGCTTTCTCCGATCAACGGCATCATCAGGGATAAGATAAATATTCTGCGCGGAGCTTTATATAAAGTCATAAATAAAACAGTCTAATGAGCGAGTGTCATGAAACAAAGAGTCTTACGAAATGTACTAAAATAATCATTATAATCATTAAAACAAAAGGTTCGCGAATTCGCTGCATTCCTCACCGGAGTTAATGGTTGGTTTGTACTTTCTTATGTAAAATGCTTCGAGTAGACGCAGATTTGCAAGGTCGTTTTCATGCACAATAGTCTTTGTTTAGGCATGAAGAGATTTGTTTTTTTTCGCATAAGAATTTTCGTTATCGAGGTGTTCTCTGATACGATCGTGAATGAAGCGTATAGTGCTACCGATGTATTGTTGATTGCAGTTGTTACATGTGATCTGGTAGACGACGTTTCTTGTAAACACAATTTGGTACTGGAAATGGGGCACTTGTCCCTGGTGCATGTACGTTCCGTGGAGTTGTGGGAGAGAAATATATGGAAGCTTATGGTATGACCATCCCGTGTTGGTAGGTTGGAAGTCTTTTCGATGGCTCTGGGGGCGCTTCGTTTGCTCTATGTTGTTCTCTGGATATCCGTTCTGACGGATGATGTCATCGAATGCACTTCGCACCTGAAGTAGCATCTAAAATCCGCTCCCAAAAATATTTGGTATACAATACCGCCAGCAATCTACAATACGAAAAATCCCTAAAGCTATTGGACAACCTCAAGAACTCCAACAACGCCTATACAGAAACACCTCAGAGAATAATAGCCAACATAATTCACCCGACCAAATGGATACAGCCATTGACCCTAAGAACAACTTCACTAATACTCAGATCCAAGCCACACAAGTTCCCCAGATACCACAAACAAAGTAGAACTGGATATTCGTAAAACAGTGCTCAATACATTAATGTAGAGCGAAGTATATGTTTATGGAGGAAAGAAACAAATAAACTACGCTTTCATCCCGACAAGCCTGTTTCGTGGTTGCCCACTCATCAGGGGATTCAAATATATACAGCTGTTTGATTAAACGTTGTCATTGATCGGTCTCATCCCTACGCGACCAGACCGAAAAGGATTATGGGGAGAAATCAATTCACATTCAATAACTGCACATTATCAAAATACGGAACGTCCTTATCGAAGCGACTCTGGTTGTCTTTGCGTAACACGCGAAGACAAACATGAGTTTTGTTCTCCGTTGTAAACGCGATATAGAATAATTAATCATGCATTTTAATTCACCCATACTCCCTTTCGGTCTGGTCGCGTAGGGGTAAGACCGATCAGTGACAACGTTTAATCAAACAGCTGTATACAGATAGGATGAGCCTAACAGCGTCGCTCTCTGAACAGAAAGCCGATGATAAACTTAACTAAGGTGAAAGGTCGGAAGCACAATAATTAACATTGACGACTGGGTTATTTTTCAATTTTAGCAATTCTCAAAAACAGTATTACGCGACCGTCTGCACAGTACATTTTAATAGACCGTACAAAAGTTCACAAAAAAAAAAAATAAAATAAAAATTACATTTCCGAATAAAATACATCTGTTGCGTATCAAAAATTGCCCGACAAACTAATTTGGAAATCAAAATTGCCAAAAATACACAAACATATTTGCATACATCTGTTGCGTATCAAAAATTGCCCGACAAACTAATTTGGAAATCAAAATTGCCAAAAATACACAAACATATTTGCATATTAAAAGGCGACGCGAATGACGTTAGAACTATAAAATCCAAGTGTTGTTTTGTTTACATAAAATCGCTTTTCAACCTATGTAATGAATGAACAAACACATAAAAATGGACAACACAATCTTCTTTCGAAACATTTTATTCAAATCTCCGTAAGTTTATGTTTAAAAGCAAAACGGGAACCATTTATACCATTTATAGCGCATCGAGGCCGAGCTGTTTGCGATGAAAAAATCAAAACGACTGAATTTGAGCACGTTTTATAAACAAATGTCCACAATTAACGAGAACACAAAGAAAAAGTCAATCACAGATTGATATCAACACAAATTCCCATCGAAAAATGTATTTTGTTTTACCTTTAAGTCCCTCTACTGCTTGGAAATTCTTTAAATCTCCGCTTCTTCAGTTCTGAAACCCGAAGTGACAAACATCTCTCCGCAGTGCTCCCACATTGATAAAAACGTATGAAGTTCCTCGAAGCAAGATTTTATCCCTGAATGCTCTTCTTTTTCCACTATAGCGGCTTCTGAGTATACCTTAATACGTATCCCTGTCTTGAGTAGCAAACCGCGAAAAAATGCAGGAAAATAACGACTTTAATTTAAACGGTTTTCTCCGCTTAGTAAACATAGCAAACATCAAAGTGTTTTCCCAGCTGACGTGACATTCGACCGTGTAACCGCGCGAAAAACAAAGCCTCGCTTTGGGTTTAAAATTGCTCTAAGAGTATGGGGCTCCGCAGCGGGCCTTCGGCCTGCGAGAGCTCCGCTATCAATATAGCATTCTACCGACTAGCCAACCAAATACAATAGAAACATTTCCGACAATCAAACCCTAAACACTCAGATTTCCTCACCTATCCACAAACGTTAACCCGACACATCTACAAACCCGAGTCCAAAGACGAACTTGAAAACAGGCTCCAGAGAATCCATCACAAATTCCAAACCACACTTAAGGCATTACAACCCCAACATAAATGGTCAAACATCAGTCATACCAACAGGAAAATAATCAAAGAACTTTAAAAGAAGAACTTCGTATGTATTCCCAGCGACAAAGGGACAGAGTTCTGTGTAATACAACAAGACACATACACACAGATTGCCCTAAATCACCTCAACGACGCCAACACCTACGCTAAGGTGCCACGCATGTCAGCCAAGACAGTTGAGAGTAAAGTCAACTCAACTTGGAAAAACATCTGCCTACAAAATAAGTTCCCTCCTTTCGTCAAAAAGAGCTTCCTCGCCTCAAATACTGATCTGCCCAAATTCTACCATGTCATTAAAACCCATAAAACTGGCCCAGATATCAAGATACTACCCATCGTATCTAACATCAACGGACCAACCCAACGCATTGCATGGCTACTCGCCAACGCCCTTAAACCGATGTTAGAGAACATCCCAGCACACCTGCAGCTTCGAGCTCATCAAGTGTATTCAAGCCAGCGATCTCACCACCAACAAAGCGTTGCAATTGCCATGTCAATGCAGCCTCGATTTCGCATCTTTATACACTTCAATACCCATACAACAATCCATTCCTGATGTCGCTGATAGAATTTAGAATTCAACACTCCACCTGTCCAAACAAGACATAACAGACCTCCTCACAGTCACACTAAACAACATGTACTTCTACTTTAAAGACTAAGTTTTCCGCCAAAAAGAAAGAAGTCCCACTTATGGGTTCTAGCATTTCAGGCATTCTGGCTATCATATTCATGGATAAACTAGAAACCACCGCCCTCTCCTCACACCTATTGATAAGCCCATATAAGAGATATGTTGACGACATTTATCTCCAGACGACGAACGAAGAAACGGCAGACCAATTCCACCATACTATGAACAATCTGTATCCCCAATTGAAGTTTAAAATTGAGAAACCGGAAGTAACACCTAATGGCCTCTTACTGTCACTACTCGATTTCAAGGTTACCATATCCAAGGACGGTAAAAACTCTTTAGAATTCTACAAAAACATTATTCTATAAAAACATTATTTGTTCACCATCAATCAGCTATACCCAAGAAATCGAAGATCAACTTCATTCGCAATGAGCGAAAACGTATCGAAGACAGATGCTCCACACAGACATCAACAACAATGCACCAAAGCGCATTCGATGACATCCTCCGTCAGAACGGATATCCAGAGGACAACATAGACCAAACGAAGCGGCCCCAGAGCCATCGAAGAGACTCCCAACCTACCAACACGGAATGGTCATACCATAAACTTCCATATATTTCAGAATGGCTAAACCACAGGATCACTAACATTTTCCGAAACGAGAACATCCCAGTACGTATTGCTCACGGATCATACACCCTCAGACGAGCTCTCTCCCACAACTCCACGGAGCGTACATGCACCAGGGACAAGTGCCCCATTTCCAACACCAAACGCTGTTTTCGAAGAACGTCGTCTACCAGATCACATGTAACAACTGCAATCAACAATACATGGTAGCACAAGTAGTTTTTTTGGGTTACACTTCTCTTTTTGAATGCGCTTATACATAATCTTACTTTAGCTCAATAAATCTGAATTTGATACCAGATGCTAGGCTTGGATGAAAATTTCGAGCGATGCTCTTTTTATGCTAATCAGCGTTCCCATAGCAACGGCAAACAAACATGGCGAAAAACAGTTTTTCCTAATTATCTTTGGATTTTGGGGCCACCCGCGACAAGCGAATAAATGCGCTATAATCTACACAGTCTAGCACACTAAATGAGAAAATTTCAAACAAATTAAACTGTTCGATTTTAAATAAATCGCTGAAACATTTTTAAGACGTGTTTTTTTTTCATGTTTGAAATATAAGCGGTCAAAAAATTCCATAGGTCTCACAAATTATCATTAAATTACCACAGAAAGTTTCCTCAGACTTCAATTATTACTTCCTGCAAATAGCTCTGGCTAACTCCTCGGCAATAAAGAGATCGAGCTTTTCATTCAAATGCAGTTTTGCTTGACGTTTTCACTCTTTTTAAACTGCATTTGAATGAAAAGCTCGATCTCTTTATTGCCGAGGAGTTAGTCAGAGCTATTTGCAGGAAGTAATAATTGAAGTCTGAGGCAGCTTTCTGTGGTAATTTAATAATAATTTGTGAGACCTATGGAATGTTTTGACCGCTTATATTTCAAACATGAAAAAACACGTCTTAAAATCGAACAGTTTAATTTGTTTGAAATTTTCCCATATAGTGTGCTACACTGTGTAGATTATAGCGCATTTTTTCGCTTGTCGCGGGTAGCCCCAAAATCGAAAGATATTTAGGAAAAAACTGTTTTTCGCCATATTTGTTTACCGTTGCTATGGAAACGCTGATTAGCATAAAAAGAACATCATCCAAAACTTCCAACCAAGTCTAACATCTGGTATCAAATTCAGGCTCATTGAGATAAAGTAAGAAAACATTAAAACGAGAGATTACAAGAATCTGAACGTGGAAAAATTCAGACAGGACATAAAATCCGCGCCTTTCCACATCGCTTCAGCATTCGAAGATCCGGATGATGTTCTATGGGCATGGCAAACCTTGTTCAACAGTGTCTGCGATGAACACGCCCCGTGGAAAGAAGTCAAGATCAGAAGCAGATCTGCTCCCTCTATAACAAATGAAATTCGGTACAAGATCAACAACAGGTATAAGATTTTTAAAGCAGCGGTGAGCACCAAATGTCCTGAGCTGTGGTCAAAATACAAAACAGCGAGAAATGAAGTCACGTCAGCACTAATAAAAGCCAAAGCGTCCTATTTTACTGGAATTTAATTAACAAAGCAACCAACCGCACAGTACGCAACAGCGCAATTGGCCCTCTTAAGAAAGACGATGGTAGCCTAGCTCTACAAGACAAAGAAAAGGACGTCTACAGTCTCCACTGTAGGGCAGCAAGAATTATGTTTAATTTACCCAGGGACATGCCTTCAACTGATGTTTTAACTTATGCAAAGTGGCAGAACATGTCATTATGCTATAAATTAGACGTCCTAAAGATCTTCCACAAAGGACACAATGATGAGCTACCCACACTTCTGTCTGAGAGAATCTGCACAAGAAGACAAAATCAATATTCGCTGCGGGGCAAGGCCAGCTTAGTGGTTCCTAGATTCCAAACTAGGTACATGAAGGATTCTCTTGCGCACGAGGGACTACATAAAAGATTTTAAATTTGACAGTATCTCAGCCTCGAGCGTTCGTCGCAGAGACGGTGATTTATTTATAATTAATTCTTAAAGTATATATATATATATATATATATATATATATATATATATATATATGTAAATAGTCTCTTTTTATTTTTACTCTTTTATTGTATTTTAGATATTTTATTATACACACGACCCCACAAGCTAGTGAAGCTTTAAACTTTTATCGTGTCTAAATAAAGGTTTTTGTTTGTTTGTTTGTTTAAGATTATGTATAAGCGCATTCAAAAAGGGAAGTGTGACCCAAAAAGAACTACTTGGAGCACCTTAAAGGCAGAATGCGTAGTGGTAAACCAAGAAGGACTAGAAAAACTCGGCCTACGGATATTTCAAGAATTATTTTGTGGAAATGCATTTCATTTAAGGAAATTCTGTTAGACTAGCGAACAAAGGGAATTAATAATAGGGGATAAGGATGGCGGATTTAATTTCCGAGAACAATGAACTCATCACGAAATTTAAATTGAGGAAGCTAAATATGCACATCTCCATTGGACGCGTTTCACCTTGCTTCTGTGATAGATGTCATCCCAGTAGGGTGGCGCTTATAGTTAACAACGTGACTGAGAATATACCGCTTCTAATATCCATACTGTTTCCTCGTATTTTACTTCTTTTGATTGCATCAGTAGGTGTTTGTATTTGTTTTGTATTACCTTCAGTTAGAATCTTCTTATAAAAATATAACATTAAAATATATATAGATGTTATTGAACTAGGGTGAGGACCGTTTTGAGGGGAATATTGGTCGAGTCTATTTTTTGCAAGTTAATGGGCCAAGCCGTCAATAAGTTTGTGTTATAATGGCTTCTGAAAAATTTTGCTAACGCATTAATGCCTCCATTCTCGGCAAACACACGCGCCAAAGTTAAGCATATACTTGCATTTTTCAGGCCACATTGCTAAAAGTTTAACCGAAAGTTTAACCGAAGGAAAAATGTTTCTACATGTACTTGTAATTATAGAAAAATTTTTTTTCTTTTGTTCAATGTTTCATAAAAAAATTCGGCGAAATGTGTTCGTGAGCGGTCCATCTTAGCGGTCCATATTGCAAGATTTGAACCGCTCAGTGAACCAATTAGTACTAGTTTGCCATAAATATAATAATATGAAATAGGGGACTTTTTTAAAAGCCAATAGATACAACCATTAGAAAAATACGGGATACCATTCAAACAGGCTGTGGCAAGCCTGTGCTTACCAGATTTTACCGTTTCGTTTCAGCTTTTACAAGGCGGCCAGGCAGCTAGTCTGGTCTGTATTTGGGATTATGGAGTCGACAGATTTAGAATCCCACACAAGTATTACTTCAGATATTGTGCAAGTGTTGTACTTTATTTTCCTGATTTTGTCAGTTATCATGCTGGTCAATATCCTGGTGGCTTTATTAACAAACACTTTCGAAAAATACAGGGTAATATAAATTTGTCTCTTAATATTATTAATATCATTGTTATTACTACTATTATTAGATATTCTTGCTTGTGCTGCAGCAGGACCGGGGTCAAGCCATAGTCTTGTGGTATTGTTTGGTCTATATAATTAATAGTACTCTTCGCAGCATATGTGCTGTTTTAAGTGTGATTGTTTGCATTTCCCTGCATGATGTCGATTGATCCAGGTACTTTCGGTGTAGATCTCTCCAGACCCTTTTTGATTTTTCCTATCGCGCCGATGACAACCGGTATAGTTTCGGTTTTTGGACCCACATTTTGTATTTTCTAGCATTAGGTATTTATATTTTGAGAGCTTTTCAGTGACCTTTATTAAAATGTTATTATTATTTTTATTATTATTATAATTATTATAACTATAACTGTTTATCGATTCCTTTCTATTAACTTAAATTAAATTATTTAATTTTAGTAACAAACTTTATCAGAAGGTTAAAAATCAGAAGCGAAAACATTCCTGTCAAACACTTACATTCAGTTAACTTGATTTTTACCAAATTTTCTTGTCTATTTTTTTATGAAACAAATTTATGTCATACTTTATGCTAACCATAAATGTTTTTGCGTATTAAAAAGTCGGTTACAAGAAATTGTCACTTCATTCTGATTTCTAGCTATTTTCTTATTCATCAGACCAACTGGGAAGAGGAGTGGAAATTTGGGCTGGCGGTAATGGAAGAGCAGTACTCACGTCGGCACGCTATTGTTATTCCTTACAACATAGTTAGCTATCCAATCAAGCAGCTTTACTTTGCGTGTAACAAAGATATCCGAGAAGAGGTATTTGAGAAAAAAATCATAGATTTAAGTTAGATCAGATGTTAGTATATATACCTTCCTAGCGACCTTGGAAGTTTAAGCAATCTGATAGGTCCGCTTTTTAACCTGTGAATACGCGCAAGCGCAATGAACGGGTTATCGGTAACGGCGGCCAATTCACTCACTCGCTCGCTCGCTCGTTCCATCACTCAGATGTAAACTTTTTTCCGCACATCTACGTTGAAATAACAAGATTTAACCTCGGTAACTACGAGAGAGGTGCAGTATTGCGTATTATCATTATATCAGGACTAATAATCAGTTATGATATATCATGTTTTTTTCTAATACATCTCTTCTTAAAAATATTGCTATTATCATGATATATCCTTGGTGATATAAGGGGTTGATTTTTTGATATTCCGCAATGGGTTTTTCTCATATAAAGATATGTTATCATGATATTATCAGAATATTTAATTAAGTAGAATTTGTTCTCCTCCCAGTGATACAGTGATTTTTCATGATATTATCAGAATATTTAATTAAGTAGAATTTGTTCTCCTCCCAGTGATACAGTGATTTATCATGATATTATCAGAATATATTTAATTAAGTAGAATTTGTTCTCTTCCGAGTGATAGAGTGATAAATTAAGCTATCAGAATATTTAATGAAGGAACTTTAACCTCTACTACCAGTGATAGAGTGATAAATCATGATTTTATCAGAATACTTAATGAAGGAACTTTACCTGTACTAACAGTGATAGAGTGATAAATCATGATATTATCAGAATATTTAACTAAGTAGAATTTGTTCTTCTCCCAGTGATAAAGTGATAAATCATGATATTATCAGAATATTTAATTAAGTCGAATTTCTTCTTCTCCCAGTCACAGAGTGAAAAATCATGATATCAGAATACTTCTGTTCCCCTCGACTGTAAACCCTAACCCTAACCCTAACACTAACCCTAACCCTAACACCTTAAAGTAACCCTAACCCTTACACCTGCCCCCGCCAAGTGCAAGTTACACGCAAAATGACTCAATACAAACGGAATATTCTTTTTTGGTTTGTTAATAACAGATTTAACACAGATCTAGAGAGTGAACCAAAAAGGCGCAAACTAATGTAAGCCGAGTTAATGGAAGAGTATTATGAGAAAAGAAAAAGGCAATGTACTTCTGTAAATACATGGACGAATTGATCTTATCATGATATATTAAACTATCACTGTGTCTTGTCTTCTTTCTTAAATCACTAGAGTGAGATTTGAGAGTGATAGTGATACATGATATGATAACTTGCTTTATTTCAAGACAACTTTCTATGCTCCTAGATAGGTAGACGATTTTGACATTATCATGATATATCACAATATCATTGTGTCTGTTATGCTTGGTAAAATGGTGAAATCACTTGAGTGAGATTTGAGAATGATAGTCATACATGATATGATTCTAACTTGATAGTGATACCTTGATAATGATAATTCGAAAATTTGATAGCGAAAATTCTTCTAGCAACTATCATGTAAAAACGATATGATAATGATATTTTTGATATTTAAAATGGAAAATTATTTTTTGCTTTTATCATTCTGTTATCACCCAAATATCACTGAGATATCAAAATATCAATTATCAAACTAATAATATTCTATCACGATATTTTGATAAACCGCAATCCTGCACCTTAGTGGTAACTACTCAAGTTGTAGGTGGCGTGGTGTGTAAGCGATCAGACAATAGAGCCGAAGGGCGTGAGTTCGATTCTCGTCAGGACGGATTTTTTTTCTTTTTTCTTTTTGTTTTATCGAACACAAAATTACTGTTTTTTTGTTTGCGTTCGACGAAAGTCGTTACATTTAATTTCCGAAACGAAACATCAATATTGCGTTACCGTTCACTCGTACCATCACCCAGCTGTAAACTTTTACTAGTTTTAGTGACGTAATGCTTTGTTACGAATGCGTTTCGTAACTGAGAACAACGTGAATCCCCTCGTGAATCCAGCGATAACAATAGCTAATTTGCTGTAAACGAATATAAACATCAATAAGCTTAAAGATCTTTCGCATTTGAAGTCTTTTATGAAACATTAAAATTGATCTAAAAGGATTTTTCAACCGAGGCACACGTTTGGATACGTATCTACCTTACAATGGCTGCGGCCGCACTAGAGTAGTTAACCCGGTTATTTGCAATTAACTAATTAAAATTAACTGGGTTAACAAAATTCCTGATGCGGCCGCGTATTTTAACCGTGTTAGCGGTTCCCATGGAAATTAAGTAAAGAACAATGGATTTTTTTAACCGGGTTAGGTTTATTTAAACCACCTCGCTAGGTAGTTTAGTGCTGGTTAACTTTCCCGATCTGTCAATCATCTTCGCTTACGCGGTAATGTTTGACTTCCTGTTGAATTCGTAGACCTAATCGTAGGGACGACTTTCAATTTCAAATAGAGAAAGGAAAACCGTCGTGTGTTTATGTTCTCCACAAAACCTATAATTTGATCATTTGACGATGTTGTTTTGCAGGGAATAACAATATGTAAAATGCACGTGCAGAGGCATTGTTTTCGCTCATTAATCGTATTGTTTTGTGCAGCTCTCGCTAGCAAATGATAACATGATCTCTCACGTTCAAAGTTCAACCTCCTGAAGTGCGGCCACAGGAAACCCAAGCGTAATGTTTGCATATTAATGACATTTGAAAATATAAGACATTGTATGGAATTTCGAATTCAACGTTTTAAGCAATATATAAAATCAAAATTGCTGAATAAAATCGTTGAAACATTTACTGGTGTCGTATTCTATCTTTATACAGTGTTTCTACGCTATTTGAACGATTTTTAGTCCATTTATCTTACCTTGTATAATATAATGGAAAGGAAGGAGAGTTCGGAGCTTTCGGCGTTCGACACGTGTCCACAAATGGCTCATTTTTCGCACAAAAATAGGTGCTGCTCCCATTCTGACTGGTCGTCCTCACAGTAGAATAACGTTAAATTGCCTTTCTTCGAACAACTTGAACATCCCTTGTTGATTATGACGAACAAGCCGCTCCACAAAATCACATAGCACTGCAAAATAGGCGCCAGAGAGCGTGAAGGACAGAAGAGACCACGGTGCGCGGTCAACACTGGGTACCAGAGTAAAATCAAACCCCACAGGGAAGGGAACGTTCAATTTTGTCAACCTGTCATTTTTGTTGCGCCTACCACCCGGTGAGGACCAAGTTGTCATTCTGCTGGTCATGCTTTCGACGTCAAAACGGCCTCTTGAAGAGGAGGAGACAAGGAAGAAGCGACGGAAAACGGACCGTTTATCTGTTTCCTACTTTACTTGGACTAAAAATCGTTCAAATAGCGTAGAAACACTGTATAAAGATAGAATACGACACCAGTAAATGTTTCAACGATTTTATTCAGCAATTTTGATTTTAATTTATATATTGCTTAAAACGTTGAATTCGAAATTCCATACAATGTCTTATATTTTCAAATGTCATTAATATGCAAACATTACGCTTGGGTTTCCTGTGGTGCGGCCGCTCAGAAAAATAAACTCGGTTATTTCACTTTTCACCGAGTTATTTTAACCGGGTTACTAAAAAAACAACCCAGTTAACTCACCAAGTGCGGCCGCAGCCGATGACAAAATTTAGTCATATCTTAATATGTGTTCCGCAATTGTCTGGTGGATTAGAGCCGCGAATGACAGTCGGAGGCCCGAGTTCATGTCTCGCTCAGGGCATTTTTTCTTTTCCTTTTTCTTCGGACTGGACATTATGAAAGTGATGTACTTTTTGTGTGTGTGTGTGTGTTCGTAAAAAAATCCTTACGTTTAATTTTTTTTAAAAAAAATGTCGAACCGTGTCAGTGTGAAAACATAAGCTTACCGCAATATCGCGTTACGCTTAAGCATTTCTTATTCCCCGGTTGTCTCTTAAGAGCCTTTGATTCAGGAAGTTAATGAAAGCGCAAAGTGCGGTTTTCAAATCAAGAAGACCCCCCCCACCCCCCTCCCCGCGCGCTACCCTAGGACGCCACTAGGTATCACATCTGCTTCACTTCCCGTGTCAAATCCAGTGCCACTCTTCTCTACATCTGATTCAGTCTTTTAAGACATCGCCGCCGTAACTGGGAGAATACTTCCGATAATAAAGTTTGGAGACTCCATGGCAACGCAGCCATTCACATGGGCTTCCCACGGTTCAACTTGGAGACGAGTAGTATCATTATTAGTATCGGGCAGGCTTGTCGCGTGAGATTTACTGAGAAAATGTATTCCGGTACACGTTTAAAAACAAGGATCTATGGCTCGGATTGAGAAGGATTCTTACAGGAGACGAACAAGACGTCACAAATTGAGGTTTTGTATCATACGCAACCTCTATTGATGCGCGCAATGCATCTTGGTAGACAGAGAGTCTAACATGTTGAGGAACTAAATATCATACAATAAATTCTAAACTATCGTTTTTAAGCAAAAATTGCACTTCTTACCGTTTTAACGTTAAAAGATCTAGTTTAATAGAGATCAATGGGATAGCAGTTTTTTTTTCCACAAAATGAGTTGATAAAATTGTTCTACGGTTTAATTCCTAGAGCGCGAAGAAGCGGAAAGAGAAATACGACAAGTACTTTAGCGAAAGATTCATTCCCATCACTACTGATCGCTATCGAGAAAGATACCCTACTGAACGCTATCGAGAAAGATTCCAACTGTCATTTCCGTTGTCAGGTAACTATTAAGCATACATAATGTTTAAAGTGTTAAACTGTAACAAAATGTGAAAAACAACAACAACAATAAAAATGTTGTTCTGTTGACCGGATTCCAAAGCAATTTGTCTGTCATCGACTACCGTACGCAATGATAACCGTTTTACATAGCTTTGACCATCTTGACAAGCTTGGGAGGGATCCGGTAGGTATTTTGTTAGTCCAAGAGACATAACGGACAATAAACATCAGAGTAATCCCTCTCCTCTTCTGGTAATTTTTAGTATTTAGTATTAAATTATCGTAAAAAGGGGTTGTTGTTGTTCATCGTGGTAAACACACTAGTAAAGAAGTATTTTTCGTTTGTCTCACGATGTAGTCACTTCCGATGTGGATCGGCCACTTGGCGTGGTTTACAAAATTTCTCTGTGAAAGCGGTAAAGTTTATATCGGCGAGACTGGAAGACCTATGCAAGACAGAATAAAAGAGCATGACCGAGACATCCGATTCGCCCGTACCCAGACCTCCGCCGTTTCAGAGCACGCCAACAACACCGGACACCACCCGCTTTGGAATGAAGTAAAGTTTATTGATCGTGATCCTTATTGGTACACACGCAGGGTCAAAGAGGCGATCCACATAAGACTTAACCCTAACAACATCAACAGGGACAGTGGAATAGAAATTCCAGAAGCATGGATGCCCACGATCAAGAAACACAACAACAGGAGAGCCGTACGACTACGGACCGCCGAGGGAACAATTCGCCGAAACAACGAGGATCAAAATGCGCCAGTCACAGCTGTTGAAAACCAACCAATCATAGCAGAGCATCGTGCTTCATAAGGTGACGCGTAACCAGTCGACCCCATCGCCTGAAGAAGACTAGCAGTATGTAGTCGAAACGTCGCGATCCACATCGGAAGTGACTACATCGTGAGACAAACGAAAAATACTTCTTTACTAGTATTAAATTAGTAATTAATTTTGGGTTAGGGTAATTTTTAATCTAGTATTTTTATTTCTATAATTACCTACATGTATACCCTTGTTATAATGTATGCAGATCCCCTCTGGATACCAGCTTCGTGGCTGAATGGGTTACCCCGGTTCATTTAAAGGATATCTGTCTATCTACAAACCATTTTGACAAAGTAATAGGAAGGAATATAACTGTTTAAGGTGGTTCGATACAGTTTTTTGGAGACCATACCAACATTTTTCAATCGGCTTTTAAGCGGTCTTCTCCAAGTCAGACCAACGTGAAATTTTCACCATTAACTAGTTTTGAATTGAAGTTTGGTAAGATATATTTTCTGGTAAAATCGATATTACCATGACGACGATAAACAAGAAACTCAGAAATCAGTAAAAGTGAAATTTAGCGCGTTTAAGATTTCGCATTGAAAAATCCCACATAGACATCTTAAAATATGGTATATGGCATATATATTTTGCAAGAATAAAAAAATTCTGTATGTTTGAATTCAAATGAATCGCAATAACATTTTAAACCTTACAATTTGTGTACTGGTATTAAATTGATCAAGAGATTAACACTGGTTTTGTGAAATTCCTTAATGATAGTGTCAAAAAATAGCTTGATTTTTTTTTTGTATTTTATTAGTTTTTTTATTCATAATGCAGATATATCATTATAACCTATAAGTGTACTACCCACCCCAGTGACATCCCATACAAGTTGAATTCCCACCCACGTTTAACCTGCCCCTCCCGACCTTACCAAGTACTATGCTCCCTCCCCTCACACTACTCACCATTGTAACTCCCCTATCATATGCATCCCCTGCTGCCCTTAGTATTTATACACATAGATCCCAAACCCCGTTCAAGCCCACCTTTTTAAACTAATCCCCACCTCAACATACACCTTAACAGACACACATTGAACACAAGACACACTAAGCGCTAAAATAAATAACCAAGAAGAATCTAAATTAATTATGATAATAGCAAAATTTAAACTATAAAAGATGCATGTTTCAAACCGTTATCACTCGAAGCCACACTTGTCCCATTTCGAAGCATGGACTCGCCTTTTCCCTTTTAATTTAAAAATATGGCCCTCCAACAAATAGACTGATTTGATTCTTACCAAAAGAATTCGGAAGGACGGTTTAGAGTTGTTGATCCTACAGTAATATATATATTGCTTTCCGATAAGTATAAGGTGATTTACCAACTCGAAATCGTCCTTCCTTTGCCAGTCACCAAATATTATATCTACATTGGAGAGCGTTTCAACTTTAATATTTTGGTTGTTGCACCAGGATATAAGATCCTCCCACATTGTTGCAGTGAATTGGCAAGTCACCAAAAGATGCTCAAGGGATTCGTCCGTTGTTCCACAAAAAGAGCAGGCTGAAGAATCTATTTTACCTATTCTCTTTAAATATGTATTCGTTGCTAAATACCGATTTAAAATTTTGTATTGAAATTCTCGCGATTTAGTGTCCAAAGCAACTTTGAACGGTAAGCTATAAATTTCCTTCCAGTCCAAATGAACGGTGTTAAAGTTTTCATTATACCTAAGTTGTGCCGTTGGTGGCGTGACAAACTGAGAGATCAATTCCTCGTAGACACCTTTGGATATCACCTTGTCAATAGAGACTTTATGATTATTTAGAACCAAATGGATTTGATCATCAAGGATAAACATTTGCTTGTTTGAGTACCCGTAACTTTTTAAAGACCGTCGCCATGGTGCAGGGATGGCATCAATTAAGGATATCAGATCAAAGACATCTTTCGGAGAAAATTCCCACTGGCGTACTAGATTGCATTTAGTGATCAGTTGGTTACTTTCAGTGATCAAGTCCCCTACTCTGAAGATTCCCTTACCAGCTAGTCTTGGATTAAAAACTGATTTGCCATCAATGCAGATATTTTTGTTGTTCCAAATCACAGTGTTACATATTTCCTGATGGGAAAGCTCAAGTTCACATTTATTTGCAGCCGCGGAACATAGTGTGAAGCACTCAAGGCATTCCCGATAAAAAGTTGGAATACTTATCGAGAGTTTCTTAATATCAAAATTACAACAGAAAATAATTTTTCCACCAACAGGTTCCAAATAGTGTGATAGGATGGTTTTCCATGCACGAGGTTCTTTATCAACAAATCGTTTGCAAACCATTATTCTTTGAGTTTTAATAATAGACTCCAAATGCGGGGCTTTCAGGCCACCGTCAATAGTATCACTTATTAGCGACGTTCGTTTTACTTTGTCTTTGCCTTTCCATAAAAAATTATAGATAATCTTATTGGCTTCAGTTATTACTTCCTTGTCAATACAAATTGAACCAGCTCGGTACATCAACATCGGAATTGCAAACGTTTTTACAATCTGGATGCGTCCGAAAACTGTTAAATTTCTCCACTTCCACAACTGGAGTTTCTTTTTAATGGAACTTATTATTTCTATGAAATTAAGTTTCTTTCTCAGATAGCGATTGTAAGTGAAATGCACTCCTAGAATTTTAACCGCATCCTTTACTTCAAGGTTCACCACATGATCTTGAATGCAGACTTCACCCGAATTGCCTAGAAGAAAAATTTCTGTTTTTTCTAAGTTGATGGTGAGTCCTGTACAATCCCCAAACTTAGAAACCACGTCGAAAAATGTACTAAAAGATTCGTCATTTCCCAGAAACGCAGTTAAATCATCCGCAAAGAGCTCGATTTTAATTTCAGTCCCGTTCACACTGATTCCTTTAATATAGTCATTATCACGTATACTTATAGCTAAAAGTTCCAGAACTATAATGAACAAATAAGGAGAGAGCGGATCTCCTTGTCTTACTCCTCTTTGTATTTCAAAGGGACCAGTTGAAAACCCATTGTTAAGTACACAGCTTGAAATATTGTGGTAGAACGTATGTACCCATTGTATAAATGAAGGACCGAAGTTAAAGGCAGTAAGAGCCTGATACAGAAAATGCCTGTTAACTGAATCAAAGGCTTTCTGAAAATCAACGGCTATCATCTTGCCCTTGAGTCCGTAGCGTTCCGTGTATTCAAGGATGTCGTCTATTGTCCTAATTGCATCATTGATTGTTCGTCCTTTAACATATGCGTGTTGATTGTAGTGAATTATTTTCGGTAGCACAGTCTGTAATCTCAAGGCAATGGCTTTTGATCCAATCTTAGCATCGACATTAATCAAGGAGATCGGTCTCCAGTTCGAAATTTTCCGCTTGTCTTTATCTTTCTTTTCTAATAACGTTATAATCGCTTGTTTTTGCGAGTTGGATAATTCACCGTAATCATATGAATAATTAAGACTATCCACAAGGAGTTCACCAAGATCTTCCCAAAAAGCAGTATAAAACTCCACTGTTAAACCGTCATTACCTGGCGATTTATTTTTCTGAAAAGACTGCAGACTTTTAAAACATTCCGTTAGAGTTAGTCTGCCTTCACACACGAGAGTATCCTGATCGGATAATTTCGGGATCCCTTTAGACCGTAAGAACGAATTAAGGACCGTGTCCGAGGTTTTAAGCTCATCCCTCTTATAAAGGTCCGAATAGAAACTCTCTAATTCTTTCATAATCTTTTTAGGCTCGGAAGTTACAAAGCCATCTTTCGTATATGCCTTACGGATACAGCTCTTGGACTTTCTGTGAGTTTCAAGGTTCAAGAAATATTTATTACTCTTTTCTCCGTACTCGTACCAAGTAGCTCTTGAACGGATTATCGCTCCTTTCGACAGGTACTCATAACAGGAGTCATACTCATGATTTAAAAGTTCCAGTTTTTCGATATTATCTGGTGAAGGATTTTTGCCACAGTCGACCTCACATTCTTTCAAGGAGTTTTCGATGATTCTCAACTTATCTCTTCTCGCCTTAGCTTTTTCCTTACTAAATTTTATCGTTACTTGTCTAATCCGGTATTTAATTAAATCCCAGAGTACTCTCTTATCATTGACTTCCACAAATTCCCTGCGCCACACTGGTATATTATCATTTATAAGGCTAACATACTCGGGATCGTCTAATAAACTTGCGTTAAATTTCCAATAAGATGGGCCATGCCTTTGTTCTTCAATGCTATTTAAATGAAGTACAATAGCCGAGTGGTCCGAATTAATAGAGGGGATTATGTCAACATTATTTACCTCTTCTTGGTAGGAGTCGCTTAGCAACCTTTAATCTAATCTTCGTTGAATAACAGGACTTTTTTGCCTCCAGGTGAAGCGTTTGCACTGAGGATTTCTAACTCGCCAAATATCTATTAGGTCAAAATTTAAACACATGTCTTGAATGCAGTTTACAGAGTCTTTCTTTGTGGGGTTACCTCCACTGCAATCCAGGTCGGGGTTAAGACTAACATTATAATCACCTCCTATAACAATTTTTTGCTCTGTACTTAAATGAAGATTCTCTATTAACTTATACAAGTGTTTAAAAAATTCGCATTGTTCATGAACTTTATTCGGTGCATAAATGTTAGCTAAAAGAAAATCCGATCCCTGCACCGTGGCATTTAGTAAAATGTAGCGACCTTCGAAGTCTATTTCGGACGATATAAGATTTAAATCCAAATCATCTCTTACTAAGATCATCACTCCACGACTGTGATTGTTGCCATGTGAATAAAATATCTTACCTTTAAACTGTGTTTTTCAGATAACTTCTACTTCTTTTGTACTATAGGTTTCCTGAAGAAAGATAATATCTGCTTTTTGCTTGTTTAGCCACAAGAATAACGCCTTTCTCTTTATGGATGAACGAATCCCTCGAACATTCAAAGAAAGTAATTTAAAGTTAACATTATCTTTTGTGAATATAAAACGTGACACATTTCTTTTCCCAACTGACTGAAACATGCATGACAGCTAAAAAATACATCGCGCTTAACACAGAAACAAAACTACTACTACTTAATGCACGTAAAACAATGAACACTGAAATACACAAAAAAGTTAACAAAGGCAGCAGATATTCATTATCTATGTGCTGCCCCAGAGATTTAGGACTATTTCTTTCCATGCAGATTTAATTTTACTCTGCTCCCGTAAACAAAAGAATTATAAGGACAATGGATTCGGGAAAAAAAGTATAAATATATAATAATAGCAATACCGAATAAAGGATTAAGGCGTCTAAATACATAATTCGCCTTCGATATATAGTTTATCTGGCTCTTGTTTATCAAAGTAGGCAAACTTTCCTTCCTCCCTTGCTTTTTTCATTTTGGGCCACAATTTCTTCCTTCGATCCCGAATTGTTTTTGGAAGATCAGCGTACACTTTGACATCTGCTTCCTCGCCCAGCTCTCTGACGCTTTTGAATATTAGTTCCCTCTCTGGAAATCGCAGAAATCTTGCGATAATGGGCCTCGTCTGACCCGGCTTCTTTTTGCCCAACCTATGAATGCGCTGAAATTCAATCTCCCGAGCCTTTTCCACCTCTAATTCTTGCTCGAAAAACTTATGGATCACTTCTTTCGTATCCTCGATACCCTGGGCCGGTTCCGGGATGCCGAAGAATCTTAGGTTTTCTCTCCGGCTGTAAACATCTTGATATAAAATTTGATCCTCTAGCTCTCTAATTCTCTTCTCCGTCTTTTCTTCTTTCCTCTCTAAAGCATCAATATCAAGGTTGGACGCCGTCAGACCTGTCTCGATTTCCTGAATAGTAACTTCTAACTTTTTAACTTTGTCGTTGAATAAACACAAGCTCGTTTGAATGTTGGCAACTGCTTTCTCCAAGTTCGCGATCTGGTTGAGGGAGTCTTCTACTTTGCTAAGTTTTTCCTCCATGCGTTGTAGTCTGATCAGAATTTGTTCAAATTTTTCTCCGATGCCCTCGGTCATCTTTAGGGCTTTTAGGACTTGGTCGCTGCTGTCGCTGCTGTCGTCTAATACTGATTCCGCGCCAAAATCACTAATGTCGGCCTCGGACGACAATGTCGTATTAAGAGTCGAAATAAAAACCTTCTTGCCCTCCGGAGAACGCGTGTCACTGTCTGAGCCGGTGCTACTTCTCAGGTTTGCTTTACGCTTAAGATTTGGCTTGATTTCGTCGGCCATATATCCAAAAAATATCCAAAATATTGTTGAATTTACGGGAGCAGCGATAAGCGCGTCTTCACTCGCTCATGGCCGACCCAGACCCCTCAAAAATGATGTTGATGTTTGTAAACCTTCAAAGTTTTGTTTACTTTCTCTTCTGCGATCTTGAGAACTACCATTTTTCCTAAAATCGCTTCATGTGCAATTTTTGGGTATTTTTCGATTTTAATCGCGTTTGCAAAAATCTGAGAAACGGCTAGATGGATTTTTTTAAAACGTTAACCACGCATGCTTACCGATGTGCAAAATATTATCTGAAAGTTTCATTGACATTGATTCACTGGAACACCTTTAAATTTATAGATGAAGACGACGCACGAACCGGCCAAAACGTTTGCGTTACAAATTTACTTTTTTAAGTTATGCTCAGTAATGATTTCAAATCAATGCGCACTACATTCTTCCGTGATTGAAACATTGCAATGTACGCTCGTTGATGCAAATTTCTTTGCATATGTTTTCTTTTGCGTTCAAAACGCCTGCTGTAAAAAAGTTTTCGGCAAGATTTCCGTATAACCCCATACATTAATTATGCATACGCGCTATTACAAAAGATAATAATAGATGCACAGCAGATCACAACGAAAGTATAAATCACGGAGGAATGCAGTGCGCATTGATTTGAAATCATTATTAAGCATAACTTAAGAAAGTAAATTTGTAACGCCATTTTTTCGGCCGGTTCGTACGTCTTCATCTTTAAACTTAAAGGCGTTCCATTGAATCAATGTCAATGAAACTTTCAGATAATATTTTGCACATCGGTAAGCACGCACAGTGAATGTTTTAAAAAAATCCATCGAGCCGTTTCTCAGATTTTTGCAAAAGAGATTAAAATCGAAAATTACCCAAAAATTGCAGATGAAGCGATGTTAGGAAAAAAGGGAGTTCTCGAGATCGCAAAAGAGAAAGTAAACAAAACTTTCAAGGTTTACAAACATAACATCAAGCTACTTTTTGACAATTCACAAAACCAGTGATAATCTCTCGATCAATTTATTACCAGTACACAAATTGTAAGGTTTGAAATATTATTGCGATTTATTTGAATTCAAACATACAGATTTTTTTTATTCTTGCAAAATATATATGCCATATACCATATTTTTAAATGTCTATGTGGGATTTTCAATGCGAAATCTTAAACGCGCTAAATTTCACTTTTACTGATTTCTAAGTTTCTTGTTTATCGTCGTCATGGTAATATCGATTTTACCAGAAAAT
Organism: Cladopsammia gracilis; assembly: GCA_022457155.1. Taxonomy (NCBI): domain Eukaryota; kingdom Metazoa; phylum Cnidaria; class Anthozoa; order Scleractinia; family Dendrophylliidae; genus Cladopsammia; species Cladopsammia gracilis. The sequence continues at coordinate 237,314 of JAJGOT010000490.1, read as the reverse complement.
ATATCTTACCAAACTTCAATTCAAAACTAGTTAGTGGTGAACATTTCACGTTGATCTGACTTGGAGAAGACCGCTTAAAAGCCGATTGAAAAATGTTGGTATGGTCTCCAGAAAACTGTATCGAACCACCTTAAGACATGTCATGTCGGATGACTCGAAAGTTATCACACAACGAATGTAATGCCCACTCGCTATGAGTTTCATTCAGTACTTTAATATGCACCTACCCATCGGCCGCGATTTGGCTTCGTGTGTGTAATGACCTTGTCGGTATTCTTCATGAATAACGGCATGTAACTATTGTAGATACACGCTTTTAAAAATAGTGCATTGCTTAGATATTTGCTTATAAATATCTGTAGCAAGTTGGATAGTTCTTTTTTCTAACTACGTTTGCAAAGTAAGAGTAGAGCGGAACTGGCGCCTGTTTTCCCAAAGAAACATTTGACTTCTATCTTATTTTACAACAGTATAAACTAAACATTCGAATACTAACCTTTAGTTAAAAAATGAAACTCACTTTGAGCCAGCAGTTTTCCTGAAAAGATGTTGCTACAGAAATCTTTCTCTCAGAAGAGCAATTCCCAGGCTCCTTTAGGTAGAGCAAATAATAATAATAATAATAATAATAATAATAATAATAATGATAATAATAATAATCAGTTTAATTACTCTTTTCGTAGCTTCTCAGCTAAATTACAAGAGTGGTCAAAGTACTAATCATATACATACATTAACATGAAACTTTTACTAGGAATATCTATATGTAATAAATTTGTCAAGACGGTTAGTAGAGGCCATGGCGGGGTCCTCTCTGATGGTGCCTGAACGTAGATTATATCCATGGGGCACAGTTGTGCGCTGTGGTAGCAGGTTAGCAAGGACACCCGTGTCCCGAACTCTCTGGATAAACTTAGTGCATGCTGAAGCGCGCCGATCCGAGAGAGTACGAAGACCACAGTGCACAAGTGCGTCCTTGTAAGGAAGCCCAGGAAAGATTATCTCTAAGGCTTTTTTCTGCACACCCTCAATTAGGAGGCTAAGATATTCCGGTAAATTTGCCCAAACTGGGGAGGCATATTCCAACACTGAACGGATCAGGCTTGAGTACACCAGAACTAAATCCCTTTCCATCACACCTGACTTCTTCAAACAACGCAGTGCGTACAGTCGTTTGCGCGCTCTCAGAACAATGTACTCGCAGTGCGTGCTCCAACATAAATTATCAGTAACATATACACCAAGCAATTTATACGTGTGGACGCGCTCTATTTCGGACCCAGAGAGCTGCAAAGGAGGAGGATGGTGCGGCTTATAGTGTAAGAAATCAATAAACATCTCCTTGCACTTCAGTGGGTTGAGGCGCATGCCATGTTCACTAGCATATGTGCAAATATCTCTTGCAATGAACGGCAGAAAACTGGTGGAACACCTAGGTATAATCTCTACTACCGAAAGGTCATCTACGTATTTAGCCCTGATCTTCCATTGCCTGGCTAGATTATTAACAAGTACTGCAAACAGCAAGGGGGCCAATTTAGTCCCTTGGGGAATACCACCCCTAGGCACAACATGACCCGAGATAGCACTACTTATTTTAACCGACTGCGATCTATTTGTCAAAAACGATCCGATCCACGTAATTAGAACGTTATGCACACCACGATTACGCAGTTCAGTGCAAAGGACATTATGGTCCACAAGGCCGAACCCTTTGCTAAAGTCAGTAAATAAAATTCTAGCATAGCAGTGTCCAGTGTCCAGGGCTTCTAAAATACAATGTAAAATGTAAATTAATGCATGCGTCGTTGATTTTCCCGGCAGAGCAAATTGCAAAAAGTCGATATTATCAATGACTTGGCTATACAAGGAATTAAGTGTGAAACCTTCCATGATTTTAGCTATCTGAGTAGTGAGAGTAATCGGTCTAAGATCACTATCCACAGACTTGGGAGGCGACACTTTGGGCAAGGGCCGGACCAATGACTCCTTCGACTGAGCTGGAACGTACCCCTGTTTTAGCGACGAGTTATAAATATCAGTGACCACAGGACACAATTCAGCTGCAAACTCCTTTAGGATCTTGTTAGGAATCGGGCTAGGGCCTGGGGACTTGTTGGGCTTTATCTGTCGCAACGCCTTATACACAACCCTTTGATCTACTAAGAACTCCCTTGGGACCTCAAGATCCAGTTCACAGTCCGTCAAATCAAGAGGAATAAAATGAGCAGTCAATCCCGCAAAGAAATCGTTGAAGCAATCAGCGAGCGCGGAAAGAGTCGGGGTGTTCTCATCCAGCATTTGAAAGGCCCAGCTGTCGGTAATACTCCTCTGACCTGTCAACCCTTTAATCTCCTTCCACCACCGTTTCACATTACTATCTTTCAGGGCAGCTACTTTCCTTTCATAGTAGTTCTTTCTGCACGTCTTACATTCCTGCTGAACCCTGTTTCTCCAATATTTAAAAGTAGTAGAATCTTTACCATGCGACACAAAGGACTTTTGACGCCGTGCGATTAAGGTCTTAAGCTTGTAGGTCACCCACGGTTTGTCAGAAGCACAACACTTTGTACGCTGGAGAGGGAAGAAACGGTCCATCGTTTCCGACATTGTCGTAGAAAACAACTCAGTACAACTACATCACTGTGTAATAGTGAGTCTGTGTTTGGATTACAAAACCATCGACCCGCCTCCTAAGCATGTCCAATACACCCAACGAAGGAGACGCTTCCTAATCTTGTCGGCTAGGCGGAACGAATCGAGAAAAGTGTCGGTACCAAATCTGCGCCATCTTGAAACGTCACAATAGTATCCAGCATGCTTAGCGCGTCGTCTAGGCAGAATGAATCGAGAAAAGTGTCGGTACCAAATCTGCGCCATCGTGAAACGTCACAACAGTATGTGAATAATCTATTTGTCTTGATTTAGTTTCGGATATTTTCCCGTTTTTGGAATTGTACGGCTCAATATTTCAACGCCTACTAAAAGTACGCAGTGGAAAAATTGGACGAAGGTTCTTCTCCGGACCAAGTAAGTTGTTGGGTCTCTTTGGAATCAAGCAAGAAGTTATCGGATTTAATAATTTCCTCGCTACCGTTCTGGTATGTTTTGAATGTTCTATCTTGATTTTGCTGTGGTTCCCTGCCTGATTTGGGAAGCTTTCACCTAAATACCGACGTCATTCTTCGCGATGTTCTACGGTACGGTGCAATTCGCTGTATGTCTTGTAGCAATAATTCACTGACCGGCTGCGCCAGGCGAACGCAGATTAACTTTACAGTGCTCGAAATTGCGCCTGTATCGGGCGCATTTGCGACTAAAGATTTCGCAGTTTTGTGACTAAAATTTGTAATGTGAATAATCTATTTGTCTTGATTTAGTTTCGGATATTTTCCCGATTTTGGAATTGTACGGCTCAATATTTCAATGCCTACTAAAAGTACGCAGTGGAAAAATTGGACGAAGGTTCTTCTCCGGACTAAGTAAGTTGTTGGGTCTCTTTGGAATCAAGCAAGAAGTTATCGGATTTAATTCCTCGCTACCGTTCTGGTATGTTTTGAATGTTCTATCTTGATTTTGCTGTGGTTCCCTGCCTGATTTGGGAAGCTTTCACCAAAATACCGACGTCGTTCTTCGCGATGTTCTACGGTACGGTGCAATTCGCTGTATGTCTTGTAGCAATAATTCACTGACCGGCCGCGTTGCGCCTGTATCGGGCGCATTTGCGACTAAAGATTTCGCAGTTTTGTGACTAAAATTTGTCTAGCTAATAAAGGAATTACATTCAACAGTCGTGTGTTTTACTTGCAACTGGTAGTTGTAATTTTATCCGAAAATTCCTGCGAAATTCACGTTTAATGTTGCGTGACTTAATCGTCGATTTCATGCTATCACGGGAGCACTTCTTCAGGCTTTCTCAGAAATTTCTCATTTCCGGGTTCCTGTATCAGTACATGTACTGAGGAGTATGATTTCAGAATCGGAGAAATAACCGAAATGAAATCAAGACAAATATACTATTTATATGTCGGAAAAATCTGAGACCTTTCGGAGCACACAACACGGCAGGGTTTTGCCCGATCCCACGCGATAGCGTGAATTTGTTTGATGTTTTTGCCTGCGTGACATATCTCACGACATTGCCGTTTTAAACAGTGGCTGAATTAATTCATGAAACTGAGGTACTAGGTCAAGACGAGGTGCCACGGGATAAGGAGACGCACTATACTCTATGATTACTACTAGTTTTAATGTTTCTAAGCTTAAAAACTGAAGTAGTTTATACACGAGTCTGTTACAGTTGTGTTCACATAACTTTACCGCGCGGTGTTGCGAAGTTCGTTGGGAAAGTGGGTTCTAGGCTACAAGCTAGCCAATTACATTGCGAAGTGCGGAATGTAATTCGAAACTTCGAAACGAAGTTGGCAACTTCATTTCCGCCGAAGTACATTTTAAAGGCCCAGTATCACCCATTCGGCTTTGCGGTCGTTTGTTTTTGTTTTCAAATGACGAGCTCGCTCATGATTGGCTCTTAATTTCGGGAATTTTCGACTGCATTAAATTCAATCGTCGAGGTATTGGGCGCGTAATGCATTTTGGGTGATACTGGGCCTTTAACTGTCTTGCAGATGGAAACGTTGACTACGCATGGAAAGTCGCTGCCGATTGAAGCTCGATGCAAGATCTTGGACAAGTGGCTAGAGGGTTTGAAACCATATGAAATAGCTTGACGGTTTAATTTGCAAAGAAGAACGGTAGCAAATGTTGTAGATCGGTTCTTGCGGACGGGAAGTGGCGGGAATGAAGTTACCAACTTCGTTTCCAAGTTTCGAATTACATTCCGCACTTCGCAATGTAATTGGCTAGTTCGTAGCCTAGTACCCAATTTCCCAACGAACTTCGCAACACCGCGCGGTAAAGTTATGTGAAAACAACTGTAAGGCCTGTTTACACTTTCCAAGTTTCTTTGATTTAAGTTCTGTGATCAATGTTCTACGTTGGTTTTATACACAAGTTAAAAGGTTTGATCGTGCATTTGATTAGAGGCGGAAGTGTGGTAACATAATAAGAGCTGGTTCCCAGTTTTCAAACTTTGACTTAGGGTTTCCTCGGCTTTCTTGTTGTTATCTGTTATAAAAAAGTCATTCCTTTATTGTTCTATTGCAACCTCAGGTATTGAAACACGTGCGATATAGCGGTCAATCGTGTCTGTGTAATACATTAAAACACAAAATCCATAAAAAACGTTTGAGTAAAGTGTCTGAAAGCAACCTGCATCATTATATTAAAGTATAGTTTGATCAAACAAACCTTGACAGTGTAAACCGGCCCTTAAAGGTGTGTTAGTGTTAGGTGTTTAGTATCTTCAGGTTTTAGTGAATAGAGAAATTTTCGTATGACCTTGATAAACGATTTTCTGAGTGTTTGCGATTTGTTTCATCCACGAGTAGTCGAAAGGATCAAAACAAGCTTTGCTCACTTTCCACTAAAAATGTCCCTAATATGGAAAGAGGCTTGTTCGATCGACCTATCAGAATGCTGAAAAGCAAGTGACGTCAAAGAGAATAGTCCCCTTTTTTTAGCTCGCAATCTGTTCGCTTTTCTTTGCGTGTTCCCTGAACCAACCGAAAGCCGCACGCGTTTGCCTCGATTTGCATAAACCAATCAAATTGCTTCCTAACAGTTCGTTTGTTGTTTTGGTTGTGTCATACGAAATTGCTCTAGTGGTTGTGTGTTTTGAAAATTTACGTTCTAGTTTAAAAATAACACTTCTAAATATAGCGGATCGTAGTAAGTAAATTTAATGGATTATATACACCACGGTTTAAGAAATTCGGAAGATTTGAATTTGTGTCTTTGGCTGTAAGATGGAAATAGATTGAACGTTTAGGCTAAATGTTTTCAGTTCTTTCCTCGTGCCCTTCAACATCGTTACAAAATGACTACGGTTTGTTTCCCTTTACAAATTCACATAATTGTTCCTCTCGTGTACAAAGATAATTTTTTATGTGCGAGTTAAGTTCATTGCCAAAGATTTTAGCGCCGTTTTGACCATAAAATAGCCAAATAGCCCCTCAGTTAAGATGTAATGTTTTTGCGAGATTTAGAGCGGTTTTCAATTGAGTGTCGAAAGTAATTCGTGATTGTTTTGGTTTTGCATTGCTTCGCTTTGTGATTGGCTAAAAAATCTCGCGCCACTTTATAACCAATCAGAAGTAAAACCAAAACCAAGCACGCGTTTTCCCGCCCTTGGAGGCGGCTACATGTATTTGCTTCGAGTTCTGATTGGTTCATTGGATTGTTTAATCCTGTTGTGATTGGCCAGAGTGATTACTTTGGTTATGGTTTCACTTTTAAGACACTCAATTGAAAACTGCTCTATATTCCTACATGTATTAAGCTAAGACGCCGTCCTTTTCCATGGAACACAGTAAGAAGCCACGAAAGAGATTTTAATTTTACCGACTAATTCACAACTAATTCGCGAGGGTTAGAGTTGTTGAAGCATGTAAAAACAGTTAAATCAAACACTAATAGTAAAGTTACCTTTTTTTTTCCAAAAACAACTACACGAAGAAGAAGCCAGAAGCTTCGTGAAATATTAGATATTTCATACAGTTTTTAATATTTTTCTATTTTTTTATGTATTTACTTTGTGTCCCCAAATTAGTATGGGATTCTCCCAGGCTATAAGGTTTTGATACTTTACTGAAAGTTTTCCATCCATCCATCCATCCATCCATCCATCCATCCATCCATCCATCCATCCATCCATCCATCCACCCATCCATCCATCCCGTTTTTTTTTTAACACATCACATTGCCCAGTAACAACAAACTCTGTTCATTTTTAGTTGAGGCAAAAGTATACATTCTCCAAAGTGACATGCAGAGAATATACACACTGTCTAGTATTAACAACAAACTCTATTCATTTGCAGTTGAGGAAAAAGTAGACCTTTTGCAAAAGAAAATGCAGAGAATAATGGAGAAGCTGGGAATAGAAGAGGAACATCAGGTAGAATCAAATGCTCGATTTTATCTCGCAACAAAAGAAAATTGTATGCTTTTGAAACCCTCGTCCAATAACTTGAGTCCAAGGCAAAGCATTTAGTATAAAATTAGAGGGTTTCTGTGACTAAATGATAGTTTCTCGGTTTACCAACATCAGTTTGTTTTGGGGAACTATCAGGAGATACTCCTTTGCCCGGTGCTCGTCGGAAATTTTCGATAAACACCCTTAAAGGTATCAGAGTGTCGTTTGATTGGCGTGGCTCAAATGAATTTTTACCCCTAAGAGGTACCAATTCTTAAACAAAACGTGTCATATTCTGTCATATTATTTCGGCTCAAAATACCCTAAAAGTACCGCGATAATTCTAACGGCCGTCATTCTAGATTTTAGCACCCTAAGCGGTACCAATCTACACATTTTGAACCCTAAAACGTACGACGAGCACCCCCGTCATTTTTATATGAGTCCCCCCCCCCCCCTCCCCCGGGCTCCTAATTTGGCCTGTGATACGGGCTCCTTAGGGAGGGTTGCGCGCCGCTCTCAAAGGGGCCTGTTCACAAGCTCTATTATGTCATTCAGTTAACATTACATTTTTTTGGCATAATTGGCGATCACTATTGTTTCTACAGTAGTGGATTTTTAGTAGGGTAGTGTACCTCAACAAAGGAATTTCTGCGACAATTTTAAAGAGAGGTACATCGCGAAATTTAACCCTCGCGATTTTAGATAATAGTTTATTTAATCTTTGCTTTCGCGTTATTCCTCAAATCGCGGAAAACACAAAAATCTCTGCAATAAGGTTTACTAGATGCCTATTCCTTGGTCAAATCACGTGGTCGGATTTCTCCAATCAAATTCCGTACAAATTAGTCAGTTTCACTAAGAAACACTACTCTCTTACATTCCCGGATGTACACATGTTCTTTTACTAGTACCCAGTTCACGTTATCGTTTTAGCAATAGTTCTACTCTAAACTGATAAAATTTCACCAACGCTGTCCATTACTTCTAAGAGCACTTTATTGTGCATTCACTACAGTTTTTTTTTGTCTGATGCCTAGCAAAAGACTGGCATTATATACCGATTTAAAAAAAACACTGCGCCGTGCTGACGATTCCCCTATTCTTCTCTACGTTTGTATTAAAGGCCCAGAGATCTGTACAGAATTCAAGAAATTCTCAGGAACCTGGGATATGCTACATTTCAACAGTTTGACAAAAAGAATGAGCGGACGTGAACCCGACCTGAACCCGAACAGAAGCCTTGTTGGCCCATTTATGATATACACGACTGAACTATGGCCACAGGCTTACTATCGTCTGAATGAATGGTGGTCTGACTGTGTTGTTATCGAAAGGCAAAGTTAATGGTCCTATTTCAATAGAATTTAGTTAAAATTAAATTAAATTGTTTTAGCTGTTTTTCTATGTTCGTTATGGAGATTCCAGTGTAAGTAATAATTCACTTTTTTGATTTTATTGTACAGTAACACCTCCCGTAAACGACCACCCAAAATGTAAAGCCAAGTTTCGCTTACGGGAGTTGATCGCTTACGAGATGTCAGACCACCAGGGGAATTAACTTTGAATCATTTGTACCTGATGTCATTTCAATCTACAAAGTACCTATCAGCGCAAAATATTGCATCATATTTAAGTTTTAATGCAAAGGGCAAAATGTTTGTTTTATTGGACTTGTACTGTAACACATGATTCAATTTGTTTCTGCAGTGATATCTAAATATGGGCGCAGAGGTTAGAATAATAGAAAAAAATTCAAATTACCACAGCTGAAAGTGGTCGCGGTCGCTTGCGAGAGGTGGTCGCTTACGACTGTATTTATTTGACTGGAACAAATTTGGTATCTCAAAGTGGCTCCAAGTAGTTTCTTTTGGGTCACACTTCTTTTTTTGAATGCGCTTATACATATTCTTACTTTAGTTCAATGAATCTGAATTTGATACCAGATGTTAGGCTTGGATGAAGGTTTTAGGCGATGCTCTTTTTATGCTAATCAGCGTTTCCATAGCAACGGTGAACAAACATGGCGAAAAACAGTTTTTCTTAATTATCTTTCGATTTTGGGGCTACTCGCGACAAGCGAATAAATGCGCTTTAATCTACACAGTGGAGCACACTAAATGGGAAAATTTCAAACAAATTAAAATGTTCGATTTTGAATAAATCGAGGAAACATTTTTAACATGTGTTTTTTGATGTTTGAAATATAAGCGGTCAAAACATTCCATAGGCTTCACAAATTATCATTAAATTACCACAGAACGTTTCCTCAGACTTAAATTATTACTCCCTGGAAATAGCTCTAACTAACTCCTCGGCAATAAAGAGATCGAGCTTTCCATTCAAATGCAGTTAAAAAAAAGTGAAAACGTCAAGCAAAACTGCATTTGAATGAAAAGCTCGAACTTTTTGTTGCCCAGGAGTTAGTCAGAGCTATTTGCAGGGAGTAATAATTTAAGTCTGAGGAAACTTTCTGTGGTAATTTAATGATAATTTGTGAGACCTATGGAATGTTTTGACCGCTTATATTTCAAACATGAAAACACATATTTTTAGTGTGCTCCACTGTGTAGATTATAGCGCATTTATTCGCTTGCCGCGGGTAGCCTCAAAATCGAAAGATATTTAGGAAAAACTGTTTTTCGCCATATTTGTTTACCGTTGCTATGGAAACGCTGATTAGCATAAAGAGAGCATCGTCCAAAACTTTCATCCAAGTCTAACATCTGGTATCAAATTCAGATTCATTGAGCTAAAGTAAGATTATGTATAAGCGCATTCAAAAAGGGAAGTGTGACCCCCAAAAAAAACTACTTAGAGCCACCTTAATTTGGAAAAGTGGTCGCTTAGGAGACGTGGTCGCACATGGAAGTACGACTATACTACACTTTTGTTCCTGTAGAAAACCTGATTAAAAATACAGGCTTCAACGGGATTGATTCCGCGACGCTAACGTGATGCTCGGTATAAAAATTTACTGGGAGGGAATCGATTTTGAGTTCATTCTAGTATATATATATAGAATATGCCCATCAAACAAAATTCTGGTACCTTTTAGGGTGTTTTTCGAAAATTTCTGACATTACCCCCGTTATTTTTATATGGGACCACCCCCCGGTGCTTCCCGGGACGTGGAACCGGTAAAGTGTAAGCATAGCCTTAACCTCTTTGAGAGCACACGAGAGTCGACGACATTGCTTCCATGAGTGAGTCAGTGTAAGAAAAACGATTGTGAAAGCTCGAATTCTTATCAATTCACTGTAATTCTGGTTCTTGTATGATCCGGTTTAAGCTAATTTGTTTTTATACCCAAGAAACAGGGATGGGCAACAACCCTCCAAACAAAATAAATAGTACAAACCATCTAGACAAAGCAAGAGGAAGGAATATAACTATTTTAGACATGTCATGTCGGAGTACTCGAGGTGAAGTTATCACCAACGAATGTGATGGCCACTCGCGAAACAGGGATAATTGCTATGAGTTTTATTCAGTAAAAAATATACTTTGATATACAGCAGAAGCTTATCTGTTATGAGCTTCTGTATACATCTATCCCATAAGCTGCTGTTTGGGTTCGTGTGTGCGTGCGTGTTTGCGTATTTGCGTGTGTGTAATGACCTTGTATTCTTTATAAATGACGCTATGTGACTAGAAACACGCTTAAATAGTGCATTGCTTAAATATTTGCTGTAATATCTAGCTAGTTGGATAGTTCTTTTTTCTAAAACAAGAGTAAAACAAGAGTAAAGCGGAACTGGCGCCTGTTTTTCCAAAGAAACATTTGACTTAAATCCTATTTTACAACAGTATAGTCTAAACCTTCAAATATTACCCTGGGCCCGGTTGTTCGAAAGCCGGTTAACGCCAACCCAGAATTTAATGTCTCTTGTTAAAAGTATTTTCCAAAGCTAATTATAAGTTACACGCGAAGACAAGTCAGAGACGAAACTGGGCAAAAATACTTTGGAAAAAATCTCCATTGATTAATTATTTAACTGGAATCAAAATTGATGCTAACCCTGGGTTAGCTTAGCTGTGCTTTGAACAACCCGGCCCTGGAGTTAGAAAATGAAACTCACTTTGAGCCAGCAGTTTACCTGAAAAGAGGTTGCTACAGAAATCTCACTGTGCAAGAGTGAGTCTGTGTTTGGATTACAAAATCACCGATACGGCTAGTCAAATAAAGGCTTTTAAAAGTTTAAAAGCTTAAGGTGGTTCGATACAGTTTTCTGGAGACCATACCAACATTTTTCAATCGGCTTTTAAGCGATCTTCTCCAAGTCAGATCAACGTGAAATTTTCACCACTAACTGGTTTTGAATTAAAGTTTGGTAAGATAAATTTTCTGGTAAAATCGATATTACCATGACGACGATAAACAAGAAACTTAGAAATCAGTAAAAGTGAAATTTAACGCGTTTAAGATTTCGCATTGAAAATCCCACATAGGTATCAAAAAATATGGTATTTGGCATATATATTTTGCAAGAATAAAAACATTCTGTATGTTTGAATTAAAATAAATCGCAATAACATTTCAAACCTTACTATTTGTGTACTGGTATTAAATTGATCGAGAGATTAACACTACTTTTGTGAAATTACTTAATGATAATGTCAAAAAGTAGCTTGATGTTATCTTTGTAAACCTTGAAAGTTTTGTTTACTTTCTCTTTTGCGATCTTGAGAACTACCTTTTTTCCTAGCATCGCATCATGTGCAATTTTTGGGTAATTTTCGATTTTAATGGCTTTTGCAAAATTCTGAGAAACAGCTCAGATGGATGGATTTTTTTCAAACATTCACTGTGCATGCTTACCGATGTGCAAAATATTATCCGAAAGTTTCATTGGCATTGATTCACTGGAACGCCTTTAAATTTAAAGATGAAGACGACGTACGAACCAGCCGAAAAAATGGCGTTACAAATTTACTTTTTTAAGTTATTCTCAGTAATGATTTCAAATCAATGCGCACTGCATTCTTCCGTGATTGAAACATTGCAATGTACGCTCGTTGTTGCAAATTTCTTTGCATCTGTTTTCTGTTGCGTTCAAAACGCTTGCTGTAAAAACGTTTTCAAAACGCAAAAGGGCATTTATTGCTCAAAATTATCCTAAAAAGAGACTTAAGGGAATCTGGAAAGTAGCAAGGAGAGTAATAAGGTACAATCATGCTCGAATATAGATAATAATAGATGCACAGCAGATCACAACGAAAGTTTAAATCACGGAGGAATGCAGTGCGCATTGATTTGAAATCATTATTAAGCATAACTTAAGAAAGTAAATTTGTAACGCCATTTTTTCGGCCGGTTCGTACGTCGTCTTCATCTTTAAATTTAAAGGCGTTCCAGTGAATCAATGCCAATGAAACTTTTAGATAATATTTTGCACATCGGTAAGCATGTACAGTGAATGTTTGAAAAAAATCCATCGAGCCGTTTCTCAGATTTTTGCAAAAGCCATTAAAATCGAAAATTACCCAAAAATTGCACATGAAGCGATGTTAGGAAAAAAGGTAGTTCTCAAGATCGTAAAAGAGAAAGTAAACAAAACTTTCAAGGTTTACAAACATAGCATCAAGCTACTTTTTGACATTATCATTAAGTAATTTCACAAAACCAGTGTTAATCTCTCGATCAATTTAATACCAGTACACAAATAGTAAGGTTTGAAATGTTATTGCGATTTGTTTTAATTCAAACATACAGAATTTTTTTATTCTTGCAAAATATATATGCCATATACCATATTTTAAGATGGCTATGTGGGATTTTCAATGCGAAATCTTAAACGCGCTAAATTTCACTTTTACTGATTTCTAAGTTTCTTGTTTATCGTCGTCATGGTCGTCATATCGATTTTACCAGAAAATATATCTTGCCAAAATCAGTCAGTGGTGAAAATTTCATGTTGATCTGACTTGGAGAAGACCGCTTAAAAGCCAATTGAAAAATGTTGGTATGCTCTCCGGAAAACTGTATCGAACCACCTTAAAAGCTTTCTTGTATTGATCGTTTATTTTTTTATGTTGCTAAGCTTAAAAACTGAAGTAGTTTATACATGAGTCTGTTAGGGCTCGTTTACACTTTCCAAGTTTCTTTTATTTAAGTTCTGTGATCAAAGAATGTTCTACGTGGTTTTATACACACTTTAAAAGGTTTGATCGTGCACTTGATTAGATGCGAAAGTGTGGTAACATAATAAGAGCTGGTTCCCAGTTTTCAAACTTTGACTTAGGGTTTCTTGTTGTTATTTGTTATTAAAAAGTCATTCCTTTATTGTTCTATTGCAACCTCCGCTATTGAAACACGTGCGATATAGCGGTCAATTGTGTCTGTTTAATACATTAAAACACAAAATCCATAAAAAACGTTTGAGTAAAGTGTCTGAAAGCAACCTGCACTATTACATTAAAGTATAGTTTGATCAAACAAACCTTGACAGTGTAAACCGGCCCTTAAAGGTGTGTTAGTGTTAGGTGTTTAGTATGTTGAGGTTCAAGTGAATAGAGCGAATTTTCGTATGACCATGAAAAACGGTTTTTCTGAGTGTTGGTGATTTGTTTGACTCCACAAGTAGTCGAAAGGATGAAAACAAGCTTTGCTCGCTTTCCCACCAAAAATATCCCTGATATGGAAAGAGGCTTGTACGATTGACCTAACAGAATGCTGAAAAGCGAGTGACGTCAAAGCAAATAGTCCCCTTTTTTGGCTCGCAATCTGTTCGCTTTTCTTTGCTTGTTCGCTAAACCAACCAAAAGCCGCGCACGTTTGCCTCCGTCCGCTAAACCAATCAAATTGCTTCCTAACAGTTCGTTTGTTGTTTTGGTTGTGTTTACGCGGAATAATTTCAAGGTCATAAGAAATTGCTCTTGTGATTGTGTGTTTTGAAAATTTACGGTCTAGTTTAAAACGGACACTTTTAAATATAGCGGATCGTAGTAAGTAACACCACGGTTTAAGAAATTCCGATGATTTGAATTGGTATTTTTAATAATTGGATGTAAACATTTTATTTTTCGATACATTTTCTTTAAGCAATAAAACTAACTAACTAGCAATAAAATCCAACTAACTAAGGTGGTTTCATGAGTCCTTTACTGCAATACCATTAAACCTTAATCTTGACGCGAAGGTTGTGTCCAGTACATGTTACAGAATAACATAAGGTAGATCAAGTATGGGGTTTACGCCAGATAGATGTCAGCTTGTTGTTTGTCGTATACCGCAAACAGGGCAGACATCACGCAGCTCTTAACAACCTCTAATTTTATTGGACCTGAGTATCACGCAGCTCTATTGTTTTAAGGGCTATAGGGTCTATTGTTGTGTTGTTTTTTCTATTGTTTTCTCAGCAAATCAGAGAAGAGCTTGTAAGAGCTGTGTACTTAACCGCAGTCAAACGAGAGAAATTTGCTAAAGTAAAGCAAAGTATTTAAAAGTTAAGGTTGCATTCTCACTGTTTAAAGTTTAATATGTTGCTAATACACTGTCAATTTACCAAACGTTTTGAAAGTTTACTAAAAACGTTCTAAGCGTTTAATCAAAGGCTCCTTAGAGCCAACCCGTGAATTTGAAATGCGTAACGCGTAACGCAATGCGGTAAGCTTATGTTTTCACTCTGTCACGGTTCAATACATTTTTTTAAATTAAACGTAACGATTTTTGACAAACGCAAAAAATAAAAATACAGTACATCACTTTCATAATGTTAAGTCCGAAGAAGAAAGAAAAAAAAAAAAAAGGAAAAAAACGAACGGCCCGAGCGGGTTTCGAACCTGGGCCTTTTTCGGCTGTACGTCCGCGCTTTACACCACTCGACCACCGTGACCACCGTGGGATAAATTTTATTACTTGAAGGTACATAACCATCAAAACGCGTGTCTCAGTTGAAAATTCCTTTTAGATCGATTTTAACGTTGCATTAAAGACTCCAAATGCGAAACATCTTTAAGCTTATTGTTGTTTATATTCGTTTACACCAATTTAGTTATTGTTATCGCTGGATTCACGCTGTTCTTGTTACAAAACGCATTCGTAACAAAGCATTACGTCACTAAGTTTACAGCTGATGAAAGGAGCGAGTGACTGACTTATTTGCATATCAGTCTCCGTTACCGATAACCCGTTCATTACGCATGCGCGTATATTCACGGGTTAAAAACTGTGAACTGCAGAATTGTCGACGCCATTTGCCAACATAATTTTGATCAGGCGCAAAGAGTTTTAGTCAGTTTTCAACGAAAAAAAGATCATTTTGAGAAAAAATAAAAGATAGTACCGGCGTCAACTATTTTTTGTTATTCATCCTTGCCCATATTTATATTTAATATTAAATAAACTCCCACTAAATAAACCGAAAAACGCCTCGGACGTTTGACCGCGGTGGAGCTGCGTACTGCCCCAAACAGGAAATGTAAAGGCCTGGGAACACGATGCGACATTCCGCGCAACACCCACGCAACGTCAAAGTTGCACCGAGCGTCCATTGCATTGCGTGCAGCAAATTCCGAAATGGGATCGATTTTCTTTCCTGCAACATTATGCGCAGTACGCTCATCTCATTCTAAAATACTCCTTTCATTCGCAAACTGTCGAGTTAGTTATGTTGTTGCACCAAAAGTTGCATGAAATGTTGCATGGTGTGGCTTCTTTTATGGCTGCTGTGACCATCCCTGCCGTTCGCGGGAAAAATTTATCGTCACGCGACGATAATTGGATTTTTTGAGTTTTAGTTGGCCCATTGCTTTACAGGACGGGCGCGAGGAGTAACCATACCAAAAAATTGCCCCCTGAAAGGAGACATTTGCTCCGGGCGTGCGCGTTACTAAAATGAACTTATAATAGATATGAACTGTGTAGTGCCAATCGTATGAAATGAATATGTTTAATAAAAATGTCATTAAAGCACTTTTGAAACTAAAAATGAACTATTGCCCATGCGCAGTTGAACTCAAACGGCCTGGGCGCTAGTCCGCGCAAGTTACCAGTAGAAACCAAAATGGGCTCAGTCGAAGGATATTACACTGAAAAAATAACAAAATGACGGGATTTTTTTCGCTCCAACTAAATCATATTTACTACCAAAATGTTCACTAGATCTTAGTCTCTTCTAAACCGAGTGTGGATGTTGACATTACGCCTATTAAAATGAATAAAACCGCTGAAAGCGATGACCGCGCGGTTAAACTCCATACAAGCCTTTACGTGACATTCGTCACTTCACGGTCAAAATGACGGGACTTATTTTTTAAGTTATTAAAATATTTTAGCGTTTGCAGATAGAATAATAACCAAATTCCTGGAATCCGAGTGTGGATTTCCGAAAAGTAATTCATAAATGGGCGAAATTTTGACTTTCCCTCCAAAAAAAATGGCGTTTTCGCTGTGATTTTAAGGGTCAAATTGGGGTCTGGGAACAAGTTAAAAAATTAGAGTCAAATGTCACCCAAATTTTGCCATGGTCTCCTATTAGGGTAAACAAGAAAGGAGAAAAGAGTTTCGCCATTCCCTGGTGAAATGCGTTTGAATGATATCTACGACCAATATTTTTTTCCCGTGTTTTAAAAGAACTTTTTAAAGTCCAACCCCGTTTCCAGGGTCTCTCTTGTTCTCGTTTCCTAGAGGGGAGGTACAGGCGCCGGTTAATTTATAGAGTGCAGTTTTGGGGACACGCCCGCGAAGGGCCCCTGCCTACGGGCCTGACTATAATAAAAAAGGGACAGCCAGCATATATGGACTAATTTCTCTGTTTGGCCGGGAACAAAAATTCGACGAAAGCTCGCTCAAATATTGCAGATGGAAACGAAAATTTCGAACTGGCAAAAACTTGGAACGAGAAATTACCATGCCGTAGAGCACAAACTTTGTTGTTAACTAGTAATCTATCTGCAACGCTCTCCCTCGTACTTATGCGGATTTAGATTGGGATCAGCTGTCGCAACAAGCCCTCAAGCAACCTCGCAGGTATACTCTTCCAAAAATACTCCCCAAACAGAACACCCCCCTCCCCCCAAAGACGAAACACCCAAAACCCAAAACGAAAACTAAAGACGCACTACGACACCAGTAGGTGTTAATATCAGCGAAAGCGTTACTCTAAAGAACCGCAGAAATGAAAGCCTAATACATGGCCACTGTCATCTCCCAGGCTTGGGCGGGAATGAAACTTCCAGTTCTATCAACCCATGACACTACTTTAGGGGAAACGGCAGTAGGATCAAAATTTTAGACATCTCCCACTGATGAAAGCCAAAACTCTTTTCATTGAGAAGGCGCAAAGAGAACTAAAGGCAATAGAAACAAAGATATGGAAAAGATAAAAGAGAGCCTGAGAGATGACAGCCTTGGCCCCGGTAATCCGAGTAGGAAACTAGACTTCCTTCAAGACTGTCATCAGAAGGAGAAAGAAGAAAAAGATAAAAAAGAGGTATAACTGAAAGCAAAACTAGAAAACATATGTAAAGCACCGATGATGAAGCACAGCATGCTGAACAAAACCTAAACAAGTGACAAAGAAGCATCTGCAAAACTTGATGGCAAAAAGCATCATGCCAAGCAAACAGTCACAACAAGAAGCCGATGGTGAAGCGTAGCATACTGCAAACAAACTCCAGCATGTCAGAACAAGTATAAGCAAGGCCCCGATGGCAAAGCGCAGCATGCTAGACAAACTCAAACTTGTCACGACGAGCATCTGCAAAACCCCGAAGGCAAACACAGCATGCCAAACAGTTAAAACATGTGACAAGCAAGCATCTGCAAAGCCTCGATGGCGAACGAAGCATGCTAAACAAACTCAACCTTGTCACAAAAAGCATCTACAAAACCCCGATGGCAAACGTAGCATGCTAAACAAACACAAACTTGTCACAACAAGCATCTGCAATGCCTGGATGGAAAACGCAGCATGCTAAACAATTAAAATATGCATGTGACAAAATAAAGCATCTGCAAAACCCTGATGGCAAACGCAGCGTGCTGAACAAACTCGAACTTGTCACAACAAGCATCTGCAAAGCCCCGACGGCAAAGACAGCATGCTAAATAATTAAAAAATGTGACAACAACAATGGTCTGCACGGCCTAAAAGGCGAAAAAACTGAAACGTGTGACAACGAGCAACCTACTTCAAAGCGCCGATGGCAAGTACAATGAGCATGTTAAACAGTTGAAAAAATGCGCTAAACAAGCACAAGCAAAGCCGTGGGGGCAAAACGCAGTAGGACGAACAAAATAAAACAATGCTAAAAACAAACTCTTGAAAACCCGAAAGGAGCGAAGAAGTATGCAAAAGAGCCGCCACGTGCAACGGGAACAAAGAACGAAAGCCGACTTGACAAAAATGAAAAAAATATAATTACGCTGAAAATGGCAAATATAGCTTAAAGTTCCTATCACCCCTAAAAAGCTATTTTCGGAATCAACTCTATGTACATTGAATAGTTAAATGGTAAAATATTTCTTGTTATAAACGTCCCGTTTGTGAGTTATAGAGATTTGAACTTACAAATTGCTAATTAGATGACGACAACCCGGGAATTTGCCATTATTTCTACGCCAATTTACAATGCGCAGTTTACAGCTTGAGGATAATTAATTTGATAAATGCTAAAAATAAACTGTGGATAGTCAATTGATTCGTAAAAAATAATACTTGGAGGTGTAAACAAGTAGTTGTATAATAAATGATTCCCGGGTTGACTTCATCTAATTAGCATTTTGTAAATTCAAATCTCTATAAAATATAACTCACAAACGCGACGTTCAAAACAAGAAATGTTTTACCATTCAACTATTCAATGTACATAGAGTTGATTCTGAAAATAACTTTCTAGGGGGGATAGGCACTTTAACTACCAGGGGCAAATGGCGAGCAGGAGAACCGAAAAGCATGGCGGCAAGGAAAGAAGGAAGCGCGAAATAAAACAAAATATAAAATACTAACATGACAGTAAATAGGAAGAGATATTCGCCTCCAAGTTTTCTTGTTCCGTAGAGAAACCAGAAACGGCGTTCTGATGAGTAGACTGAGCGGCGACAGGAACAGCAGCGGCGGCCAACGCGGCTTACGCAACCATTACATTTGCAGAAGGAACTTGAGCGGCTTCTTCGGTCATATTAAACTGACGACGGAGAGCGGAGAATGCGAAGCTGACTGGCGCGAAAAGAGGGCGAGTAGAGTGATCTAATCCTTATATACGCTTTGAGGGCGACCGCTGACAGTAGTAAAGCAGTTACATCAAGCTACCCAGAACCACTACAAAGTACCAGAATCTAGAAGGATGTATAGCAACAGTTTATTTTTACCTCTAACGGGTACTGATCAAAAGAAAATATTTTAAAACAAGCATTTTCACAATTTTTACTATTCGTTTTACTTTGAGTTTTTGGCAGCAATGTTATACATTTGTACTCTTTTCAACCCAATTCAGACCGGATTTTTTGGTCTTCTCAGTTGAGGTAAATCACGTACCTGTCGTAACGACGTCCTTTGCATTAAAACTTAAATATGATACAATATTTTGCGCTGATAGGTACTTTGTAGATTGAAATGACATCAGGTTCAAATGATTCAAAGATAATACCCCAAGTGGTCTGACATCTCGAAAGTGACCATCTCCCGTAAGCGACCATCTCCCGTAAGCGATCATCTCCCGTAAGCGACCATCTCCCGTAAGCGACCATCTCCCGTAAGCGACCATCTCCCGTAAGCGACCATCTCCCGTAAGCGACCATCTCCCGTAAGCGATCATCTCCCGTAAGCGACCATCTCCCGTAAGCGACCATCTCCCGTAAGCGATCATCTCCCGTAAGCGACCATCTCCCGTAAGCGATCATCTCCCGTAAGTGACCATCTCCCGTAATCGATCATCTCCCGTAAGTGATCATCTCCCGTAAGCGACCAACTCCCGTAAGCGACCATCTCCCGTAAGCGAAACTTGGCTTTATATTTTTGGTGGTCGCTCACGGGAAGTGTTACTGTGTAATAAAATCAAAAAGTAAATTATTTACTTACACTGAAATCACCATAACGAACACAGAAAAAGAAAATAGCTAAAACAATTTTATTTAATTTTAAATGAATTCTATTGAAATACGATCGTTAACTTTGCCACAGTCGGACCACCATTCATTCAGAGGATAGTAAGTCCTGTGGCCACAGTTCAGTAGTGAATATCACAAATGGACCAACAAAGCTTCTGTTCGGGTTTAGTTTGGGTTCAGTTCGGGTTTACGTCCGCTCATTCTCTTCCGTCAAACTGTTGAATGGTAGCATATCCCAGGTTCCTGAGAATTTCTTGAATTCTGTACTGATCTCTGGGCCTTTAATACAAACAGAGAAAAGAATTGGGAAATCGTCAGCACGGTGCAGTGTTTTTTTTTTTAAATCAGTAGCTAATGCCAGTCTTGTGCAAGGCATTAGAGAAAATAAATGTAGTCAATACAAAATAAAGTGCTCCTAGAAGTAATGGACAGCGTTGGTAAAATTTTACCAGTTTAGAGTAGAACAATTGCTAAAACAATATGGTGAACTGGGGACTAGTTAAAGAACATGTATACATCCGGGAATGTAATAGAGAAGTGTGTTCTTTGTTGAAACTGACTAATAATTTGTACGAAATTTAATTGGAGAAATCTGACCACGCGATTTGATCAAAGAATGGCCATCTTATATACCTTATTGCAGAGTTTTTTGAGTTTTCCGCGATTTAAAGAATAACGCGAAAGTTAAAAAAACTACTATCTAAAATCGTGAGGGTTAAACTTCGCGATGTACCTCTCTTTAAAAGTTGTCGCAGAATTCCTGTATTGAGGTACACTACCCAACTAAAAATCCACAACTGTAGGAACAAGAATGATCGACAATTATGCGGAAAAATGTAGTGTTAACTGAATGACATAATAGAACTAAAGAGTGTTAGCTTGTGAACAGACCCCTTTCATGCGGCGCGCGACCCTCACAAGGAGCCCGTGTCACAGGCCAAAGGAGCTCGGGGTGGGGTGGAGGGGGGGACCCCCATATAAAAATGACGGGGGTGGTCGTCGCACCTGTTAGGGGTCAAAATTTGTAGATTGGTACCGCCTAGGGTGCTAAAATCTAAAATGACCACCATTAGAATTATCGCGGTGCTTTTTAGGGTATTGAACCGAAAAAATATGACAGAATATGACATGTTTGTTTTAGAATTTGTACCTCTTAGGGGTAGTCTGTTTACAGACCGATTTATTTTTAGTCCAGCGTGAGCGAAGCGAACGCGTGCGAGTGCGAGCACGTAGCGCGAGAACAAGCCCCTTGGGCGACAGGAAAAATAAATACCTGGACATGGGGGTCTAAAAAGCGTCTTTTCTCAAAAGAAGTCCACAGACTTTCCTTTTATTCTCGCCCTCCCGGCTCGTTCTCGCGGTCCGCGCTCGCGCGCTCGGCTAAAAAGGAAAAGTCTGTGAACAGACTACTTAGGGGTAAAAATTCATTTGAGCCACACCAATTAAACGACACTCTGGTACCTTTGAGGGGATTTATGGAAAATATGCGATGAGTTTCCCCATCATTTTTATATGGGAATCCTCTTCAGGGCAAAGGAGTATCTCTTGATAGTTCCCTAAAACAAACTGATGTTGGTAAAGCGAGAACTGAAACTATCATTTAGTCACAGAAAACTTCTTATTTTATACTAAATGCCTTGCCTTGGACTCATTGCACGAGGGTTTCAAAAGCATACAATTTTCTTTTGTTGCGAGATAAAATCAAGCATTTGATTCTACCTGATGCTTGTTTTGTCCTCCCAAAATTACATCAAGCTTCTCCACTATTCTCTGCATGTTCTTTTGCAGGAGATCAACTTTTGCCTCAACTAAAAATGAACAGAGTTTGTTGTTACTGGGCAATGTAATATTTTTGAATAAACGGTTTAGCTTCTGGCTTATTATAGCTTTTTTTGGAAAAAGATAACTTTACTATTAGTTTTTTTATTTATTTGTTTTCACATGCTTCAACAACTTTAACTCTTGCGAATTATTCGGAAAAATAAAATCCCTTTCGTGGCTCCTTACTGTGTTCCATGGAAATGGACGGCGTCTTAGCTTGATACATGTATGAATACAAAGCAGTTTTGGAATGAGTATCGTACAACCATATCCAAAGTAATTACTCCGGCTAATCACAACAGGCTTAGACAATCCAATGAACCAATCAGAGCTCGAAGCAAATACATGTAGTCGCCTCCAAGGGCGGGAAAATACGTGCGAGCAAGTCACGATTGGTTTTGGATTTACTTCTGATTGGTTTTTAAAGTGGCGCGAGAGTTTTAGTCAATCATAGAGCGTAGTAATGCAAAACCAAAGCAATTACATCTTAACGGGGCTATGCTACGTGTATATGGTTAGTTTATGGTCAAAAACGGCACTAAAATCTTTGTTAATAATCCTTACTCGCACACACATAACTTTCTTTGTACACGAGAGGGACAATTATGTGAATTTGTAAAGGAAAAACAAGCCATAGTCATTTTGTAACGATGTTTCAAGGGTACGAGGAAAGAATTGAAAACATTTCGCCTAAACGTTTCAATCTGTTCCCATCCTGCAGCTAAAGACACTTATTTAAAAATAGCCTCGGATTTCTAAAATAATAATTGTTAATAAAAATGGACAATTTCTTTTAGGTTCCTTTCAAAGTAATACGGTGAACTCTCTCTAAGTCGGACACTGACTCTCGGCACCAGCTTTAGCTGTCCGCCTAAGAGAGGTGCCCGCCATACAGAGAGTTAAAGTGCCTATCACCCTTAGAAAGTTATTTTCAGAATCAACTCTATGTACATTGAATAGTTGAATGGTAAAATATTTGTTGTTTTGAATGTCGTGTTAGTGAGTTATAGAGATTTGAATTTACAAAATGCTATAATTAGATGACGTCAAACCGGGAATCATTTATTATACAACTACTTGTTTTCACCTCCGAGTAGTATTTTTTACGAATGAATTGATTATTCACAGTTTATTTTTAGTATTTATCAAATTAATTAACCTCAAGCTGTAAACTGCGCATCGTAATTTAGCGTAGAAATAATGGCAAATTCCTTGTTTTGACGTCATCTAATTAGCATTTTGTAAATTCAAATCCCCGTAACTCACAAACGCAACGTTCAAAACAAGAAATATTTTACCATTCAACTATTCAATGTAAATAAAAATGATTCTGAAAATAACTTTCTAGGGGTGATAGGCACTTTAAGTTACAAACAAACAAGTGAATTGTGGCCGGAACCAGCCGAGCGCTGATGTCTGCCTTATTGTTGACTATACCAAAAACTGGTGACAAGACCCCTTAATTAGCCTGTTGAGTCGTGCCTTGTGTAACACCAGATAAAAACAAAAAGAACCGCATTACAAATGAATGAAAGCTATTAAGGACTGTAATCCCTCCTACCTGACATCGGAAAAGAATCTCCGTGTTTATCTAGGTAGCGTTTCGTGATTGTAGGAAAAAGTTCTTCATTGTAAAACTTTTGATATATTCTGCGGCGCTCTTGAGCTTTCTGAAGCAGAAAAAAAAGTTAATTTACAAGTCAAACCGTTCAGTCACTTTTCAAAAGATTCGAACACGTTAACAAAGGATAAGCACACACACACACACACACACACACACACACACACACACACACACACACACACACACACACACACACACACACACACACACAAAAGACCGAGGGCCGATATTCTCCCAGTACGGTACCTAGTAAGCTTGGTTAATAAGAGATTTATTACACGATTCCTGCCGGAGGATCGCGTGGGATCATTCGGGACAATGCCCGGTCCAATACTTAAGGAATATTGGACCGGCAATAGAGCATTCTGATTGGCTGATTTTAGTTATTGGCCCTCTGACTGTCTTAGTCATGTAATAAAATTACTTATTTTCTCTTTTCAGTTGTTTTAAATTGATCGCCCGGTTCTTTAAACAAAACGATGTTATGTGTTCCAAACCTTTGCTTGGTTATCTCCGTAAATCTTGATGTAACAATGGGAAACAGGGATAGAAATGATGTTAAACGGAACGACAATGGGGTGATATCGTCTATATTCATCAGCAACTACCGCGCGGGAAAACTTCCCAAATATGGTATTAAGCAAAAAATGAATATTCGGAAGCTGTGAATGCGCGTTACACGTTTCAACCCACTTATGGGTTTCTGATTAAATTCATACTTGGCTCCGAGGCTTGGGGGAATAAAACAAAAGAAATGATTAATTCAACGCTGAACCTCAATGTGATTTCTTTTGTTTTATTCCCCCACGCCTCGGAGCCAAGTATGAATTTTAATATATCAAAAATGGTCTAAGAGCTTGATAGTCGCTTTCCATATTTTCTACATTTTGAATCGATATTGCGGATGGATGTGGTGAGGGTACAGTCCAATTTTCCTGTGGAAGTGCATCATTGATGGTTGTCACTAGCCAGTCGGCATATGCTATTACAGTTGCTTTTGCTTCATGTCCAGCTTCTATTTGGGGATGGAAGTCATTAACCATCTGCTGATAAGTTGGTTGTTGTTCTTGCAGACGTAAAATTTGTTCCAGCTTCCATCCCTGGGCAGCTGTCTTTACAAGGTTGCAAAGGCCTGGGTCATTGGAAAGCTTGGCACATCCATGCGCATGTATACTGCCTCTTGCTTGCCACTCAAAGCGAAGCCATTTCCATTCCGCGTTCATTACATGATTCAGCCAATAAGAACAAAATTCTTCCAGTCTTGTAACAAAGTATGAATCTGTAATATGAGGATGATCAATGACAGCCCTAATTCGAACAGAAGGAATTGCATTGTTTGGCTCTTGAAGAAGTCGGTGTAAATCTGGCCAGTAGTTATCAGCGGCACTGAAAGTAAAAAAGAAAGTGGGAGCCCCTTTCTGTGTTATTAGTGCCTTAAGTTCCTGGTGACGCTGATACCAGTACTGCTTTGTACCTTGTACCTTAGCTACGTAACGTTGGACACGATTCATTAGCTGGGTGGCTGACATTTGACCTATCATTTCTCGAAGTTCCTCAGTTGTTAAATTGGCATCTTCTGGGTTTTGAGTAAGATAAATACGAGCTTGCGACAATAATTGATGGCGTTGTTTCATGTTCAATGCCCAATATGGAAATCGAGGGTGTGATGCAAATCGCCAGGTAAAGGTTCCATTGGTTGAAAGGTCTGCATACTTAATAAGGTGTTTGAAACCCTCTGTCAAGGAAACTTCATGAAGGCGTGTATGTTTGGTTGGGTCTCCTGTCCCATAAGGAAATAGTGTTGGAAATGCCATTGTAGCCAAACCCTCCGTGCGAAATTCATTTACAGGTTCCCCATTATTTGATGGCCAGTCTAGAGGATCCACACCATTAATTAATGCTCTTATTGCATTCTGTTCTGACTGTTGACCATGCGGAAGTGGAAGGAACGAATGACTCTGCTGAGGGTTTTCTTCTTCTGCATGTTCTTGTGAATTGTTTTGCTGTTCATTTGACTGTGGATCCTCTACTGTTGGAAGATCTGCGGGTATTCCATCCTCCGGCAAGCGCTCAAGTGATTCATAGTCAATAACAATATCAGCATAAAAAGGGTTGTTCTCCTTAAGCCATGTGATAGCCTGAAGTACTTTCTGTCTTCTAACTCTACAGTCTCTGTGTGTGTTGTCAGTTCCATGCCTTCGAATTATTAGATAAGGTAGCTGTGTAACATTTGGTGGAAGTCTATTAAGGAAACCCTGAATGTCTTGGGGAAGATTTAAAACATGCCCCTTATAACCTCGTTGTCCCCCATGTTTACGATAAACACACATAATTGGGCAAGCTCTAGCAATTAGCATTTCTTCAATATCAGTCAAACGTTTAAGTTCTTCTGGTAAAGCACCCGGATTCATATCATTTTCTTGGGAGTATAATTTAGGATTTCGCTTATCTCGCTTACATCTTATGCATTCAAAAATCTGAAGTGTTAAACCACCGGTGTTGTTCAAGATCTAATCTTCAATCCTGATCACCCTCCACCTTGCTTACCCATTGCAGCACTTGTTCAGTTCCCAAACTACACAGGCCCATCTTTTCTTCCAACAAACTCTCAAACTGTCCCAATACCACCACACTTATTTGAATGGGAAAGTGATGGACAGCGATTCTCTAGACAGCAGCTGCCACTTCGGTTGCGATATGCAATAACAATACATAAATCACAAGGACAAACATTGCCTCAAGTAGTTGTTGACTTAGGAAAAGCAGAAAGAGCTTCAGGATGTAGTTTTGTTGCTCTTTCTAGAGTGCGCTCTTTACAGAACCTAGTGCTACAGCCAATGGCCTTTCAAAGACTACAAACGATAGCAAAAAGCAAACAATTACAGGAAAGACTCGGAGAAGAAGATCGATTAAGAACTCTGGCTCAAATCACCGCACTTAGATATCAGCAACATGTATAATATGCTTTTGAATTGAAACAACCTACCTTTGAAGGCAAGTATTTATAACACTCACATAAGCCATACATGATTATTTAATCAACATTTTGCAAAAAAAAATATTAAGTTAACTTAACAACTGAGGCAGATGATAACATGAAAACGAGGTGAGTGGAAACTATTATTTTAGTACATACTGTAGACTGATGTGTAGTTATACTTAGTTGTGCAAAATTTAATGCACTTAAAATGTTGTCAAAAACAAATAATATTCAAATGGTTTAGTAAGGAGAATTTCTCTTTAAAGCTTTGATAAAAAGATTTTTCAAATTAGGAAAAAAAAAATTCAATTAGCAATTACAAGCTAATGTGCATAACCTATATAGGCGAACACATGTTTGTATGTATTTAATGTAAACAATCAAAATTACTACTTGACATTAATTATTGGAATATGAAACACATATCAAATCTCCTCAGAATAACAGTGTTTGAGAAAGCACATAGATTATGACAATTAAGAACCTGAGTTATCTGTGTAAATAGGCCATTTCCAAGTTGCCTTTAGCTCTATCAAAGCAAGGCTAAGTGCGAAACCTTTCATATGAAAATGAGTTTTCATTCCCATGCAAAAAAAATTATTTCAATGTGAAAGAAAACTCATTTTCATATGAAAGGTTTTGCACCTAGCCTCACTTTCATAGAGAGGCTAAAAGCAACTTGGAAATGGCCTATTAGATACAAATTCACTGTAGTATGCCTATTTGAAGTGTATTGACACCAATAAGGAGAATGTACCTGTACATATTTCATTTTGAGATTTTTAAAGGGGTTGACTGGTCATGAAGACCTAAAACCCAGTCTGAACCAACAAATTCACCTTTCTGGTCTCCATACATTGCTTGGGGTTTTTATATAGAATTTATTGCTACATCTTGAATGTTCATGTTTTTTTTAAAAAAAAATACATAATTCTCATGACATGTATCCTTAATATAGTAATGTTACTGTTGCAAAAATCTTCCACAAATTTCTCAACCAATCAAGAATAGCACCAAAATAAATCGTGACTTTCTTGCTACCAGTAATTGTTCTGAGTAGTGATTGGTTCATTTGATTAACTGATTGTGTTGTGATTGGCCAAAGTTATAACATTAGTTTTAGTTTTATTACACTTGATTGAAAACAAATATGTAATTGTGAAATGTCAATTCTATTATGGTATGTTCTGTGCTTTTTTGGACAAAAATAAATTATCTTTACCGCACCATTGAGTTGTTATTTATTGTACTGAGTCTCCCTCCAGCAGCCCTAAACTCCTGCCATCTCAATCATTAAAGGCCAATAGTGAATAGGCTCTAATTACAAATGTTTACTTAGTAACCTGGCCTTTGTGGCGATGACCTGATATAAACCTTTTTTCTTTTCATATGTGAATCATGTTGTTCTTATGCTAACTAACATGATTTACATATGAAAAGAAGAAAGGTTTGTATCAAAACAAAGTCAACTCCAACCTCACTTTCAATCAAAGGCCAGGGTACTAAGCAAACAACTATAGAATAGGCTTTTGAGTGCACATTGCCCGGGACTCAGCTCCACAACAATACTATACATCCACTTTCAAACCAATTTCCATTTTGTCAAAAATTAATGAAAAGAGGTGGGGTGGGGGACTAATTTGACTACAAGTCAAGAAGAGACTGGGAACCAGAATGTCTCAACTTCAAATTTTGAGACCATTGTGGCCATGCAACCCAACCTCTCCAGTTAAACCAGAAAATCGATCTCTCCCTCCCACATCATTAACATTTTGCAGTGCCCCCTCTCCCGAGCTTCGCGAGGTTCTGCGGGACACGTATTTCTAGTATTATACCATAAAGAAAACACATTTGTGATTGGCTGGTTCCAGCCGAATTTCACTTGTTTGTCTGTAACTGAACTCTCTATACGGCGGACACCTGTCATCTTAGGCGGACAGCTATAGCGGTCCGAGGATGTCCGGATTATAGTAATACGGGTTGACATATTATGTTTCTAAAATTGAGTATTATGCGCTTATGTCACCGACGAAAACGTACTATTATGCTCCAAATTATGCTCGACTGTAGCTGTTATGCTAGCAGTTGTGCCGGAAAAAGTTCTCTCCCCCCCCCCCCCCCCCCATTCTCCGCAAAAGAAACCCCACAATGTTCACAACAAATTTTCAACATATTGTTTAATCCAAATCATTTGAAGTAAAATTATCAAAATGAATTACTTGGATTTGAGTAGCCGGCCACCTCTACGTTGTGCTTTTTATCTGGACGCTTAGGCGTTTTCTGTGCCCTCATTTTTACTGAGCCAGATTATGTATTTATCACTTTTGAATAAAAGCGGCTATGAGGCTGTGCTCATAGCCATATCGATCCAAACATGGTTGTGTTCATTATTGCCCAGAA
The DNA here is from genome assembly GCA_022457155.1 of Cladopsammia gracilis. Classification (NCBI taxonomy): domain Eukaryota; kingdom Metazoa; phylum Cnidaria; class Anthozoa; order Scleractinia; family Dendrophylliidae; genus Cladopsammia; species Cladopsammia gracilis. Next base: position 208,399 of record JAJGOT010000490.1, on the reverse strand, counting down.
AACAGAGCTCAGGCAAGCCAGCACTTGGGGTAGCTTATAACGGGATGGAAGGGAAAAGGTTGCTTTACCTACCTCTACTTTATTGTAGGTGTTTGTGAGCAAAGCTACAAGCATGTTGACCAGCATAATCACCGACAAAATCAGAAACATCACGTAAAGGACACCAACGACAGCAGTTGACAAGCTGTCGTGAGACTCCATTGTTTCCAGATTCGTCAGGCCAAACACGGACCATATGAGATGTGTCGACGCTTTGAATAAGCTAAGCAAAAATTAAGAAACATAGAAATACATTGCCTAGTTTCTGTACGGTTCTTTCTTAGCCCTTCACGGTCAAATCATTTTGGTGACGTATCCGAGACAAACGACCGGCCCACTTGACCCGAAACAAATTGACCGCTTCGAAATACTAGAGGTCTAGGAACTAGGCAAAAAAATATACAGAGATTATGCGAATTGTGCCTGGGTTTGATCCACAAGATCTTTTTTCCTTTGTTTCGTAAATTTTCTGTAAAGACAACGGCAACAACAACGTGATTCATAAATTTCAATAGGTTCCCACCAGTGAATAAAAACGTTACTGAAAAATATCTTGCACAATAAATATAATTTTCACTCAAATCTCCCTGTACATGTTCATGTACCGGTAATATTTCGCCCAAAAAGTTCGAGAGTACAAAGTAGCAGCCTCGGAAAGCGACAATAGGCGACAAAAATAGTTGACACACTCTATAACAAAAACAGTTTTCGTGACATATTTATCACTGTATCTTTCATTTTACTACACTCTGCCGCATTAACCCCAGTTCCACCATCCAATGTTGTAGGATTGCAGCGACAGACCTGACGAAACGATACACAACATTGTCTGGGGGGGGGGGGGGGGGGGGGGGTGGGGAATTAGGTGGGTGGGGCTGAAATGCCTCTCGTCCCGAACAAAATGGGGTTCAAAATGACAATGTGTCAACAATATTGTCGCCTATTGTCTGAAGTAAGAAATGTGCTATTTCTTCCCAAAAGTGCGAGGAAATTAATCGGTTATTACAAATATTAATCTGCACTGTCCGATGTTTTGATTCATGCGAACGGCGTTAATAGCTGATTAATTACATTCTAATAGGCCATTTGCACGATGACGTCATATGACTACAACTACCAGAATCCTTCAGTTTTTTGTTTTGTAGTGCAAATTAGGGCTATTGTTATTTAAACCGCACTGGGATTACAAAATTTAAATAAGAAAGGAAAAACGAAATGAATTCTGGTAGTTGTAGTCAAATGACGCTATCGTGCAAATGGCCTATTGCAGCCGTTTATCGAATTTTATGGTGATGTTATAATAGTCTCAAGCACGTGAATAAAGCGAGGCAAAATGGTCTTCGCTGGTAAAATTGACGAAGAAACTCGTGCCTTTGGGTGCATTGCACGAAAATACAAAGGGTTAAGACTGAAGTAAATGATCGACGAATGATACGTTTGAAGGTCTTCAGAAAATCAGATTTTAAAAAGTCTGAAAAAGGGCCAATGTAACAAAGTCCACCACAAGAATGAGCGACCAGGCCGGCCAAGAAAGTTGAGTCCCCGTGTAGAGCGGCCATTACTTCGTGAGATTTTCTCTTTAAGGAAAGAAGAGGGGAATTTTACCGTAAAGCGAACAATGGAAGAGGCCGCCTTAAAAATTTACCAAAGTTTCTTGCAGACTGAGTACAACGCTGTAACACAGCGTGACACATGCGCGTGACATATCAAATTACTGTCACTTGATGTGGCATTTACAACAAATTCTTATTCATTTCTCGCAAAATTCATGTATCAAACCCGAATTTAGAACATGAAATATGTTCAATCTTTCATTCTGTTATAAAATCAGCCTTTAAAAGGGGAAATATGTGTCTATCTTTTGAAATTCCACGCTTTACCACAATTAACCACGATTTACCATGGTAAACAACAGAACATTACTAAAGCAGTTTTTTATTTCAACATGGTAAAGCGTGGTAAAGCGTGGTAAATTGTGGTAAATCGTGGTTATTTGAAACATCTTCTTTACTGCTTTCTTGTTTAAGGAAATTTTGCACAAGAAGACATTTATTTTGCTGTTATTGCGAAAGTTCAACATGAAACCGAAAGATCTTCAAAAGAACCGTCATTTCAGTTTCCTTTCCGTTAAGCAAGCCGTTCTGTAATAAACACAATGGTGTTCTTGCCACTTGCAAAAAAGAGAAGGAATTCGCAAGTCCATGTTATCTTTTATCTTGTTTGAAAAATGCTAATAAATTCAGTTACATGCAACTGGCAACTAAGCAACACATCTGCTACGCATATACCATATAGTTACGTATCTGTTTCTCGTTTTGACATTAGTGAGGCTCTTGACGCATTTGCGTGTCTTACTTAAAACACAGCGAATTTCATTTCTTCAAATAATCGTCAAATTTGGTCATCTTTGAAAGTCTGTTGTGTGATATAGCAGAAAGTCCCCAAAATAATAATTTAAGCAAGAGACAGCGCCCTTGCCTTACCATGAATGTCTAAATAACAATTTTTGTATATCGGACAATAGGCGACAAAAATAGTTGACACACTCTATAACAAAAACAGTTTTCGTGACATATTTATCACTGTATCTTTCCTTTTACTACACTCTGCCGCATTAACCCCCGTTCCACCATCCAATGTTGTAGGATTGTAGCGACAGACCTGACGAAACGATACACAACATTGTCTGGGGGGGGGGGGGGGGTGGGGGTGGGGAATTAGGTGGGTGGGGCTGAAATGCCTCTCGTCCCAAACCAAATGGGGTTCAAAATGACAATGTGTCAACAATATTGTCGCCTGTTGGAGGTCTGGTAGAGAGACATGAAAACCACTCGGAGCTTACTTTCAAAATTTCTTGCATTTGAAATACGTCCCTGAACAGAAATGTTATTACAGATAAATGATAAAAACTGCATAGTGTACGATGTATAAAGTGAACCAAGAACTTACCAAGCCGTTGTTCCACTTGCACAAAAGCTAAAATAAGAAAGGAAGCGAAAATGAGAATTGAAAACCCATTATAGTGAAGTTAAAGTTAAACTGATATGGTTATTGTAATGTGCTGTTATCGAACACGAAAGTAAATTAAACAGGACACGAAGACAAAGACAAACAGCTTCGATTCAAGCACATGTTCAACTCTTTTAATAATCTCAGCGTGCCTCGTTAATGACGTAATAACAGTATAACTTGTGTGTCACGGAGTACGTGACATAAAAATTTCAGTTACCTATTCTAGAAGTCTTTTATTAAAAGCAGTGTTTAAAATTTAACTCCTTTAAACACCGAGCAACCATTATTACTCCGATCCATTGATGGGGGAGAGATGAGGACAAACTGGCGGACTGGAAGACTTCTTATGTGACTAACTTTCTTGATTTTATTACTTACAAACGTTTTTGTTCGATACCTTTACGGTTGGGCATATTAACCTAACCTTTCAACTACGACTACTACTACTACTACTACTACTACTACTACTACTACTACTACTACTACTACTACTACTACTAAAGACGAGGGTATTAGCCAACACCAACTCGGGAATCACGGATGGTTGCTCTCCACAGGTCACTGTTGTTCATAAGGGCGCGAATCTCGCCAGTGTTACTGAGTCCAATATCTCTTTTAAGGGTGTCTATGTAAGTGGTTGCTGGTCTTCCCTTACTACGAGTAACGTGTTTTGGTTCCCAAAGGATGAGATCTGATGCAACCAGCTCAGGGTGACGGACACAGTGACCAGCGAGGCCCATTCTTCTGACTCTGATTTTGTCGGTAACCCGGGGAAGCGTGTCATAGAGGTCGACGTTTTTGACGTGATCTTCCCAAGAGACATTAAGAACTATCCTCAGCATTCTTGTGTAGACTCCGTCTATGTTGCGTTCCATCTGTACAGTAACAGACCAGGCCTCACAACCATAGAGGAGAACACTTTCCACTGAGGCTACAAACACACGTCGTTTTAGCTGAGGGGATTAGCTTGACTTCCAGACCTTTTTCATGTCGTGCAAAACTTTCCATGCCTGGGCTCTCCTAATTTTTATGTCACGCTCCGTGGATGCCGCCCAGGACCCGAGGTATTTAAAGTCGTCTACAACCTCATGCTGGGTACCATCCATTGTTTTGACATTGACCTCGTTAGCCCTGATGCTGATTGGCATGACCTTTGTCTTCTTGGCATTCAGCCCGAGACCTATGTTCTTACTTTCTTTCTCAACAGCGAGAAGTGAGGTACATGCTTGTTCCACAGTGTCAGAGAGGAGTGCGATGTCGTCAGCAAAGTCTAAGTCAGTGACCATCTTTGCTGCAATTCTCCGACTTGCTCGTTTCTGTAGGGTGAACCCAAGCTCCTCTTCACGCCCTTATATTGCTCTGCGGAGTGCATAGTCTAGGGCAACGATAAAGTGGAATGGAGCAAGAGTGTCTCCTTGTAGTACTCCAGCCAAGATCTGGAAGGTTTCTGTCTCACCATCAGCTGTGCGAACCTTGGCCCAGGTTTCCAAAAAAAAAATCTAATAACACCGTTTTCCCCTCACCCCTTGACTCGAGTCCCGTTGCTTTTCAGTTCACGTGACGGCGTCAAATAAGACATCTCGGCGATACAGATCATTGTGATAGCTTCCGAAAAAGCCACAATAACAAACGCAAACTGCACCAGGATGATCACCAAATCAATACACATTCTGAACAAAGCCAATTGAAGCGGGCCAACGGTTTTGTTCACTTCCAGTATGCTTGAAAATCTCAGCACTAGGAGTAAAGTGTTGATGCCGTAAAGATAGTTCACCACCTCTGATCTAACAGTCTATTGTGGTACGGATCTCCACCTCAAGTGATGGACACGATTCTAAGGACGAGTATGAGGGCATGCCCTGATAGGATCATCACATTCACATAGTTCCACATATTTCTGCAAAGGAAAAAATATCTAAACTAGTTACAGAGGACCACTGTGGAGAAGATCGTCGGCCGTCACCGACTGACTTAACATGTTACCGTACACCGACAAACAAATGAAATATTCACTCTAAGCCGTCATCTGTCAATGGATAGCAGAGCGTTAAATGCCCAATGGACAAAACTTTAACTGTCAACCAACGAATCAAAAAAGTCAGAAAAGAAATATCAAACGTCAACGTTTGACCTAGATTGGTCAATGATATCGTCAAATTTTATAACGAGTCAGGACAGAGCGGTTCAAGCGCTGCTTTGTGAACCGATGTTTATTTCATTTCATCTAGCTATCCTTGTAAATGGATGCCTCTTACATTTTTAGACTAGTATTATTAGTATGATATTATTACTGTTATTGATTTGTTAACTCACACGTTTATCTATATAAACATTCATTATTATAATGCTCTTTAAGTTTATGATCCTTCATTTGTCTCTTGTCCTAACATTAATTAATGTTGACCAAGAGTATTGCTTTGAATGACCTCTGTTTGCTGAGCCTGTGCCTCCAGAACTGGTTTCCACAGACACCAGAAGGTATGTCTTTGCTTTAACACAATCAGCTATTATCATTACTTTTAGTTGACATGAAGTAATTTGGTTGTCATAATTACTTTTAGAGCGGTTGTCAGTTGAGTGTGGAGCAAAAATAGTTTTGGACGAATGTACACCAAATGTAAACCATCAATATCTCCAGAAAGATAATAGCTTCAAATTTTATTCTATCATTTACAGCTGATATACCATTTTCCACATAACAATAATTCCTTACGTATATCAACACTTCTCATGATTTCATTATAAACAGAACACTTAGGAATAAACTTTAAAATATAATTCCGAACCTTGTCTCTACATTTTCTTTTCTTATAAATCTTTTTAATCGCCTTCCAATTTAATCTACTTGGCTCTCGACACCTCCTTCGCCTTCTTATCACCCTCAACCCAATGCTACTAAACTGAACAAACTCAGACAATGTAGAACATTTCTTTCCATTATACAACTAAAAGAAACAGTAAACAATCCTATAAATAGATACCTATTCGAAACAAACACGCTTTTACAAGCACCTCTCAAAAATGAGAAACGGCATAAAAACATTACCACATGATCATGATATCTTCTACAGTTTCGTTATAGCGGAGCACTTGCCAGGCCGAAGGCCTGGCTGCGCAGCCCCATACTCATAGAACCATGCCCGTCGTTTTTCATGGTCATGGCTAGCAGAATGTTTCGCGGGCGCGCGTATGCCCGCTCTCCGCCGTCGCTCCGTCGCGCAGGACTAGCTCGCGGGCGCGTATGACGTCGCAAAACATGCGCTTACGACGTCATGTTGAAACCAAAGCGAGGCTTTGTTTTTCGCGCGGTTACACGGCCGAATGTCACGTCAGCTAGAAAAACACTTTGATGTTTTGCTGTGAATTTACTAAGCGGAGAAAACCGTTTAAATTAAAGGCGTTATTTCCCTGAATATTTCGCGGTTTGCTACTTAAGACAAGGATACTAATTAAGAGATACTCAGAAGCCGTTTTAGTGGAAAAAGACGAGCTTTCAGGGATAAAATCTAGCTTCGAGGAACTTCTTGTATTACGTTTTTATCAATGCGGGAGATGTTTGTTTTCTACGGATTTCAGAACTAGAAGCGGAGATTTGAATTTCCAAGCAAGCGACGGACTATAAGGTAAAACAGATTACAGTTTTCGATGAGAATTTATGTTAATATCAATCTGTGAGTGACTTTTTATTGGTGTCATTGTTAGTTTTGGAGAATTGATTTTAAAACGTGCTTAAATTCAAATGTATCGATCTCTTGAATTTCATCGAAGAAAGCTTGAACTCGATGAGCTATAATTAAATGGTATGCGTTTTGCTTTTAAACGTAAACTAATGGAGATTTGAATAAATTTTTTCGAAAGATTGTGTTGTCCATTTTTATGTGTTTGTTCATTCATTAGATAGTTTGAAAAGCGATTTTATGTAAACAAAACAAGACTTTGATTTTATAGTACAGTTCTATCTTCACTCGCATCGCCTTATGCAATTATGTTTGTGTATTTTTGCAATTTTTGATTTTCAAATCAGTTTCTCGGGCAATTTTTGACAAACAAAAACTGTATTTTATTCGGAAACTAGTGGTACTAGTTATTCTAGACAGAGAAAAGTTGTTTTTGTGAACTTTTGTACGGTCTATAAATATGTAGCTTACTGTGCAGACGGTCGCGTAATACTGTTTTTGAGAATTGCTAAGATTGAAAATAGCCCGTTCGTCACCTTAGTTAAGTTTCACCTTAGTTAAGCTTGTTCAAAGTGCGACGCTGTTAGGCTTGGGCTATCTATATATATTATATTTTGTTTTTTCAGGTTACAGTTGTTAGTGCCAGAGAAGTGTTCTTAATATGAAAATGTAACGGCCTTACGGAATTTATGTGAAGCTACGGTTATTAATAATGATGGAGTAATATTTGTCTGAATTATTGAATAAATGTTTGAAAGGAAAATATTGTCAATATATTGTTTTGTTTGTTGTTTGTAATAAAAATGAATAAGAGATGTTTGGTATTAAAATAATTCAACTAGTGAACTATATAAAGGGGTTTAAAAATAAGAGTTTGAAGAAGAAACATTCTTGATAGGAAATGTACCTTTTAATCTTGTGAAAGTTATGGAATTGAATTCAATAGGTCATTTAGTTTTGTGTATATTTATGTTAGTGGTATAAGTTGTGGTATGAGTTATTAGTGTTGTTAGTGTATATGTGACACGTTTATAATACATCCGGTATTTCTTTCACAAGATACTGATATAACACTTAAAGTGATTTTACTTCATCTGTGAAATAGTTTGTAGAATAGTACGCACTATTAGGCTATAATTCCATTGTTTCCTTTTGTTTAATTTGGACTATCACACACTAATCGTTAGATAGTGTTTCACAGATGAAGTAAAATCACTCTAAGCCATAACATATTTTTAAACAAATCAATTGCACGTTATCTCAATAAATACCACTTGACCTTTTTACTGAATTTTCAGTACGATAGCATCATTAGTAAATGGAATTCTTTACAATTGACCTCCAACTAAAAACCTTATCTGTCACACTTGTAGTAGAAATGTGTGCATTAACATCTCGAAAGTTCATAACATAAAAGACAATTTCTAAAATAGATTGGTTTCGTCACCTACAATTATAAACATGTCGCAATTTAAATAACTCACGAAATTAAATAGCATTTAAGAAATGTTGTAACGGCTTCATGTTATCAAAGTTGTTGTTGACATAAAGATCACGTTCTAGCACGCTAATAAATTCATTAAAACGTTGTTTATATAAAGCATATTTTTTTATAGTAACTCGATGGAATCATGAAACAATTTTTGAATAGATCAAGGATTCTTGGGTTCCTTTTCATTGAATGAAAACCCATCTTCAAGTCGCGATACATCTTGAAAATCGATGGTATGTACTTCATTATTTTTGTATCTCAATAAATAATTGTTCTTTGTTATTTTGTATTTTTGAATGTTCAATACGACCGTTTTAAAATACAGTCTTCGACTTGCACATCGTAACATTTCAATAGAGATGTTTCACATAACTCCAACTTGAGCCACTTTGGTGCAAAAGTTCACTAAATATGGAAAATACGCGGTTTGTTTTCCCATGGGTAACTTTTCTTTAATATTTGCGGCACGCACGAATAGAGCCATCAAATAAAACACGAATTGTGTGACAAAAAGCATTTTATTTTCATCGTTTTAGTCTACAAATACTATCAACTGTCGCTACTGTCGCTATCGAATTTATCCAGTATGCGTTCTATCTTACTCATCATTTTCAGTGCCTTGCCACACATCTTCGTGTGCGCCTTGTGGGCCTCCTCTGATGTCCACTGTCGCTTCCTGGAGCGCTTTTTCTTAGGTTTGTCCTGTTTTGGCTCAGGCGTTGCGGGGTTGGCTTCCCCTGGGAGATCAGCATCGGCAGCGGTGTCTGAACTATCTTCGTCAAGACATGCTGCCTGGCTAAATTTCGCCGATTTTCGCTCTTCTGGTGAGCACTTCTTTGCGTATCGCATCCTGTTATCCACAATAGTCTGTGACATCGCCGTCTCGCTTGTACTTGTCGTGGCAGTCAGTTGTTTAGCTTTTTGGAGGTTTTGGGAAACAATTGGTCTAATCCTTTTTATCGATGATTCTCTTGGGGTAGAACGATAGAATTCCCTGATGCATTCGTTCTTCAGAAAATTTCCAGCTAAGGGTTGACTTAAGCGTTCCTTTATTGCCGTTAAAATGTCATCCCAGCCCGAGTTTTCGCTGTAGGCTTCTAGGACTATCTTTTGCTCAACTTCGGTTATCTGGTAGCGCGCTTTTTGGTTTTCTTAGCCTTAGGCTCTATTGATATTTCTGCACAAAAAAAAAAAAATGAAAGGAAATTAGAAAGACAAAATTAGTAAAAAAATTCCTGAGATATGTTTAAGTGTCGTAACTGAACAATGCCTACCTTGTGTTTCAGGCTGTTCGTCGTCCTCATCAAATGGCGTCCAAAATGAAGTCATTTCTGCGAACTGAGTAAGATCATCGAATTTTAAGCGCTGTCTTTTATAGCTCTTTTCAGCACAAAGATATTTTACATCACGTCCCTAGGGTTTCATTATTGGTTTGCAATTTACCCTCCTTTCAGACAAGTCAGTGATAATATAGAATAGACGACTTAAGTCTTAAAAATAATGTCTACGTATGTGAGATGCCGTTGAGTTTTCAAAAAAATTTCACGGCAAAATTGGGAAAATGTCGGCATCTTAAAGCGTTTGCAAAAATTAAGTGCAGTTTCCGTCTCCTTAAAGTATCTTTTGAAGCCCAGGGCAGCCCAGATTTTATTTTAACTTCTTCAACGAATTGACTAGCTTTTTAAAAAAATCGCGCCGCACTGCCCCATAAATGCCGCGAGGCTGCATAGGGATTAACAGACAAAGAAAACAAAAAGCTTACCCGTGCGTCGAAAAGATCATTTACATATTTTGTGGCTCTTTCTACTATTGTGACTCATTAGCATATGGTGTTGGAGTGATGCGAAACATCTCTAATAGGCCCTTCGCATAACGTCACAAAACAATGGCTGCGGCCGCACTGGAGTAGTTAACCCGGTTATTTGCAATTAATAAATTAAAATTAACTGGGTTAACAAAATTCCTGATGCGGCCGCGTATTTTTGGCGTTCACCGAATTTTAACCGTGTTAGCGGTTCCCATGGAAATTAATTAAAGAACAAAATATTTTTTTAACCGGGTTAGGTTTATTTAAACCACCTCGCTAGGTGGTTTAGTGGAGGTTAACTTTCCCGATCTGTCAATCATCTTCGCTTACGCGGTAATTTTTGGCTTCCTGTTGAATTCGTAGACCTTCGTAGGGACGACTTTCAATTTCAAATAGAGAAAGGAAAACCGTCGTGTGTTTATGTTCTCCACAAAACCTATAATTTCATCATTTGACGATGTTGTTTTGCAGGGAATAACAATATGTAAAATGCACGTGCAGAGGCATTGTTTTCGATCATTAAATCGTATTGTTTTGTGCAGCTCTCGTTAGCAAATTTCAACATGATCTCTCACGTTCAAAGTTCAACCTTCTGAAGTGCAACCGCTCAGAAAAATAAACTCGGTTATTTTACTTTTCACCGAGTTATTTTAACCGGGTTACTAAAAAAATAACCCAGTTAACTCACCAAGTGCGGCCGCAGCCAATGAGTGACTGGATGGCATGGACAACAGTGGGATTTCGAAAACAATGAATAGACAATGGAACATTCCGATCACTGAACCGTCACTGGATGGCACTATTGTTATGCAAGTCATGTTTGACGTTATGCAACATCAAAGCTACACTGTTTTACCCAGCTCTTACAAAAACCTTTGATTTGAAATAAATTACCTCCAAAATCACTTATTATTCATCGATATTTTGTCATCACACCTTTGGAAACTTTCTTTTTTCTTAATTTCAGTTTATTTTAAAACAGAACAAAATATTACTATGAGCTCTTTCTTCACCTTGTGTCAAGAGTCACGCGTAACCTTATTCTTGGTTTGCAACCACGCGACAAGGCGGCCATGTTGATGGTCAATACAATACAATTTTTTTTCGCAGAATTTTTTTTTTTTTTTAGAGTTTAGTTCCCAGCGGAGAGAGACGGTTTTGTTCTTGACCACCAACATGGCCGCCGTGACGTCACGTGCAAACCAGCAATAATAAGTACCTTAGTTTACAAATGTGAATTAACAAAAACATTCATCGCTTCATTCTCGCTGGTAATATAAGGACAAAACATTTGGTATTCCTTCTAATTTATAACAATCTATGACCAAAAACTGCTGTGACATGTGCCCCACAAAAACAATATTCCCCCCGGATATTCACATAACACCGAGAACGAGACAGCCGTAACCAAAGCGCTTTCATTCACGCAACCATAGTTAATAGAACAAACTGGTTATAAAACTCAGTCAGTCCTTTGTTATATGTTTTTGTTCTCCATTTCTTTTGTTCGTTTGCCTTGACCCTGCACAAAACACAAAAGGTATTGAAATGCATATGAGCAACTGACCAGTGGAAACATTTGCCCTCACACGTTAAACAAAATACCTTGTCTTTTATGTTCCTAAAATATCACATATCTTATAAATATTAACTATATTCAATATAAAAGACATAATAAAAATTCAATGCACAGATCCTAACAAAAAATATAAATTAAAACCATGTCTTTATCTCTCCAACAGTACAACTCAAACTAATCCGTCACACACGTTGCTATGTCATTTGAAACCTTTAATCGCTCTTTCCCAGTCACTCGTACAACCAACATCAACTTAACTTCAACTTTATTACTTCCATTTATCTGTTGCTCGAAAAGAAACAACATCCAATCATTATCGAAACCAACTCTCGCCAAACCCAACAATAATATAGATTCCTTTGACTTAATATCTTTCCTTTCTTGATTTTCCTTTTCCTTATATTATAAATTTATTTTCAATTTCACAATATTGTCAACTGATATGACATCAAATCCCAACTGATATGACATCAAATCAAACAGCAAACAGCGCAATAGATTTCAACATAACCGTCATATGATGATTCATGAACTATTAAATTGTCTGCAACTTTCGTTGCATTGCACAATTTAAAACAAGCAGCCTTAGGCAAACGAATGACGACTTGAGTCTGAGGTAAACAGTGGTTGATTTAGGGGAGGGGGTCGAGGAGGCCGCGCCCCTCCCCCCTTTTTAACTCTTACTTAAAGTCATCTATACAAGGACAATCCCATAGCGTTGGATTTTGACGCATTCGCACTCGCCAATCCAATGTAGATGCATACGATGACTCTAGTTAATTAGCTCACACAGCATTCCGGTTACACTTGGATTTTGTTTGTAGAAATGGTTGGAGTTGATTCAAGTCATGTTTGACCACAACCACAACTGCATTTTATTAAATATTTCAACATTTCTCGTTCAGTATGGGATCCTGGCGTTTGCCAAACTTGAGCGCCCAGAATACACCAGATTGCATTCTCAAAGTACTTTAATAAATTACCAAAATTTTCTGGGGGTTCATACCACTGGACCCCTCTAGAAAGGTGCGCGCAAGTGCGCCAAACGGGGCCTAACGCGTCCATTGTCTATCATGCCAATTTTCACGGCCCCCTATTTCTAAAATTCCTGGATCCGCCCCTGGTAAACTAAATTGTTTGTGCATCTCGATGGGTACACTTCTCCAGTCGGAAGCGCCTACTAACTAACAAAGGTAAATTTGATTGCATATTACCTAGTTCACGAAAAGCGACCGAATGATCCTACTCTGTCCATCTGAATATATGTTTCACTATTTCAATTGTGATTATTAATGTATGTTGCTACGCTATTGACTTAAGCCGATTGAGCTTTTGTCGTAGTCGTAATCAGTAGGACTGTCGCCAATTCTTGTGCGGTTGGACATTAACTCCACTCCTCCGATTACATATTACTCCAATGGCTTGTCAAGTTCAAAAGTTGCCTTTTCTAAACGTAACAGCTTATTCAACGCAGCCCATCTATCAACGGGTTCTTCATATCAGCAACATTGCTTTGGAGGAGATGTAGCATATTAAAATATCTGGCCGTGGAAATGAGCTTCTCCATGTGCGAAACGAAAACAAATCTTTTTCACTCAGTTTGTAGACTATTCTAATGCGAGGATACAAATCAGAGGTCTTTTGAATCTTTGAACCGAACAGAAACAGTAATAGAGAAAATTTAGCTGTATTAAAAGAATTTCAAGAATTTCCTAATTACTTTCATTTGCCATTCTCTGCCATATCTTAACAGTGAGGTTACTCTCGTAGCCAGAAAAAAAAAACCCTCGGCTTACGAAGATGAAAACGATCTATTAATAACAAAGTAACAGTCAATGAAAGTTATTTACCAGTTGTGATTGAACGTGATCATGATGTTCCAAACGGCTGAGGTTCGCGGGTGCTATAGTCTATTATTACCTGCATGGCTGTCCGCTAGACAATAAAGAAATACGATTGTGAATAAGCTCTACTAATTTTATACTCAAGTGATCATTTTCAAATCTCAAAAGCGGAAAAACTTCTTGTGTTCAAGACTTACGTCAAGGCTAACAGAGCACAAATCAAAACTAACAAATGGCCAGTTATGATCTATAAATAACAAAGTAGCCGACTAAGTTTTGACTACTTGTTGCGATCAAGACGTGATAATGTTCCAAATGGCTAAGTTCGATGGTTACTCGCTAGACCATAAACACAAAGAAGAAATACCTTATAGAATTCAGCTTTGTTTATAGTACTGAGCTTTTGCTGAAGGTGAATGATGACTCAGAATTATTTTTAATTGGATAGTCTCATCGACTAGATAGAACCTGACTTCTCTGTGCCAGTCTAACCATGATGTATATCGCTGGCTTCCGTTAAACACAGAGCGAATGAAAATATGGTGAAACGTCTAGAGGAAAAGTGTAATATGAATGTAAGTGCTACATACAAAGAAATGTCGAGAGGACAATTGCAATTTTTACGAAAACTCCGAAAACAGTAAACAATAAAATATTGGCCAATTTAACAGCAAACACTAAATATTACGGATAAATAATACTAAACACTAAACCCCATTCAGACCCTCTTTTGGATGCAAGTTGGTGGGTGGACCTTGGCAACTGGACTAATAAGGGCGTGCTTGTACTGTTTAGGATAAGTTCTTTGCTCTATGCTTTGCTTGAAAATAAATGAGAAGTTAAACAGAATTAAATTTCTATATTTACATTTTTTCGATAAATGATGATGATAATGTTAAGAAGCCAAAATGGCGTTTGATTAATTTCAGCTTATTACCTAATCGATAAGTATGCCGTTGTTATTCTCGACTGTCTAAGTAAGGAATGTTGTGAAGTATTTAGTCGTTTGAATTGTTATGCTTAAGGTTTCTCTTATGTTTAGGTTTTCTTTATAATTCTCGTTCATAGTTCAAGGTTATTGAAGGTTTAGCCCACACTGGTAGTTCTTAGGTTTTTGAGTAGTACCGTCTACTTTATGGATTTGTTAAACTTGAATGTCGGTTCTTGAAGTAGGCATGCTTGGGAACTAAAGCTGACCTTGGATTTTACCTACACTAGGATTCCTGTTTGGGTGTCTAGTCCAACTTTACAGTTTTAGCTCTAGTATTCCATTGATTCTTTAGTACTTGTCATCGACAGCCGTATAGATGTTTCTTTTACTCGTTTGGTTAGGCCACCGGATATGCGTTAAAAGTTCCCACGGTTCGCGAACCCAAACATGTCTACAATGGTACTATATAGGTAGGCTTGTTTCAGTCGACAAATCAGTAAGCAGTAATCAGTAGTATTAAGTAGCAGTCAGTAGTCTAGCCGGTCGACAAATCTTGTAGTCTAGTCAATCGACCAATCTTGCAGCCTTGTAACCTACATTGATCGAGCTTGAAGCTACGCGAGAAGTCCCCAATAAAGAAGACTCCTGGAACCTCTTGTTTTAGCAAGCGAGGCCTCATTACATTGGTGGAGAACTCGATTTACGTTTCATCACATTGGTGGAAAAGCCTGTCTGTGGATTGTAAGTGGAACTTTGCTTCTTTCCGTGTAAATGCCTTTCCATTGCAAGCTCAGTTATTTGTTAGTAGTCCGATCGAATCCCTAGCGCTAGTTTGATTCTCTGTTAATTATATCCGAAGTGGTCAATTTCAATGGAAGATTCTTAGTTCATTTTGTTGTTTTAAGCTAGAGAAGAAAATTTTTCTCAGTCGGTTGGTTCACATAATAGCCTGCCCCGCCTCCACCCGCTCCACAGTCTAAAAGATCGTTGTTTCGTTCCTTTCTTGAATCATTAAATTCTCCACGGAAATTCGTACAAGCGCAAGCAGGTAGTGCAATACCCAGCCCGAGCGAAGTTTCAGAATTTTCTTGATGTTCTGGTGATCGTAGTTCTGATTCGGAAGAGAAAATAATTTATGAAAATATCGAGAATTGATCAGAAAACAATGGGAATAGTAACCGTGAAAGAACAGAAAACTTTTTGGTTAACTACGAACCAATTCCAACGCAACCGAATTCAAAGTTAGACAGTTCAAGTTCTAATAGCGCTGATCGTTTTTTTTCTTTCGTCTGGTAATACCGATATGCAGGATCAAGTCGATCGATTGTGCGAGGCAGTTCAGCAAATGCAAACAGCATTAAATTCACAAGCTAGTGATTCAAATGTGCGGTTATCAGTTGCCTTTCCAATATTTAGGGGAGATGAGTGTGAAGATGTCCATGAGTTTATTAGCAATTATAAGAGAGCTGGACGTTTGAACGGTTGGAATGAAATTGATTTAGCGCTAGGACTTCCGTTGTACTTAAAGGGACATGCCAGTGCTTGGTTTAAATCTTTTCCAGCGGTAGTCGAAATGACGTTTGATGAGCTATCGGCTGCGCTAATTCGACATTTTGCGTCGAGAGCTAATGAATGGCGCTTAAGACAGGCACTTGGCCAGCGCCGGCAATTAGAAAAAGAATCAGTAGCTGATTATTCTTACAGTCTTCGAACGCTTTTCTCTAGGATAAATTTGCCCAGGAGTGAGTGGACTCATTACTTTGTACAAGGCCTTCTACCTCAAATTCGAGAGTATGTTATTTTGCAGCAGCCAGACAATATTGAGTCAGCAGAAAATTTTGCTAAATTGAAGGAGTTTGTGCTGGCTAGCTCTGAGAAAACCCCAGTGTTTGACCCTAAGGTGGTCTCAACTCAAATTTTGGAGGAACTGTCTAAAGCTGTCTCGCCGAAAGACAAAACAATTGGTGCTGTTGATAAACACCCGGGTAAACAAGGTTCTCATGTTAAAAGATCCAAAGTAAGGCAAATAATTAGAGAGGAATTTCAGCGGTTAGCGCCTAACGCTGCTCCTAACTCAAATCGGTATCAACAACGTTGTAACTCAGGTTTTCAGGCAAGAGGATTTCGCTCTCGCACAGGCGATGCAATTTGCTATAATTGCGGTAAAAAAGGTCACACTTATTATTTTTGTCGGGCAAAACCAGATCCAAGGATCCCACGTCGTGGCAGCGACAGACAAAACAATTATCAACAGCGACATCAAAGTAATCCTCGTTGGAGTCAAAATAGTCCTGGTCGGAACTCTCAAAATAAACCCGTGATGGGGGCGTCAGAATTTATAGAAAGTAGACAAGAAGGTCGAACGGGTTCGCGTAAAGCTGATAAATATGCTTTCAGTAGAGTGCGTCCTGTCGAGTCTCTTATAGAAAAAAAATATAATTCGAGTCCCGAAGTTCCTATTTTAGATTTTGTTGATGTTTCGCCAAGTGAATCTGCTGAAATGTCTGCATCACATCCTTCCGATTTGTTATGTATTTCTCCAAAACAAACCACTTGTTCGCATATTGACGATAACATTACCTTACAAACAAATACTGTATCAGCCAATTTTATTGAGTGTCTAGAGTCATTGAAAGGGGTCATAGCAAAATATGAGGGTGCGGTAAACAATCCGCCAAGTTTTCAAAACAAACGTGCACATTTTCATGCTGACGCGGGTTCGTCAGATTTTTATATTTCGTCTACTAAAGATAAAACACCAGTGTATTTTTGTGAACCCTCAAAAGAAGAGAATTCTCAACTTTTTAAATTCGCCACTGTGGACGAAAACAAGTTGGCTATTGAAGAAGTTAATATTGTTGATACTTTGGACAAAGATGACGTTGTTGTCACTGAGGTTATTGTTTATGATGTTGTCGTTAATTATATTGTTTTGAAAAATGATGCTGACCCCATTACCCAATCATTTCCCGTATTTAATGGCGAAGTGAATGTTAAACATACTGAGGAACAAGTGAATGTTAAATCTCCAGCTTTTAGCAATGTGAATAGTGTTAAGTGTAACGCACGTTCGCCTAAGCCTTCTTTTGACCAGAATTCGTTAGAAGCTTGTGAAAGTGACGAAGTTATTGAAAAGAGAGAAGTTTGTTTTCCTTTTGTAGGGCATACTGCTACTATGTCAATTAGCATGGAAGGTCACGATTTTTCTTGTTTACTTGATTCGGGAGCAGCTGTCACGGCAGTAAATTCTGATGTATGGCACAAATATTTACGTCACGCTTATCCTAATTTAGATACTTCGGTAAATGTTACGTCAGTCAATGGTTGTCTCTTGAATTCTTTGGGGAAAACATTGATGCAGTTTGTTATTAAATCTGAAAATTTTCTTTTTGAAACCCACGTGATTGAGGATTTAGCTTATGATGTTATTCTTGGAAGAGATTTTCTTCAGAAATTTTGTTCCAAACTTGATTTTGAGAATGGTCTTGTGAGTTTTTCTCCTGAAGCAGACCCATTGCCGTTTTGTAGTTTTGAAGTGAACGACTCTAGTGAACTTGTTGGTGATCAAGGTGGTAGTTTTATTTGTTCTGTGCATGCTTGCTCTTCCTTTGTTATTCCACCTGAGTCTGAAATTTTGGTTTTAGGGAAGTTGAATTCCTCACCGAACAAAGTTGGGAGTAATGGTATAATTGCCCCTAGGATTGATCTACCTCATCGTTATTCTGTTTTTGGAGCGTCAGAACTTGTCAAAGTTGCAGATGATAGTACCGTGCCTGTGAGAATGGTTAATCCTTCCTCCCTACCGGTTAAAATTTACCGTAGAACAACGTTGGCTAATTTTGAGGAAGTCGATCAAAACATAGCAACTTTTCAGCTAAATGAAACAGAACAAGTTAGTCCTCATTCCCCCCCTGATTCGAAAAGCAATCAATCTCCAGAGCATGACTATTCTTGGCTTCCTGATTTATCAGATAGTGTTTTGACCGATTGTGATAAAGTTAAGTTTCGCGATTTATTTAAGAAATATCGTAACATTTTTGCTTTGTCGGATGCTGAGCTAGGCAGAACATCCTTAGTACAGCACGTGGTTGACACAGGAGATGCTATGCCGATTAAGCAAAGACCTTACCGAACCTCGCCAGAGAACAAACAAGAAATTGACCGTCAAGTACAAGACATGCTCGAGCGCGGAATTGTTCAAGAATCTGTTAGTGCATGGTCTTCACCTGTCGTTTTAGTCAAGAAAAAAGATGGTTCGATTAGATTTTGTGTTGATTTTCGAAGGGTCAATAAAATTACGAAAAAGGATAGTTTTCCTATGCCCTTAGTATCAGAAACATTAGATGCGTTGTGTGGTACTCAGTTTTTCACGACTTTGGATTTGAAAAGTGGTTATTGGCAAATCGAACTCCACCCTTCAGCTCGTGAAAAGACAGCATTTGTTACGCATAATGGTCTTTACGAATTTTTAGTTATGCCTTTCGGTCTTACTAATTCGGGTGCAAGTTTTCAGAGACTCATGGGTCATATTCTGAGAGGTCTAGAATATCGTTTTGCTTTGATTTATATAGACGATGTGATTATATTTTCTAAGTCAATTGAAGAACATTTGTCTCACCTCGAAGAAGTGTTTAGAAGGTTGCTTGAAGCGAACGTCAAGCTAAATCCGAAGAAATGTAGTTTTGTCAAGCAGAAAGTCGAATATCTAGGACACGTTGTAACTCCTGAGGGTATTAGTCCCAACCCAGCTAAAGTGCGGATAGTCCAGGAGTTTCCAACTCCGACTAATCTGAAAGAATTAAGGAATTTCTTGGGTCTTGCAAATTATTATAGGCGTTTTGTGAAGGGTTTTTCAATCATTGCCAGTCCTTTAAATGCATTGACTAAGAAAGGTGTTTCGTTTTGTTGGACTGAAGCGTGTGCTAACGCTTTCGACAAGTTGAAACGAGCATTAGTGTCCGCTCCTGTTTTGGCGTACCCTGACTTCAAGGAGCCATGTTTGTTGTTTGTTGATGCTAGTTCCACAGGAATTGGGTTCACTCTGGCTCAAAATCAGAACGACAAAGAAGTAGTTATTGCTTACAATGGTCGCGGTTTGAATCACGCAGAACAAAATTACAGTACTACAGAAAGAGAGGCACTCGCCTTAGTTGAAGGAGTTAAAAAATATCAACCTTATTTACACAATCGTAAATTCACCGTAATTACTGATCATAGTTCTCTTCGCTGGTTGATGAATATTAAAGATGCCACAGGCCGTCTTGCCAGATGGTCTTTACTCCTCCAGCAGTATGATTTTGATATCGTTCATCGCCCTGGTAGAATGCATAGCAACGCTGATAGTTTATCTAGGCTTCCCTTTCAGACTTGCGAGTTGAGTTCACTCCAAAAGGGGGAACCCCAAGTGACGAAAACTAGAGAACTACAAAGGCGTGATCCTGAGTTGAGTGAGATCATTGACTTCTTGGAAAGCGACATTTTACCATTCAACAACAAAAGTGCACGAAAAATTTTGCTCACAAGTGAGAGTTTTTATATTGGGCAAGATGGTCTACTCTATCACTTAGACCACAACCAGAAACGTAACGCTCGAGACTCCTTTTCTCAGCTTGTTGTTCCATCAGCTTTAAGATTTGAGATTTTATCTAATTTGCACGATCATGTGTCAGGTGCTCATTTTGGAATACACAAAACTTTCAATAAAGTTAAGCAAAGGTATTGGTGGAAAGGAATGTTTAAAGATGTCGAGCATTGGTGTAAGTCGTGTACGGAATGTTCTATGAGGAAATCACCAAGAAATTCTAAGAAAGCACCATTGCTTCCTCTACCTGTCGAAAACGCATTTGATAGAGTGGCTGTAGATGTTTTAGGCCCTTTTCCAACATCGAGGAATGGCAACAGGTACATAGCAGTTTTCAGTGATTATTTGACTCGCTGGTGTGAAGCATTTCCAGTGCCTAGTGTTGAGGCTAGTGTTATTGCTCGTCTTTTGGTTAATGAGATCATTGCGAGACATGGTGCTCCTAGAACTTTGTTGTCTGATCGGGGAACCAACTTTTTATCTAAGCTGGTCGCAGAAGTTTGTAAGATCTTTCAAATTCACAAGGTTAATACTTCTAGTTATCATCCGCAAACAGATGGTCTTGTGGAAAGGTTTAATTCTACCCTTTGCCAGTCTCTTTCGATGTATACAGCGCGTGACCAGAGGGACTGGGACGAGTTTATCCCTCTCATTCTGTTCGCTCATAGAAGTTCCGTTTGCGAAGCAATAGGGGATAGTCCGTTTTATTGTCTCTATGGACGCGAATGTCGTTTACCTTTAGATGTCAAATTATTAGGCCCAGTGGCTGATGACGTTACACCTTCCGTTTTCGAGCATCGTAAGCGTATTGTAGAACAAGTAGAATTAGCTCAGAATTTGGCAAGAGAAAATTTGCAGCGTGCTCAGCAGAAAATGAAAGATTATTATGATCAAAATGCAAAGGATCCTATGTTTGAAGTCGGACAGCGAGTTTGGGTTTACACTCCTAGAACTAGAAAGGGTGTGTCCAAAAAGTTATTACATAATTGGTTAGGTCCGTACCGCATTGTTGAAAGGTCTTCTCCAGTGCATTTTCGCTTACGTACTGATACCAATAAGAAAGTGTCTTTTGCTGTTCATGCCAATAGAATGAAACCATTTGTAGACCCTAGTTTGAGACCAATCGATCCACCTTTGGTTGATGATCCTAACGAACCGTATCTTGATGAGGCAGATATTCCAGCCGATTGTTTTATTGAGGATACAAATGTTAATGGAAGCAGACTTGACGATTCACAAGTATCCCCTTCAAAATCTACAATCTCGCAGTCAGTACCTCAACCGCAGCAGGTTGTGGTTGACAATCAAACGGTCTTCAGTGCTGAGAAAATTCTGAAACATCGCGTTAGAAATGGAAAAAATCAGTATTTGGTTAAGTGGGTCGGCTACCCAAAGAACCAGTCTACTTGGGAACCTGAAGAGAACATTTTAGATAAGCGGCTGCTTGAATCCTTTAATCAGTCCAAAGTGTGATACCTTGTATGTTAAGAAGTACTATCTGAATACAGGTCCGTACTGGTCCGTAGCGTTTTGGCATTTCTTAGGTTTTTTTTTAATTCAAAACAATTTAGATCGAGTTTCTCAGTTAAATAAGAAGACACTGGTCGGTCGTTAATAGGAATAAATGACTGAGGATCCCTTGTTGAGATTGACCATAACTGCCTTAGAGGAAGGTTTGTCTGTTCGTGCTGGCCCTATGGTTCATGTCGAGCATGACGGTTATAATCTAATTGTCAACATTTTGTTATCAGCACCAGAAATCATGTACCAAAACAGTTTTTGTGTAGTGGAGTACTTGACACCACTTAAGTTTAGCATATCTGTTAAGTGTTTTACAGGGCCTCTCCAGCATACAGACCTTGCTTTAATTACTTGAATTCTATTAAATTAAATTCGAAGCAGAAAATGCCTTTAGAAGCGTTAAATAGGTGTTCCAGTAGTGAAATAGGTTTTCGCTATCCTAAAAATGTGTTAACAACAGTTACTAGCTTGCAATAGTTGGGTCTTTTTTGCATGGAATCCACATTGAAACTGTCCTTTACGAGTAGTCATTTGCCTGCGCCCAACTGTGATCACTTCAGCCCTTGGTTCATCTTGGTGGAAAGTTCTTTCTTTTATCAACGTCTGGTTCCATCAGTACAAGCGCTGGTGCGTTAGTCATTACACCCCTGACAGTACAAAACTTCTCACCTAACGTCAGCTTTGTTGGAATGAAGGCCAGTTTTGCCATCTACCCGAGTGCCTAATGGTATCACTACCGCTGTTTTAAACCTTTACAGTTACGTATGTTCAGTGGGAACCAAGTTCAAGTGACCTAACTCCGTTACACCTGCATCACAAGTCATTGATCATTGTGAGTGGCGTTTCCCACGATAAGTGCAATCCTCCTGTTCCCGCTGTTCAAGCCATTAAAGCTTAATCATCCAAGCCTCACAAAGTTTGCAGTCAGTATTTAAAGGCCAGTTAAAAGAAGCAAAAGTGCGCTCCCAAAACCAGGAACCTTCAATCCAAGAAAAGCAGTTTGATCTTCAACTTCAAGAACATTAAAAGAGACAAGAACCACAAAACAAAGGAACATTGCTGAACATCGACACATACTTAACTTTGAACTATTTTGATATGTTGAGTTATGGATTATGCACACCATATCCACCAACTCGCTAAGTGGATTTGTATCTTCTGTTTTAAAAGAAAGTGCAGCCTAGTCCCCGACTGGACGGTTATCCGATGTGACCATTTAATTTGTATGGACTGTTTTAGAGAAAAGAAAGAACACCTGAAATCTCTGTTCTCATGTCAATGCGGGGAAGAATTCCCCGGAAGCGCTTACAATTATATAATATATAACTTACACTTCCACCGGTCGTGCAGAAGTGGGACTGTAATTTCGTCGAACGTTTCTTTTTTTTTTCTAATGAACTTACATTTTGGTTTTGATTAATTTGTTATCATTGAACATTAAGCATTTACAAAACCGTTGAAGCTAGTCCAAGCTGACCCTTTTTGTTCTACAAGTTTCAGTTTTTATAAGTCTTCTTCAAAGTTTTTATACTCCTAGAGTCTGACTCTGGTATAGTAATACATTGTGTTTCGTCTTTTATATACACATATATGTATTTCATCGTAGTAGTTCCATTTTATTGTCCCTGTCCGCATCGGGACGATGCAGAAATTAACAAGGGGGGCATGTTAAGAAGCCAAAATGGCGTTTGATTAATTTCAGCTTATTACCTAATCGATAAGTATGCCGTTGTTATTCTCGACTGTCTAAGTAAGGAATGTTGTGAAGTATTTAGTCGTTTGAATTGTTATGCTTAAGGTTTCTCTTATGTTTAGGTTTTCTTTATAATTCTCGTTCATAGTTCAAGGTTATTGAAGGTTTAGCCCACACTGGTAGTTCTTAGGTTTTTGAGTAGTACCGTCTACTTTATGGATTTGTTAAACTTGAATGTCGGTTCTTGAAGTAGGCATGCTTGGGAACTAAAGCTGACCTTGGATTTTACCTACACTAGGATTCCTGTTTGGGTGTCTAGTCCAACTTTACAGTTTTAGCTCTAGTATTCCATTGATTCTTTAGTACTTGTCATCGACAGCCGTATAGATGTTTCTTTTACTCGTTTGGTTAGGCCACCGGATATGCGTTAAAAGTTCCCACGGTTCGCGAACCCAAACATGTCTACAATGGTACTATATAGGTAGGCTTGTTTCAGTCGACAAATCAGTAAGCAGTAATCAGTAGTATTAAGTAGCAGTCAGTAGTCTAGCCGGTCGACAAATCTTGTAGTCTAGTCAATCGACCAATCTTGCAGCCTTGTAACCTACATTGATCGAGCTTGAAGCTACGCGAGAAGTCCCCAATAAAGAAGACTCCTGGAACCTCTTGTTTTAGCAAGCGAGGCCTCATTACAATAATAATAATAATAATAATAATAATAATAATAATAATAATAATAATAATAATTTTTATTTATTTATTTTTAATAATAAAATCTTGATTAACAAATTCTCAAACAATCTTACGTTTACAATTATTGATCTACTAGAATTAATGCTAAAATAATAATGATAATAATAATAATGATAATAATAATAAACATCGATGTCGTGCTCAATTACAATAATAAAAAAATTATTCCATTAAAAAATATATCATATATTAAAAAAAAGAAAAAACTCAATTAAAAAAATTATATGTATGGCTTATTTTTTATTAAAAAACGGTTCATTTCAACTAAACTAAATTAGCGAGCTCACGCCATTATCACGCACGCTTGGGTAGCGTTTAAGCGGCAGTCATCAATGAAATCCCCTTGTGAAATTTTGTGGAAGGGTGTCCTAGAACCTCTTACGCATGTGTGTACCGACCTTAAAATCTCAAAAGAAAGCATTGTTCTAATCCAAGTAATAGTAATGTGATAAGGTTCCTCATTCTTTTCTGAGAGCTTCTCGGCTAGGCGTTTGAGAAAGCAATTGCAGTCGACTCCCATCCCACCGTTGGTTCCAAAAACTAGGGGTGTGAAAGATCCCATTTCGAAGTCCAGCACAATCTGTTGGTACTTTCGCTTTTTCTCCTCCTCCTGCTCCTTAAAGATTGTGGATGTTTCTTTCCCTGGTTGCACTTGGAGTTAACATGTGTTACTCTGACATCAAAAAATGCTGTAACTCCACGAGACCAAAAGCCCCCTGCCTTAAAGTCCAGTCTTGCCTCCGGGCTTGTTACCGCGGTTCTGAGGTTGAATCGCTCATTATCGAGAGGTTGTAGTTGTGGTTCGACTTCAACGTTAGTGCAAACCTTACCAATAAGTGAGGTAAGTAGGTTGTGAACACCATCATGTCTCTGTGCCACGAAACCTCCCATTTTGCATGACAGGGCATTGCAGACGGTATACTTCTCACCAACAATGATGATGATGATAATAATAATAATAATAATAATAATAATAATAATAATTCAAGTGTAACACCAGTGCAAAAAGTGTAACACCAGTGCAAATTACAAATAAAAAAAAATTGATGCAAAAATGTTTTGCAAATAATTTTTGCAAAAGAAAAAAAATTGCAAAAAAAGGAAAAAGAATTTGAAAAAAAAATTCAAAAAAATAGATGCAAATTGTTTTCATGTATAATTGTTTATAAGTAATCATACGGTTTTCTCGTTCAATTTGGGATTAATTTGCACTTGTGAGTTTTTCAAAAAGCTTAAATTGCACTCGCCGAAGTGGCTCGTGCAATTTGAGCTTTTTGAAACTCACTCGTGCAAATTAATCCCAAATTGAACGAGAAAACCGTATGATTACCTTATACTAACTTACCGTAATATACTATCCAGTATGTAAATATCTACTTATGCTTTGGAGAAAAAAATACTGAAAAAAAAAGGAAACTCGTGAAAACAAAACGTTCGGACCCTCCCCTGTCCTGGGCGTTTTGCACCACCGACCCCCACCCCCTGAGTCCAACTGCCACCCTCCTTTTCCTTCAACGCCGTCCCATGGGTAAGGCACGTGACGTTTGTCGTTTGAAAATATAGTCCTTCGTGACCATGACCAAGTGTTTAGTGCAGTTCATTGTTTATACTACACTGCTTCGTCTTCCTGTTGTTTATTTCCACAAAAATGCAGTTTTTAGGGCTGGGTTGATCAGGTTAATAGGGAGGGAATGTTCATTTAGGTAATTCAGTTGTTTTAAAACATGCAAAATATCACATTTTTCTGTGTGCCTGACTTGCCTTTCAGTCATTGAATTTTGAAAGCAAAGTAATCGCGTTTTTAAGAATAAGGGAGTTTTTGAGGTGCCTACTGACTAAATTGTGAATTCAAGTGTCATACGAATACGCTATGCCCATTGGTATTAGTACTTTAAAGTATTATATTTATACAGACTAAAAACTATTGCTGCTTTGCTAAGAAAAACGTAAACGTTTTATCTGGTTTATTTGACTATCCAACTGACGTTTTGAAGCAACCTTTTGGTACATTTGGCGCCGCCTTGGTTCGACTTCCTCTCGTTTTCCTATTTCAAACCACATCTTTCTTTAGACCACGTCAGTTTTTAACGACAAGGGAGCTTACGGATTGAGGTACCAAGCAAATCATTTCTTAACTAATTCCTCAATTCACCATTTTCCTTATTCTTCGTGGCCTTATTAACAAACACATAATCTTATTTTCTAGAACCTGCTGTAACGAGAAAAACTACTTTGTTTAATCGGATTGCTGATTTTGGTAAGCATATGTTCCATCAGATTACCATCCGTAAACGTTTAAGAGCGGCTAGAGATCTAGATGTTGCCCGCTGTTTTGGTGTACTACATGTAATATATTTTGGTAATAAAGTAATATTAATTACCGCAGCCATAAACGACAATTACGTTGGTGTTAACTCATCCCTTAGTGTACAGTAGTAAAAAATGAGTTTTTTCTTAATATAATATTTCCCGTGTAATTCGTCAACTTATCAGTCCGCTTCGTGACTGAACCCCGTACGGTAGCATCACATGCTTCACATTGTTCTTAGGTAAACGAATTATCCTAAGTGTTTAAAACTAACGAAAAGAAATCGCACCAGTACACTGTTCATTCATAACTTTGCGCTACACACCTGAACCAAGTCTATAAGTGAGTGAGAAGTCTTTGTTCAAATATCAATGGAAATAATACTTAGACATTGGTCAGAAATTTTTTCCTTGGACATGCTCATAATTTGTGGTGAGGTAAAGAACAGATTCAAAAACAGTAAGCCAGTCGCCAACCCCAAGGCTTCTATTTGAAATGTTCAGGTACAAAGTTCTGAGTTGGGCATTAAAAGATTCTCAGATCTCGAAGCAATTAATCTTGTTTAATTTTGAGACTCAAAAGTACATCAGGTGAAGATGCAGGGATACATGTATGCTAGAATTACTGCCGAGATTCATGCCAAGGATAGTTTGAATGGTTTATATCGTAATCACGAATACAATGATATCTTGTCTCCCAAACGTAATGAATAGAAACAAACATAACTGAATAAATTTTATGTGGAAATTGCGGAATTTTTTGCCTCTCAGCTGTGTGATTGGTTGCTCCACTGATTTGTCTTCCTATTATTTATATTCGCAACACTACAGTTTCTTCACGGCAAATGGCGTTACTTTGAATCTTTGAATGTTTATATATTCAATTTAATTTGCAGAACAGATTACAGCTTTTACGTTTTATCTAACTAAATTATTGCGCAAATTAAAAAAAAGCAAGATGTTTTCTTTCAAAACAACAGCATGCACACCTATTAAGATCTGAGCTGTTAAAGTAAGTGAGTGAGTGTGGGGCTTACTGATGAAACTTGTGACTTGAAGTATCCCGCTGAGAATACGCTATTTCTGCTGATGAGAATAGTGTCAGTAACCAAAACAATTATATTTATATACAGTCAAAAACCTATTGATGCTAAGCTAAGGAAAGTAACAACTTTTATAGAGTGTATTAGCCAATAATATTGATGTAAATTGAAGGCAATCTGTAGCTTTATAACTGTTTTATTTTGAAAAGATTTGCTCTTGGTAATTACCGACATCCTCTATTTTTATTGCTCAAATAACTTTTTCAAATAATGCCATTTCTGGAGTTATTGTGTTTTGTTGACCTCGTTTCCATGATATTATTTCCTGTTACATTTTTAAAAATGGGCAAGCGTTTGTGCACCTTGCTTCAAACTGCGTCAGTTTTCGAGGGTAAATGCACGATGGATTGAAAGAGGTACCAAGCAAATAATTTCTCAACTATTTGCTTATTTCAGCATTCGTTTACAGCCAGTTTTCCTTGTCAGTTGTAATGCGGCTGCGGGAAGGAAAAAACGTTCCCCTTAATAAATTTTTGCAGGAACACTTTTCCTAATTCCTTGCGGCCTTCTAGTGCTACTGAAACCAGGAAAAATCTACTTTGTTTACTCTCGCTTGCTGAATTTGGTTAGTTAATGTTCCTATTAATTACCACACATTTAACGTTTAAAAGTAGTAAATAATTTGTTACTTAAAAGAGACGAGTGATGTTGTTTACTGTTTGAATTTACCGCATGTAGTACATTTCGCAGATTTCAACAATAGAGTTGAACTCATTTGTTATAAGTAAAAATTTTGTCTTGGTGCCTTATGCCATAAAATTTTCACCAACATTTCTCAATTCAAATCATGAATCTGATATCATGTAATGATATCAACGTTCCATGTCATTGTTTCCCTACTCATAATTTTTCACTTCAAGCCTGTAACGAAACTGCAGCTTTATTTCTTTGATTCTTTATTCAAACGCGTTAGACCGCGTTGGTTAAGATTTTGTTCCGGTTTAAAAAAATCGACTCTACGATTTTAAGTAGAGTAACGTTTTATTTTAATTTCAACAATTTATGTTTATTTCGGTCGCTTTGTTGTTAGTCTGATTACTTCTTTTTTATGAGAAAGAGCACAGAATTGATATTCGCGAACTCTCAGGTTCCTATTTCAAATGCTACACTAGGAATTTTTAGTTGAGTATTCAAATATTCTTAGACCCTGAAAGGATCTTGTTTTTTTGAGACTCAAAAAAGTATGTTAAGTGTGGATTCAAGGATATGCTGGAATTATTGCTAGATTTATGTCAAGAATAGTTTACAAAGTTTGAATCCCTCAATCAAGCGGAATGCGACAAAAGATTTTGTCCAACTCACGTTCTTATGATATCTTGTCTTACTTTTGTCTTCCCAAACGTAGGAAATAAGGAAAAAAAGATTACTGAATGATTTTTGTTGGAAACTCATTGACAATTGATAAACAATTACTCGCTTCAAAGTTTCTGCATCCTCGCTGCATGGCTTTTTGCTTCACTGGTTTGTCTTCCTGTTATTTATATCTGTAATACCTGCAATACTACACTCTGTATTCGCTACCATTACGAGTGATCGAATTCCTGTGATAGGTGAAAAATTACATCTACTGGCGTTACTCTGAATCTAATAAGACGTTTTTTAAGTCTAGTTTATCCTGCTCATGTATTTCCAAAATGCGTAAAGACTTTGGTTGCCGAACAGTTTTGCCTAACTAAATTACTGAACAAACCAAGCTTTCTTGCTTTCACAACATCGATACTCCTTAAAATTTGAGCTGTTTTAACTTTAAAAAGTACATGTAAATAAGTAATCTTGAGGATTACAGAATAAACTTGTGACTTCAACAGACTTCAAGTATCCTGACAAAACGCAACACCTGACTTCCACTGAAGGTAATAGCGTAGCCGTAAACGAAAGGATTATAATTTTAAATTCATTAAACCGTTTTCATCTGGCTAACTGGTGTATAATGTTTTTGAAAATTGGAAACAACCTTGGCATCTTGGAATACGTCTTAAAACCGTGTTTTATCTAGCTAGAAGATTTTTAAATTTTTGCAAGAATTGTGATATGGTGTAACTTATGGATTAAATAGAAAATCAAGGTTCCTGCGAGCCAACTCGTGAATATAGAACCTGCAGACCCTCTCCTGCTGCGTCCAACACCCACCCTCCTCTTCCTTCAACGCCGTCCCCATGTCCCTCATGTGTAAGGCAGGTGATGTTTGTCCTTCGTGACCAGTGTTTTGTGCAGTTTATTATTTATGCTCCACTGCCTCGTCTTCCTGTTGTTTATTTTCACAAAAATGCAGTCTTTATAGTTGGGTCGATCAGGTTAATGGAGAGGGAATGTTCCTTTATACAAATCGGTTGTTTTAAAAACATCACATTTTTTTTGTGTGAATTTTGAAATTTGAAAGCAAAGTAATTGAGTTTGTAAGAATAAGGGAGTTTTTACTAGTAAAGTGCCTACTGACTTAATTGTGAATTCAAGTGTCATACGAATACGCTGACCCATTGGTATTAGTAATTTAAAGTATTATATTTATACAGACTGAAAACTAATGCTGCTTTGCTAAGAAAAACGTAAACGCTTTATCTGGTTTATTTGTCCTATAATATTCAAGTGACGTTTTGAAGCAACCTTTTGGTAGATTTAGCATTACCTTGGTTCGACTGCCTCTCGTTTTTTTCTCGTTAATGTGCGCATGCGCAAACGAGATATAGGTATAGAGTAGATGTAGTAAAAAAGGATGTTAAAAGTTGTTAACTTTTGTCCGGGGAGTTAGTTTTTTATACAAACTATATAAGGGCATTAAGGATGTGGTTGGTAATTATACCGATTAGGATTTCAAGAAGGGCGTCGCACACCGCCACTAAAATTTTTAGGGTGTACCCCCGGACCTATTGTTAATTTCCTTAGGGTATTGGCAAGTGATAATGTTACTAACTTTCGATATCTCACGTTACCTATCAATCTTTCAAATTTGTTTTTAAGTGGATGTGTCCGAGACGGCTTAATTGATCTTCAAAGGTTCAAGAAATTTGTGTTTTTCTTGTTGAGGAAAGGAGTAATTAGTAAGTTGAATTTATTAAATGAATGGCTTTGAGTTCTCATGGTATGTTGTCATTTGATGAACTTTTGATCTTAAATTACCGATCACGCGAACGAAAAGGCAGTATGGACTTTGCCTTTTGTTTTATTTTGGAATAATCAATCATTGCCATTATTAGATTTAGGTACATGGTAGAATGTATTGACGGTGATAAAAATTTCGCTTTGATTATGCAATAGTATGCAAGGGATCTCGTGATTTTGCAGATTTAGTCAAACTATATTATTTTGTGCAAATGTAGAAGTTTTTGTTTGCTGTAATTCTCTCTACAGTTCTATTCGTGTACAAGTAAAATTTTGTTGCCATCTGGATTGAATGACAAAGCAAGCATTTTAACAACCATTTTATAAGCGATTTGAGCGTATCGATTCAAGACAGACATTGGAACTATTACGGACTTAATTGAGAAGATATTATTTGAGTGCCAATACGAAGAAAATGTTATTAGCGCAGAAAAAGAAGATGAATATCAAGAAGTGTGTGTCGTACTTACGGCATTCGGATTGTGACGTGAAGAAGACAGTTAAGCTGGAGTGTCCAACGTAGCTTCATTGCATTGGTGTTCAAAGTACCTTATCGCATTCAAATCGTGCCGTGGACATGAGGGTTACCTTAGACTGCTTTTTATCTTTTGTTGAAGTGCTGACTGTCTAAAGTATTTGGGAGAAACATTGTAAAGAAAAACAGTGTAAACGTAACCGATCTACAGAAACAGATTTCAGACTTTAAGAAAATCGTATGTACACATATAGGTAACATGTTTATTGCTATGTAAAGTTTATGTAAAGTTTGTTTGTTTTTGTTGATAGTTTTGTCGCGGTATTTGAGAAAAGGAGTAATCAGGTAAGTTGAATTTATTAAATAAATAGCTTTGAACTGTCTTGTCATGTTATTATTTGATGAATTTTTGATTTTCTCTTAGCGATCACGCGAACTTCTAAGTTATCTAAAGTTTCTTTGTTTTTGTTGATAATTTTGTCGCGATTCTTGAGGAAAGCAGTAATTAGTAAGTTCAATTTATGAAATGAATGGTTTCGAGTTCTCATGGTATGTTATCATTTGATGAACTTTTGATCTTAAATTACCGATCACGCGAACGAAAAGGAAGTATGGATGGACTTTGCCTTTTGTTTTTATTTTGGAATAGTGAATCATTGCCATTATTAGATTTAGGTACATGGTAGGATGTATTGATGGTGATAAAGATTGCGCTTTGATTATGCAATAGTATGTAAGGGACCTCGTGATTTTGCAGATTTAGTCAAACTATATTATTTTGTGCAAATGTAGAAGTTTTTGTTTGCTGCAATTCTCTCTACAGTTCTTATAGTGTACAAGTAAAATTTTGTTGTTCTGAATTGAATGACAAAACAAGCATTTTAACAACCATTTTATAAGCGATTTGAGCGTTTTGATTCAAGACAGACATTGGCACTATTACGGACTTAATTGACAAGATATTATTTGAGTGCCAATGCGAAGAAAACATGTTTAGCGCAGAAAAAGAAGACGAATATCAAGAGGTGCAGTGAGTGTGTCGTACTCACGGCATTCGGATTCTGACGTGGAGAAGACAGTTAAGCTAGAGTGCCCAACGTAGCTCCATTGCATTTATAGTGTTCAACGTACCTTCATCGCATTCAAATCGTGCCGTGGACATGAGGGTTACCTTAGAGTGCTCAACGTAGCTTTATTAGCAAAGATATAGCAAAGTTAAAGCAAAAAAAAAAAAACATATTGAAGTCTAACCATTTTAAATAATGAAACACGCACGTAAATTCAAAAAGGCATTATAGAATAAACTCCGAGCCAAAAAATTCAACAATTCTTCCAAAGCTTAAGTTTAAATACTACTCAAATTACCGTTTTTCACCTTTTTTCCGGTTCCACGGTTGTGGCGGGCTATCTTTTAAACAGAGAACGGGGAATCGGAAGTGGGAACGGGGAATGGAGAACGGGGACCGGGGAATCTTTTAAATGGGAAGTTTTTAAAAGCGGGAATCTTTTAAACCGGGAACCTTTAAAAGCGGGAATCTTTAAAATGGGGAATCTTTAAAACGGGGAATCTTTAGAATGGGGAATCTTTAAAACGGCGAATCTTTAAAACGGGGAATCTTTAAAAGCGGGATTCTTTAAAATGAGGAATCTTTAAAAGCGGGAATCTCTAAAACGGGGAATCTTTAAAAGCGGGATTCTTTAAAATGAGGAATCTTTAAAAGCGGGAATCTCTAAAACGGGGAATCTTTAAAAGCGGGAATCTTTAAAATGGGGAATGTTTAAAACAGGGTATCTTTAAAATGGGGAATCTTTAAAGAGGCATTGACACGCAGATTTTGCTGTGTTTTGGTCAAAATACTCTAAATGACAAAGTACCTTTGCTCAAACATAAAATTGCTTTTAGAACACCAAGAAGATAATATCAAGTGATTTCTTCAGGGAAGAACAAACCATAATAAGTTTTTTTCTGCAAATTTTTCCACGACTCTTGGGAGGAACCTGAAAAAATTGGCCAATTTTTTCAAGTTGCAATCCATTTCCATCCTGGCCATCCGCAGCCATAGATAACGAATACTAGTTTCTGTGTACTGGTAGAATATTTGTTAACAAAACTGGACCATTATTTTAAGGTTTCCATTGAAACAAATATGTTTTTTTGGCTTTTCAAAGTGATACTAAAAGTAGGTGACAGTGTCCCTTTAAAATGGGAAATCTTTAAAATTCAGCTCAGTGAAGTTCACAAAGTACTGATTATTCCTGGGAAGTTTTTGTTATAAAGGGTGGCAGGCCTAACACAAATCCTGCTCATCGCTAAAAGCGTTTTAGCCCAGCTTTAGAATATTTGTTGTGGTGCAATTTTGCCCTTGGTGCAAATTTTATTTTTCTTTGTTTCTGGGTATGGAAAATATAGATTACTTCATGGGCAGTGCGCGCGTACGGCGTTTACGCACGAGTTGGTGATGTATCAGAAATCGAACGAGTGAGCGCAACGAACGAGTGAGATTTCTGATACAAACCAACGAGTGCGTAAATGCCGTACAAAGCACTGCCCATGCTGTAATTTGTTTATTTTATACATACTGAGATTTTATGCCAAGGTAGTGTTTTATTTATTTTTGTCTCGAAAATAAACAGCTCTAGAATAAATTACTTTGACCGGCAGAGTCTCAAACAATCAAGTAGTGAGAATACAATAATAATTAAAAATTGTACAGAATCGATCGGAAATCATAAAGAATGTTCACCTCCTCGTCGCTTAAAGCTTCGCTGCATTTGGTTTGTTTCCTTTGCCTTCTTTTTTCAGTTGTTTGCTTCGAGCTTCCAGACATTTTCTTGCTTTTTCAAACGCTTGTCTTCAATAATGCTCACAGGGTATTTACTTTCTTTCAAATGCCGGTTGAAACTCGAAATCAATCCTCGAAGGCTTGAAGGGTCGTAGTCTTCGCCGTCCAGTTTCTTTTAACACTTAAAATAAATTCGCATACGTACTTGTTGAGTTCTTCTGGTTGAATTTCTTGTTGTTGTTGTTTCGCTCTTCTCTTTTAAGAATACGGTTAGTAGATTAACATCTCTTCGCGTTTTCGCTCGAGTGTTTTGTTTTCCTGCTCTTGAATGTATTCTTCAATTGGTTTGTCCAAGGACATAAATCCGGAACTTTCAGTCATCTCTTGAGTTTTGAATAAAGAATTAAACGTTCAAGCAAATATTTTTGTGAATGAAAACACTAGCGCCAGCGACAGTACAAGCACCTTTGAAAATATTGATATGTTTTGACAGGTGCTTTGTGATTGGACGAAACGCTTTTCTCACGTGTGAGAAAGTCGTTTCGCCATTCTGATTGGCTGCGAAAATTCCCGAACCGGGTTTTCACGCGCAAAATTCTATCAGAAAATCTCAGTATGTATAAAACTAGAAGTAATCATAGATTATAGTACGTCTCCTTATACCGTAGCACCTCGTCTTACCTACGTAGTACCTCAGTTTCAACCACTGTTGAAAGGGGCTATGTCACGCGATATGTCACGCAGGCCAAAACGTCGGGCCGACGTCAAACAAATTCACCCTATCGCCGTGGAATCGGGCAAAATCCTTTAATTCTGCCGTGCTGTGTACTCCGAAAGGTCTCAGATTTTTCCGACATAAATAGTATATTTGTCTTGATTTCATTTCGGTTTATATTTCTCCGATTCTGAAATGATACGCCTCAGTACTTGGTGTGATATCCGCAAGGATTTTACCGACTAAATAACTGTAGATATCTCAATGTCTGGAAGTTGCATTCTAACAAGCTACAAAAACTACAAAACCGTGCTGTACGAGTAATAACTTCGTCAAACTATGACGTAGATGTTTATTCCTTGTTTCACAAACTCAACTGGAAAGACTTGTATTCTCAACGTCAAATTCAGAACGCCTTAATAGTCTTAATGGTATTCAAGTCTTTAAACGGTCTGGTACCTGAATATCTTACATGTAAATTTATAAAGCGAAATGAATCAAACTATTCTTTGAGGAACTCGGTAAACAAACTTGTTGTCCCCTTTCCAAGAACTAACTACATGAAAAATAGTTTTAGTTACAGCGGGGCAACCGTTTGGAACAGCTTACCCTGTAACATTAGAGAGTCTAATTTAAGCGCCTTCTCTATTATAATTTTTAAACACGGCATTCATGGAAATCAGGTTTTTATGTGGCATATTGTTGTAAGTTAATATTTATTGTTAAGATTTGGATTTTAAGGTTTTAGTGTGTTTTGTCAGACAAATTCACGCTATCGCCGTGGAATCGGGCAAAATCCTTCAATTCTGCCGTGCTGTGTACTCCGAAAGGTCTCAGATTTTTCCGACATAAATATTGTATTTGTCTTGATTTCATTTCGGTTTATACTTCTCCGATTCTAAAATGATACGCCTCAGTACTTGGTGTGATATCCGCAAGGATTTTACCGACTAGATAAATGTAGATATCTCAATGTCTGGAAGTTGCATTCAGCATATGTCAGTTTAATCAAGATGGCGCAGATTTGGTACCGACACTTTTCTCGATTCGTTCTGCCTAGACGACGCGCTAAGCATGCTGGATACTATTGTGACGTTTCAAGATGGCGCAGATTTGGTACGGACACTTTTCTCGATTCGTTCCGCCAAGCCAACAAGATTAGGAAGCGTCTCCTTCGTCGACGCAATAATGTGTGATAATGTATGATAATGAGTTTTAAACAAAGGAAAACAAAATTTGCACCAAGGACAAAATTGCACCACAACATATTCAATAAGTCTACCCCAAGTACGTGCCTGAGAGACTTGCTCTTAATGTTGTCGTTGATTTGATCTTAGGAAAAATCTATATCTCTGATAGTGACAGCAGGAATTTTCACTTTCAGAGCCGTTTAGAATAATTTATTAAGTTATGCGTCGTTTGTTTGCTAGCTCTTGGCATAACAATGGAGTTTTTTTCGCTCACTTTGAAAGAGTTGCAAGATCAGTAGTAGCCGCTTAAGTAGGAATTATTCGCTGCTTAGGATCAGTTCATTTCTCAGTCCGTGATTTAATGTGAGCGCAAGTCTGAGGTTAGGATAACTTGCGAGATAGTGTTTCTTCATCACGGCTAAAAGACTCTAAGATCCAAGTCTTATGCGATATATTGGAATAGTGGCATCTTGCAATTGTTTTTAGCTCCTCAGAGTTTATTCTGCGTTTAAGTTGACGTGTTTCTCGGAGCTAGGCAGTACCTCCATTGTCAGACGTATGGCGTCATTGCATCCGGTTTGAAATATGAATCTCCTGCATGTTTAATAGCTGTTTTGTAATTCTTACGGTTTTGTATACTCTTTAAGTTGCTATAAAAGGTGACATGCCTAACACAAATCCTGCTTGTCGCTAAAAGCATTTTAGCCCAGCTTTAAAATAAGGCTATCCCACGTACGTGCCTGAGAGTTTTCTCTTTTTGGATTAAAATAAAGATATAACAAGCCTGTTGCCCGCCTGTTGTTGTCGTTCCTTTGATATCAGGAAAAATATCTAGCTGTGATGCTGTGAATTTACGTTTTCCAGAGCCGTCTGAATCATTTAGTTATGCGTCGCTTGTTTGCTCGCTCTTGGCATAACAATGGAGTTTTTTTGGCTCACTTTGAAAGAGTTGCAAAATCAGTGTGCATAAGTAGGATTTATTCCCTGCTTAGCATCAGTGCATTTCTCAGTCCGTGATTTAATGTGAGCGCAAGTACTTGGGGTAGACTTATTCTACAAAAGCTGGGCTAAGGTGCTTTTAGCGACGAGCAGGATTTGTGTTAGGCCTGTCAAGCAGTAGCAACGTTTGAGCAGCAACTTATTATTTACTGTTTCACTTTAGGATAATGTGTTGATCGGTTAAATATCTCATTTTTAGTTTATTTATCTTGTTTACGGCATAAATATCTCCGCTTTATAACGTTTTCCCCCGAAGATTCCTGCTTTTTAAGATTTCCCGTTTGAAAGATTCCTCATTTTAAAGATTCCCCGTTTTAAAGATTCCCGCTTTTAAAGATTCCCCGTTTTAAAGATTACCCATTTTAAAGATTCCCCGTTTTAAAGATTCCCCATTTGAGAGATTCCCCATTTTAAAGATTCACGCTTTTAAAGATTCCGCCGTTCCCGTTCTCATTTTCCAATTCCCCGTTCCCTATTTTAAACATAGCCGTTGTGTCGTACAGGAAAGACAGAAACATATCCAGTGAAGATTACAAGAAAAGACAGAAAAGTCACAAATATATAGCACTGCGACATCTTGAGACTTAGTAGAGCAATAGTCCCTCCTTTTCCCTCAGGGATAGTAGAGCGAGCGTTTCATTCGCACTTCTATCCCTGAGGAAAAAGGAGGGACGTACTACTCGTAGTCTAGAGACTTAGTTGAGGCAAACGAATTGCTTTTCAGTATTTGATTGGCTTTGACAGCTCTGATGTCTTTCGTAATAAAGTTTCCTTTTTATCATTGTGGAATGTCCGGTTTCCGGAAGATTACAAAGAACGGGAAAGAGCGAATCTCAAAACTGTCTTAAAAACAAATTAAAGTTGGAAAAATATATTTGCTCAATTCTTTCTTTGAGGAATAGAGGAATTCTAAGGATATGCACTTTTTTGTCCTGACTTCCTGACTGAATTTAAGTCTCAAAATAGCAATGAACAATGATAAACGATTATGCGTGAACGGACTCTGACCGATCAATGACAGACATTGTAGCGACAATGGGTGGCAACACGTGCGTTTAGAATCACCATAGGTCATGGTTAGTAATCAGTTCTTTTCTTCTTCAAATTTTCCGTAAAATTCTAAGATGTTTATATGTCTTATATATAAAGATCTACAAACGCGGATAAACGTAAACATTTTTCCAATGCGTTGTGGCACACATCAAAGATTAAAATTGGATGATCCTAGCTTGTTTTTGAACTGGTTCTGCTCGACAGTTCTGACAGTTCTGATCAGAATTAATTCTGTATCGCGACGATCCGCAATTTGCACCTACAGTTTCACAGTTGAGACCAGTTGAACCTCTCGAACTCCCCATAATCTCGAACTCAAATCCATTTCCCTTCGGTGACCTTCGATTTGCTTTTTCAGTTATTTACTATGAGTCTAACGAGAGTACGAGATGTTGGAAATAGCAGGATTCAACTGTATTTTCGAAGTCTGCAATGCATGTATTTCAGAGTAATTTTCTGAACTTACAATCATGGGTGGCCAGCGACCACTGATGTATAAATCTTCAACGGTTACATTCATCAAGTTCCTTCCTTAAAAGTCATAAAAGACATAAAAGACCATAAAAAGAATTGACTTACCTTTTCCACCCTTCCGAGGCTTTTGAGCCTTATGAGCCTTGTGTGATTTGTGTCGACTTCTACGCTTTTTTACGTTTTTTCCTTTCCTCTTTTCCTCCTTGTGTTTTCCATGACTGTGTGTGTACTTGTGATACGGGAAGAGTTACTTATTGACCCTTATTTGACGAGGTAAGATCACCAGAACTCAGAACACAATAAATGACTTTGAAATAAATGAGCGCCAAAAATCAAAGGTCACTGATATGTATGTATACCTGGAGTCTAGGGTCTACTCTAACTGCACGTCCGATACAAGACAGAGGAAGAGAAGGGCCTTGTTTTGACTCATACATCCACATATCACTGCACATATAAATTGGCTGTTTAAAAACATTGCCAGTAAATCAATTTTAATCCCAAATGAAAATCCTTGCAATATATTTTAGTTCTGTTTAAATATCAATAAATAAAGATAGTAAATAGTTTTAACCTTCGTACATCTTTCCCAAATTTCGATTGATAAGAAAATCGCCATTGCAATGCCATACAAGTCATTGCTACTAAAATACTGTGAACACAGAAAATAGAAATTAACTGAGTAAAAGGGCTCTCTAGTCAAGATAGATTGGATATAAGTAGTTTTGCCACCCCCATCCCTCCTCACAAATTTCCCCCGTAGCAACCAAATTCGCCTCCTCATTTGCTTGAAATAATCAAGTTAAAGTTTCCCCTCAGTAAAATGAATACTATTTTGGACAAATACGCTAGATTAACCTGAGAATTATTTTACATTCACACTCGTGATTCTTTTGTTGCTGATGACTTTTATTGATTTGGTGGCTCCTAAAACAGCTCTCAAGTCCTCTATGACTGCAATGTCTAACTCTACGATTAGACCTAAAGGTATTTTCAATCTTTCAACTTCAATAGACCATTTAGCAGCTTTACACATATTACCTATATTACCTATTACATATTACCAATCACGTCTTTTTTTTTAATTGACCCTAATACAACACTAGGATCCATTTTCATACTATAATGGCGCAAAACCATAACCATTTAGGCCGCGCATGCGCACATACCTCTCGCCGAAGGACACAATGCAGTTCAGTAACAATGACACACTATCAAGCTGCTAATGACTGGAACAATTTAGATAGTGAAATGAAAGAGACATCTTCGTTATCGCTTTTTAAAGCCAAACTTAAGGGACTTTTGAAATAATTTTAAATGAAATAGGTTTTACTCTTTTTACCTTTTTTATATTGTCTTTTTAACATTTTTAATAATGTTTTTAGCTAGGATTTGTATATTTTTTATATAGGTTAAAATTTATTATTTGCAGGACCCCACTGAAAACCGACAAGGCGAGTGGGCTCCCTGGTTAAATATTATTATAATTATAATAATAATTATAATGACAATACTTTATTAACAAATTTCTTAAAAATCGATTAAGTCTTAACATCAATCTTATGTACACTTGCAGGAAAAAGCTATAAAGTTCATTCATATAAATTTTCATTTCATAACGCTTGACAAGTTCAAGCAAATAGATATTCAAAACTATATAATTTGAAAACTAATGGAGCAAAACAAATACTAAATATTAACTGTACGTAATTAAAATATAATAATAATAATTATAATTATAATTATATTATAATTATAAAATTATAATAATAATTATAATTATAATTATATTATAAATTATAACTATGATTATTATTATTATTATTATTATTATTATTATTATTATTAAGTATTTTATCACAAAAGCTGCAGTTTGTCTGGCTGTGCTATTCACATTCCAGTTAAAAATTTACATCATGAGCTCGAGAATTCTATTGCATGATAGTTGCTGAGGCCACAAGCCGAATCCGTTTTTATGCATAGAAATCGAGAGCGAATAATCTAATCGTTTTCAGGATAAATCCAAATTACAACTCCACCTAAATCAAAGACCATCAAAAGGCTTTCTTCTATTTTGTAACGAATTGAAAGTGCATTGGACTCTGCTCCACACGCTTCACTGAAATATTAAATCTGTGACATTTTGCACGTGGAGAACTCCTTGAGCTAACTTGAGAGTTCCGCAGCGCAAAACCATTACCCATTTGGACCGCACATACGCACATACCTTATAGGTTATTTAAAGTGGTACCCTCCTAGTGTACATGTGGCACATTTTTGTATGCTAATCAGTCCACTTGTTTTTTCCTAAGATCCAATGAAACGCACTGGCTCAACCAATTCAACGGGTTCAGAACCACCTCATCAAGAACGTAAATGGACAAGTAAGAAGCTCTTTATCTTTTATTCACATATATCTTAACCAGATCAAAAATGCACGAGGGAAGGATTAATTTTACCGAGGAATTCTAACCAACATATGAACAGAGGAATTGGGTGGGGAAGGGGAAGGTTCATTAACAACGTTTTAAAAAAGCTGCAGATCTCTTGAGTGATTTTCCCAATACTGTATTCTGTATCCTATTGCTTCCCCATTTAGTTAGTAGGAGGGACATTTTCTCCTTTCAACAAAATGCGTAATCCTAATACCCAAAATTTCAGTTCTAGCACCCGGAAATTTTATCGTTTTAGGTCAAGCATGCAAACGTATGGGGTATAAATATAAATTACCAAAATCTATGTAAAAAAGCAAACGTTTCGGCCTTTGCCCTTTTTCAGGTAGCGGTATGTTCGTTAACTACTCGTCTACAGCAATGAATTTGATGCTCCATAGTGACGTCACAATAATTTCCAATCCTTCCATTTGAATGACCGCGCATTTCAAATGGAAGGATTGGAAATGATTGTGATGCCACTATGGACCATCAAGCTGAGCTCAACCTCGTTCCCAGGGCGTCTCTCTTTTCAGCTACGTTGTGCTGAGCTCAGCGAAAGAGCTTGGTGAATACTGTGAACATCTGGCAAACTTTTAGAGATTTTCTCTTTTTCTCCCATTTATTTATTTTACATTGAAAATGGAACCTGTGTTATGGTGGAAAACGAAGAAGTTCAAGCGATGAAAGCTTGCTTCGAGGAACTTCACCTGTTTATATCAATATATTTTTTTTACCGAGTTAAGGAGGCTTTTTCAAACCACGTCACTAGGTAGCTTAGTGCAGGTTAACTTTCCCGATCTGTCAGTCGTCTCCTCTTATGAC
The DNA here is from genome assembly GCA_022457155.1 of Cladopsammia gracilis. NCBI lineage: Eukaryota > Metazoa > Cnidaria > Anthozoa > Scleractinia > Dendrophylliidae > Cladopsammia > Cladopsammia gracilis. The sequence continues at coordinate 167,015 of JAJGOT010000490.1, read as the reverse complement.
TCTTATGCGCTAATTTAAAACTATACGGTTTAGAGTTTGAATCACAGAATTCTCTCGCCGAAAGACACAATGCGTTTCAGTAACAATAAGACACTGACATAAGTATTTTTTCACAAATGCTACAGTCTGTCTTGCTGCGCTACTCACATTCCAGTTAAAAACTTACATCATGAGCTCGAGAATTCTATTGCATGATAGTTGCTGAGGCCACAAGCCGAATCCGTTTTTATGCATAGGAATCGAGAGCGAATAATCTAATCGTTTTCAGGATAAATCCAAAATACAACTCCACTTAAATCAAAGACCATCAAAAGGCTTTCTTCTATTTTGCAACGAATTGAAAGTGCATTGGACTCGGCTCTACACGCTTCACTGAAATATTAAATCTGTGACATTTTGCACGTGGAGAGCTCCTTGAACTAACTTGAGAGTTCCGCACGCGCTAAATTTCACAGCGCAAAACCATTGCCCGTTTGGACCGCACATACACACATACCTTATATGTTATATAAAGTGTTACCCTCCTGGTGTACATGTGGAACATTTTTGTATGCTAATCAGTCCACTTGTTTTTTCCTAAGATCCAATGAGTCGCACTGGCTCAACCAGTTCAGTGCGTTCAGAACCACTTTATCTAGAACGTGAATGGACAAGTAAGAATCTTTTAATCTTTTATTCACACTTTTAATCTTTTATTCACACATTGAAAAAAGCGCAAAACCATTTCCCATTTGGACCGCACATACGCACATACCTTATAGCAGGAGCCATAATCGGGGAAGGAGACCGTAACAACATGTCATTTCTTTAGAGCTGCCTGTCCCCATGTAAGGGACAATTTGGGCTATTTTTAGCAGAAATTGCACCATCGCGTGTGACACGCGCGTGTGTCTGGGCGAACGTCACGGTTAAAAAATTCAAAACAATGGCAGCCGAAATTTGTATTTTTAGGTTGGATTTTACTCCAAAGTGAGCGCTTTTATAGATTAAGACTCGCACAGAGAACACGATACACTCAATACTAGTTTAGGGAAAGTTTGAGTCAAGACATATATAACATGACCCGCACGAATCCCGCCCGAAAGGCGCCGGCGCTGTGGTCGCGCTGTGGCGCTTGAGTTGAATGAATGAAATTAGCGAAGGAGTAAAAGTTGAAAAGTCTTTCCTGAGCTGCGATAGTCAGCTAATTCTTGCAGTCAGTAAAGTGCCTTTAAGCTATTTTGTTACGCTGGATTGTTAAAAAAGTCTAACAATGGACTGACCTGAACTGTTTGAGAAAATTTATAATTCAACTGACGATGTCCTTGCTTATTTGTTTGCGGTGTTTATAAGGCTGAGATGAAGAAATGGTTCAGTTTGCAGCTTGGGAACAAAAGAACTGACGCATTCATCACGACTTTCTACACTGGAAATGGAATTGCTCTTTTCTTGTGTGCAACAGTATGTAAACCGCTAAAATTAAGCTTTTTTAAAAGCTGATAAAACATTTCTTCAATCTGTGTAATTCTTGACGTTCCATGCGAAACCGGGATGAATTCAAGGTTTGAATTTTCATCGAGTTTTAACATGTGGATTGCTTTAAACATACAGCTGGTTAGGACTGGCATGTCACATTAAAACAAGGTAAAGATATTAATTCAATGTTGTCATTATTACTTTATTGGTTCAAAATAGTTTTATTCACTTGTTCACCTGTAAAACGAGAAAGCATAGTTTTGGCCAATGATGCACCGCATTTTGAATGTGTTCAGATTCATTTGTTTTCGTTATTCCGTTTGTTAGCCATATCAGTTTTGATTTGTAGCTTGATTGGTGATAATTGTAGAAGTTTATAGCACAGTTTGGTTGGATTACGATAAAGATCGACTTGCAGCTAGAAAAATTGAGTTAAGCTAAGCTTACTTCTTGCGAAAATCAGCAGTTACATTAACTTCTCTTTGGTGTAAACTTGAAATACATCTTCGCGTAAGCTTACTTTGAATTCGTGATCATTCACTTAACATATAAGATCTTCTAAAAATTAACGTCACTGAACATTAGTCTATTTTTTCAGCGGCCATTCAATAGTAGGAATCCTAAGAATCATCTTCAATTTTCCTAAAAAAGTGAAGAATGTTTGCAAGCTTTCTATAAGCTTTACTATATTTGCGTCAATAGTATAAACTTACTGTCAGGGATATATCAGAATGTATTATTCATAAGCTATGTCTTCGACTTCTCAAATTAATAAACGCTGGCAAGTTGTAATAGTATCAAATAAGTTTACGTGTGTTTTGGTGGATTTTTGCGAACTTGCGCCGATTGGTGGAAGCGACCGCGTTGAGAAAATTTCTTATGATAGAAATAGTGACCGCAATCCAGCCTGTTCAGGGACTGGTAAGCTAATTCCATTCGAATTATTTTAGAGCATTTTTGGCTTGAATTAGGAAAAATCGTAACCTGGTTCAGTTATCAGTGTTTTCATTTGCGGAAATGAAAATGTCGTTAAGTTTTTCTGTTGGGAACGTCTTCTGACGGATGCCTCTTAGCCAAGTAAACAAGTATAAAAAAGACCATCAAATGACTTTTTCGATAATCTGCACGTTGTGTTAAAAAAGTTAATTATGATTAATCTGACACCAATGTCTATTCTGTTGAGTGTACGGTAGATAAAAAAAAAATATTTTTGTCGTTTCAGTCACTTTGTTTCAGTAAAGTTCTAGCGTCCACGGAAAAACTTCATTTGCAATCAACAAGCCCGAAAGACTTTTATTTTCCATAAAAGGTAGTATGTGCGCGCGCTCTCATTGCGTCAAGGGTGGCGCAATTTCTGCTAAAAATAGCACTGAACACGTCCTTAACATGGGTTTGCGTGGGACCCACGCTTACGGTCTCCTTCCCCGGTTATGGCTCCTGCTTATAGGTTATATAAAGTGGTACCCTCCTGGTGTACATGTGGAACATTTTTGTATGCTAATCAGTCCACTTGTTTTTTTCCTAAGATCCAATGAGTCGCACTGGCTCAACCAGTTCAGTGCGTTCAGAACCACCTTATCAAGAACGTAAGAGGACAAGTAAGAAGCTTTTAATCTTTTATTCACATATATCTTAATTTAAAAAATGCACGAGGGAAGGATTAATTTTACCGAGGAATTCTAATCAACATATGAACAGGGGAATTGGGTGGGGAAGGGGAAGATTCATTAAGAACGTTTTAAAAAAGCTGCATATGTTTTCAGTATTCTTCTTAATACTGTTTTCTGTGTCCTATTGCTTCCCAATTTAGTTAGTAGGAGGGACGTTTTCTCCTTTTAACTTTAAAGGAGAAAATGCTCCTCCTACTACGAAATGCGTGATTCTAATACTCAAAATTTAAGTTCTAGCACTCGGAAGTTTCATCGTTTTAGGCCAAGCATGCAAACGTAGTGGGGTATAAATATAGATTACTAAAATTTATGTAAAAAGCCAACGTTTCTGAAACAATAAAATTCTCATAATTTTTTTTAAATCAATTTTTGATTTTTTTCAAATTACTGACTGGAAAAATGGATAATTATCCAACATGCTGTAAGTAATACCTTTGAATAAATATAGGTCGGCAATTTGTTGTCTGTTTTTATAGGAAAATCCATTTCTGAAGATAAATTAAGGAGCTTAACAAGGAATTTTTCAGGGGAAGTGGATAGTCGCACCGTCAGTCTATGGCTGAATTTTCCTGAATTTAAGAACAGCGGTAAGAAGCTTTTAAGTTTTTTTCTTCCGTTCATATTTCCTAATAAAAATAAATCCACGAGAGAAGTATTTGCTTCACTGAGGAAGTCTCGCCAACATTGAATAGGGTTATTTAGGAGGAAAGAACAGTTAAAACGTTTTTGGGAATGCTGCGGATCCCATGAACACTTTTTAAGTCGTGAGTACGACTTATTGCGATTACTGGAGAAAAGTCACTCGCTCATCGTAAACTTTATATTAAAAATTTATATTAAATTGTGGATATGTTACACTTCGGTAATAGCATACATGGAGTCTGAAATGGGAGTAAACCAAGTCCGCCATTAGGCTGTTGTGTTTACGAATGCTCGACGAGCTGAAACGTCGGTTTGAGAAAACGTTGCGGTTCTTTTACTTGTTTTTATTGTTTGGCAAGGATATCTGACATTAATAATGAAGGAAAAGGTAAGTTTGTCCCGTAATTTTCATTTTCGCTAGTAAACATATTCCTTCGTGTTTACTAGCTACACACGAAGGTTTTCAGGTTTTAGAGGTCCTTCTTTGGTAAAAGATATTTGTATGTGGATCTGCAACATAAGTGAAGTAGTCATAACATGTACAAACTAAAAGGACCCACCTTGTGTAGGGTAGGAAAAGGTCACCGATGGTTGTTTCATATTCACGACTTGTCTCGCAAGGCCTTTGATTCTGATAGCCTGTAAACTAGTACGCGCCAATCTCGTACCCAGAGTCCTCAGGCTTCTTGGTCAGCGGGGACGTCGCCAGGAGAGACTGTCTCTCCTGGAGACGTCCCCGCTGATCAAGAAGCCTGAGGACTCTAGGTACGAGATTGAGTACGCGCGGGAACGATGGATAAGGGTAACGCGGGCTCTAGAAATGAGATGGTATAGCTAGCCTGGAATAGGACACTTGTGACTACCAAAATGCGCAAAGTGAATTCCAACATTTCCCAGCATAATATCGGGTGAGGAAAGGAAAATAGTTTCTTTAGAGCCAAGCATACGCACGTATAGTAGCGCAATAATTATAACGAATAAAACAGTTCTATCAAGAAACAAATATTCCAACGATGTTTTTTATTTCTGAAGTACGAAAACGTGGTACAAATGAGGAAAGGACCTCAAATGTGGATAATCAAAATTCAAGTAACGAAGGTAAGCAGCTTTTCTGTTACGTCTATTACAAAATATATATAAAAAAGTGAAACGGATATCACTTATTTTTGAAATTCCCACATGTATTTCAAATAGCGATCACGGAGTTGACTGTTTACACAGCGTGGTCAAGGATTTGAACAGCGGACTATTACTGTGTTACAATGGTGGTACAGCTGGTGGTCAGAGAGGCGGACTTGAACCCGAGGCGTCCGGATTACATGTCAGTACCTTTAACAACCCGATCTCGCTGCCGCTGATTTCCCTTTCGTATACGGTTGATGCCATTTTAAACGGTGGATGCCATCATTAACATTCATTAGTCACCAAGCCTTATTTTGTAATAGTCGATGCCATTTCTCTCTAGTTTATGCCTGGATTAGGACGAAAGGTGGCTATCATTATTAGATAAAATTGGGCCTAGGTAAAGCAATTACCTTATTCGTACTAATTTTCGCGAGGCTTTAATTTCGCGATTTTCGCGATTTGTAAAAAATCGCGAAAAGACTCGCTAAAATTAGGATACGCGAAAATTAAACACGCGAAATTTAATATACTTCTATAATTGCTTTAATCAATGATTAACTGCGTTTATAGCTACATGGTAATTGTCATCAGTCTATTTATCTTCTACTTCAGCACTTTCTTCATCATTTCTTTATTCATTTATAGTTTTGTTCTGTTTCAAGGGTGTTAAGCATTTATAATCATTACAGAACTGTATGGCATAGGTATTTAAATCATATTTTTACAATTGACTTTTACAATTGACTTTTATTAAGTACAATATTGCATTAGCATTTGATTGATTTGCAGTATTTGCTTGATTAGTCTGATTATAAACGCTATTTCTATTACCTTATTGCAAATCATGATTGCAAATCAATCGTCATTTAAGTGATCATTCAATAAAAAACGGTTTTCTAAGTCTGTCTTTTGTCAATTTTCGCGAAATTAAATGCCCTAAATTTTATCATTTTTTGCAAAATCGCGAAAATTAATGTTCGCGAAATATTCGTGTTCCAAATTCGCGAAATTAAGTGCCCGCGAAAATTAGTACGAATAAGGTATTAGACCTATAGGCTAGATTCACGATTACGTTAGATTTAGGGATAGGGTCACTCGTTATAGATGTCTCATTAAGAAAACTTAAGGCGGGGGTCCACATGAACGCCATTTTCCCGTCACTTGACATGGCTTTAATGGAAATATCCCGTTCACGTTTTAAGCAATCCAAAAAAAGACTCTATGCTCCTCTCATGAATCTTTGTTGTCGTGCGTTTTGTAAATTTTTGGGTGATTTTTGGATATGTTTGGGTGGAAATAGTTTTTCTCAAAGGATTGGTAAAATTAAGAGAAATAAGAAATATTGAAGATTTAGTGGAGTTTTAAAATTAGAATTTGTAGTAAATAATTAATAGCCGCGGACACCAAGTTAGTCCACTAGCAACCTGGAGTACTCTTGCGTGGGTATCAACTGCCTGTTGGTGTTTCAAAAATCATTTTCTTTCTTCTATCCCATCTTTAAACCTTTTAAAATTTCATTCAAATTCACGTGTACCCCCGCCTAAAGCAACTTTTATAATTAGATTTTTCTTGGGTTTGCCGGGTCAACTCAGGGGTGTAGTGTTTCTTTTTCTGACAGTAGAAAAATTAATTCGACAATTGGTGAAAAATGTTCTTCCAAGTGTTGCTAAAATGACAGCGACCGTTTTCAGTTCAGTTCTTCATTGTTTTGAGTTCTGAATAAATCATTTGGCGTTTACTATGATTTGTCAGTTGTCACCATTTTAAACTCAGTGTTGTTTTATTACAGTCGTTTAGAGAACATGATCTCTTTAAAGGCTTAGCTCGCATACCGTTGGATAAATCAACAGCTATTTATAACTCGAATATATATCTTTTTGGAAAATGCGTTTTATTGTAAAAAAAAAAATTGGTCTTTACAGCCACAGCAGCCGCTATAATTAAGACCTGCCTATGGCACAGGAGTCATTTTTTCTCGCACGACAGACGATTGCCAAAGATGCCACAACTCTTGGCCAATTGTTTGAATTTTATGGTGTTTTGTATCTGTCAGATATTGCACTATTAAATAATAGTAAACTATCCAACACTGCATCTATTGTCGAACGGCAATAAGATTGGGGATAAATTTGGCGACCCGACAATGGTCACAGTGCGAATGTATGGGAGGGTGGGTGGGGAAACCAATTCAGTCCGCCATTAGCTCCTAGGACTTGCCCGTATAATGTAAACCGCATCGCCTCGTACCTGCACAATAGCCGCCGCACTGCAGTTGAGCCAAAGTGATGATTTATTCATATGTACTAATCTTATATGCCTTACTTTAACGTATGCAGTGTGAATAGTAAACTATCCAACACTGGATCCATTGTCGAACGGCAATAAGATTGGGGATAAATTTGGCTCCCGTCCCTTTGTGTTATTCAGTGTCCTTCTGCTTACCATACTGACGATGGGCTCCTCCCCAATACTAATAACTAACTAAAGAGGCCATCGCTAGGTTGCCCAAGGTATCTACCCTACAACGTAGTCGTAACTCCCCAAAACTAAACCCAAACCTAACACGATAGCCCTGGTGGGAGAGACTGTCCACCTTCACTCACAGACGTTCCCTTTCATGAGGTCTCTTCCCTGGGCTGTCCAAAGGCATATACACAAACCGTCTCAACTAATAGATGTCTTGCCATGTACTGGTAGGTTGTGTACCCGCATTCGAGGCCATCCTTGCCGAAGCCCTAGTTGAGTTCCAAACCTTCGCCAGAGGTGGTCGTAACCTGACTTGTTAAAAGTCCTTGAAGACATACCGAGGCAAATGCGTCACTATGTCCAACGAGAAAGGCTTTTTCAGTATCCACAAGTTTAAGTATCACGCATCGTGACACACTCTCGGCTTCGTGGGCTCAACCGTTACGGGTAGTACTAAATGAGGTGGATTCACATGACCACCCTTACCCACGAACGAGATCGCACCGGTTTGCAGGAGACTTAAAAGCGTTTTCCGGATAAATTCTCCAGATTGTTTGCACGATACGTTACTCCTCAGTGAGTATTTTGGGGATGGCCGGTCGGAATCGTAACGTTCCCCCTTGAACGTCGCCCTAAAGAGTCTAAAGTATGGGAATATTAACACATTATGCTCTCCCCAAGATAACACCTCCTCCTGGTTCAATGAAGGTGCGACCTTCGCTATTTCTGTCCAATTAGCTGCATGTCTGTGGAGTTCCCCTGCGACAAAGTGGCTCGGATCCCGGAACATTAATCCATCAGTCTGTCCAATAACCTCTCCCTTTTCTACTAGTCGAATTAACCATTTTAAGCCGGTCATTTCCTGCCCTCTCATGGCTGACTCATACGGGGTTTCCCCTGGTATTCACCCACTGAGTCGCATTGGCGCAATCACCGGTATTATTGATGGAGGTATCAAAGTCGTCATCTTTTTCCCATGACCAGTATATCGCCTGAAGCGAAAAACAAAACAAAAAAAGGCGAAATACGCGTGTGAAAAAGCCCCACATAAGTCAGCAGAGAGAGGACAGTTTTGACCCAGTATGATCGGGAGGGTTTTGAGGTACCCTGGTTTCAAAACTCTCGACTTCGTGTGACTACAGACAGGAGGTACAACAGGGAAAAAGAAAATTCACAGCACTCGCGGATCAAAGCGAGGGCATGTGGGGTGGATTCATACTGATTGTCCCGAGATAAAAGTCCGCGACTAGTGAAGCCGTGCCATTCCGCTTACAACATTCTGGAACTTGAGATTGTAGTGAAACCTCCCCGTGACATATCGTTGAGACCTCATAAACATTTAACTCTCATCACGTTTAAATGTCATTGAATTCTCAGTACTCGCTCCCATTTTTTTTTTTTTTGGAGGGGGGGGGGGGGGGGGTGAACTCTCACGCCATTTCTTTTCCTCTTTTCCTTGGTAAACTCTCATCCCGCTTAGTTTTTCGTGGTGAACTCTCACCCCATTCCTCTTCTTTCCTTCGGTGAACTCTCACCCCATTTCTTTCTTTTGTTTTCTGTTCTTCTCTTCTCTTTTCATTTTTCTTTTCTTTTCTCTTCTTTTCTTTTCTTTTCTTTTCTTTTCTTTTCTTCTCCCTTTCTTCTTTTTTTTCCTTTGCTGAACTCTCACCCCCATTTGTTTTCCCTTTGGTGAACTCTCACCCCATTTCTTGTACTCTTTTCGTTGGTGAACTCTCACTCCAATTAGTTTTCCGTGGTGAACTCTTACCCCATTTTTTCCCCTTTTTCTTGGTGAACTCTTACCCCATTTTTTCTTTTTTTCTTGGTGAACTCTCACCCCATTTTTTCTCTTTTTCTTGGTGAACTCTCACCCTATTGTTCTCTCTTTTTCTTGGTGAACTCTCACCCCATTTTTTTCCCTTTTCTTGGTGAACTCTCACCCCAATTAGTTTTCCGTGGTGAACTCTCACCCCATTCCTTTTCCTTTCCTTGGTGAACTCTCACCTCATTTCTTTTATATCTTTTTATTTGATTTTTTTTCGACTACACTTTGCTTTAGTGGTGTCAAACAAATAGCTGCGGTGAACTCTCACCCGTTCCACTCTACTTCACAATTCCAAAAACAAATAGCCATGCAGTAGCACCGAGCTGCTTCAGTTTACACATTTATCCATTGTATTCACAAAATTATGAAATATTCCATCCATGTTAACTACACATACCAAGCCTACAACTGACAGAGGTGCCTTGCGATGATAAAAGGCAGCTAAAAATGTGTACGCCGCCAAACATGTGTATAGAATGTAGACCATGTGTATAGAATGTGTACAGAATGTAGACCGCTCGTGCAGAAAGACCCGTAACACACTAGAGCTTCCCGATGAATTAATGAGCTAACACATTGACTGAGATGCAAAACAAACGAGGCGTGAAACCAAAACAAGTAAACTTATACAACACTAGAAGCAAATGTAAAACACACAAAAAGGGAGGGTTGCAGCCCTTTCCCCCGCGTACAGTACGTTCATATCTACACATATCATTCAAAGAGAAAACAGATATACTTTATCTCAGACCGTTCCATGTTGAGCTTGTCCCGCTGCATGTTGGGCTCCACGTCCCGCTGCTAGTTGAACTCCTTAAGCTCCTTGTTCCGCGGCTGGTTGAACTCCCTGAGCTGCCTTTCCCGCAGCAGGTTGAACTCCATGAACTCCTTGTTCCGCGGGTGGTTGAACTCTTTGAAGTCCCTGTCCTACGGCTGGTTGAACTTCCTGAGCTGCATGTCCCACGGCTGGTTGAATTCGCCGAGCTCCTTGTTTCGCGGATGGTTGAACTCCTTGAACTGCTTGTCCCGCTGCAAGTTGAATTCCTTGACCTCCTCGCCCAGGTACTGGATATTGTACGTCTGCCATCAGAGAATAGAAGAGGAGAACGAAGAGGCCAAGAAGTCTTTCGACACGTCAGCGCTCAACCACGCCGCATTGCAGTTGAGCCAAAGTGATAATTTATTCATATGTACTAATCTTATATGCCTTACTTTAATGTATGCAGTGTGAATAGTACGGTTACTCAATGGAGCAATATAACTGCATGGCATTGTTAGAGAGCCAAAACATTCCTCAATTTAATAACTGTAAATTGATAGTACTGTCAGTGCATTTTTGGTAATCACTTCTTATTACAGCTCGCACAGATGTCCTTAGATCTTTCCTTAGAGTAAGGTTCTTGATTAGTCAATATCTTTAAAGGCAAGCATACGCACGTATAGTAGCGCAATAATTATAACGAATAAAAAAGTTCTATCAAGAAACAAATATTCCAACGATGTTTTTTTTATCTCTACAGTACCAACACCTGGTACGAATGAGGAAAGAAACTCAAATGTGGATAATCAAAATTCGAGTAACGAAGGTAAGCAGCTTTTCTGTTACATCTATTACAAAATATATATAAAAAAAGTGAAACGGAGATCACTTATGTTTGAAATCCCTACATGTATTTTCAAATAACGACCACGGAGTTGACTGTTTACATACCGTGGTCAATGAGGATTTGAACAGCGAACTATTACCGTGTTACAGTGGTGGTACAGCTGGTGATCAGAGCCGGCGGACTTGAACCCGAGGCGTCCGCATTACATGTCAGTGCCTTTAACAACTCGATCTCGCTGCCGCTGATTTCCGTTTCGTAAACGGTCGATGTCATTTTAAACGGTGGATGCCATCATTAACATTCATTAGTCACCATGCCTTATTTTGTAATGGTCGATACCATTTCTCTCTAGTTTATGCCTGGATTAGGACGAAAGGTGGCTATCATTATTAAATAAAATTGGGCCTAGGTAAAGCAATTATTAGACCTATAGGCTAGATTCACGATTACGTTAGATTTAGGAATAGGGTCACCCGTTTTAGAAGCAACATTTAGAAAAATTAAGCACCTTTGTAATTAGATTTTTCCGTTGGGTTTGCCGACCCAACTCAGTGGTGAAGTGGTAATGGAAGGATGTTAGCATGCAAGAGGTTTCGGGTTTGTTCCTGGTTATTAATGCATTTTTCTATTTCTGATAGACAATTGGTGACAATTGGTGTCGCTAAAATGGCGGCGACCGTTTATGAAAGGGAAATTTACCTCGCTGCCTCGCCCGTTCACTCTATATAATATTTCTTTTTACAAAGAATGTTCTTTAGATGCTTTTCTGGCGATGAAAAAGCCCTGGATGATTGAAGAGATAGAGGCAACTATCACAGCCGAAAAACTTTGTCGTGAAAAACCCAAAGACGGCGCAGATCATATTGAAAGGGTTTTCAAGGTATGTTTAATTCCAACGAGCGTTGGTAAAACTCCATCACGACATTAGAAAATGGTCACACCCACTCAGCCAATCAGTGCCCAGTATTTGTGTGCTCTATATCCCATAAACTGTCTTAAATTATGTAAAGAGGCGAGGGGCTTTGAAGCCCAGGGAAATTGTGGGGTAAAATTAGTAAGCTCTATATAGAGCATACTAATGAATTCTTTTGTTTTCCTTTGTCTTAAAGCCTAATTAGTATGCTCTATATAGAGCATACTAATGAGAAAATAGAGCATACTAATGAGTATATAGAGCATACTAATGAATTACAGGATGCTAATTTAAACAAAAACAACAATGACAATTTTATTTGAAGTTTTCGCTTTGCATAACTTAAGCAAGAGATTAATCACCAAAATAACAAAACGAAATTCGACTTAACAATTTTTAGGAAAAATTAAACGAAAGACTGGGTCTTTCTGCGTGTACCGGTACTCATTGTCTTCTATTGTTTGTGTGGTATTGCATTTTTGGCCTTGTTTTGCATTTGTATTATTGTCGTTCTTTGTTCTTTTTGTTTTACGTCATCTGTCCTCCGGTACACACCGAAACAACCGAAAAGAGTGAATTCGTATAACCCGTGTTTTATATGCTAATGAGCCGCGTTATATTCTAATGAGCTGTGTAAAATAAAACAATAGACGTGTGATCGAAAACTCCAAACAAATGACTTTAATTCTCGTACATTCAGTACAGTATAGTACAGTTTACAGTATTTGCATTTACGGTCACTAGCATGCGTTTACAGTACCTCTTCTTTAATTTACTTTTACTTTATAAATTAGCCGATAGACGATTACGTTTATTTCGCAGACTTTGACAAAAAAACAAAAACAAAAACAAAAACAAAAACAAAAACATATGTTACGGTTTAGCTTAATCTTATGGTTCAGTTTTCTCTTTCCTTTGCTCGAGTTTGAATATAAAACGCTAGACTAAAATCACAAATTAAATTAAGGCTGGAATTTTGAGTCCCGACAAGTTTATTGTTCTTTGTTTCGTTTTTTTACAGGCTGTTATACTGAAATGCTTGAATTGTTACCTCTTGGTTTGAATTTGCATGCGCTTAGCAATGCTTCTGTGAGATTTTAATTAATTTTATAACAAATAAAAAATCAGCCGTCTCAGCTCCCTTTGTTTTATTCTGCACAGCTCATTAGAATATAACGCGGCTCATTAGCATATAAAACACGGGTTATACGAATTCACTCTAAAGACTGGTCTCACCGTGCTTTGGAATTCTTTTCTTTCTGTTTGCTCAATTTCGTTCACTGTCGTAGGCTTTTGGAAACGTGCACTTTTGTGAAATTTATATCATTCCCCAAGCACTCGGATATGTCTACGCTCTCAAAAGCAAGTAACTCTTGAGTGGCAAGGACGGCCTCAAGTTCCTCGAGCTCTGTACACTGGCTCATAGCCGGAGCAAATGAGCCATCAAAACAACAAAGAATAAACAAAGCTCCAAAGAAAGAAAAGCATTGTTATTCGTAAAATTCTACCAACATTACGGCGACATCCAAAACAAAATAACAACGTGATTCCCAAGTGTGAATGACACAATTAAAATACGCTCATAAATACAATCTGCATAACATGTTTTCTTCGCGGATATGACCATTTTCAAAGACGGTTAGACAATGAACGCTCGTGTCCTATGGGATATAGCGCCTCTCGCATTAGAGGCACTATATCCCATAGAACACTCGCGTTCATTGTCTAACCCTTACTTAAACACGAAGTTCCGGTATAAAAGGCTTAGTTCCTCCCCCATTTCACACCTTTTGGGTGTGAAATGCAAATAAAGGCGTCTTTCAGTCACAAAACGTGGGGACTCTGTAAAACGAGGATCCGGACGGTGGAAGGCGGACGGCGGACGGCGGACAGCGGATGGCGGACGGCGGACGCGGAAAATAATAAATCAATAAAAATAAATCAATAAATGTTTAATGTAAAAAAATGAAATAAATTAATGAGATAAATTAATAAGAAAAAGTTAAGAAAGAAAAAAATAAAAAATAAAATCACTATTAGTCGAGACATTTTCGAATCACTGTCGGAAATCAGTCGGAAGTCTTCGGAAAATGATCAGAAACGTTCAAAAATTGTAGAAATCGTATTCTGTGTTGTTAATATATTTCATTCTCCCCGCATTCGTGTATTATTATCTGTATCTATTTATTCGTGAGCTTATATACGAGTTTATTCTTTGAATGACTTAAGATGAAACTAAGGTCATTTAAGACAATGTTCGGAAAATTTTCAGAAATCTTCGAAAAATGCTCGGAAATTTTTGGAATTTGCAGAAATCTTATTTGCGCACTGATGTATTAATGTCTATATCTTTTTTATTTGTGATTTTATACTACAAGGAATGACTAATTAAGAATTGGTTCATGCTTAGCGTGCGTCTGTCGAGTCAATGGATGCACGCCTGAAGTTTGGAGAGCACGAGAGAAGCCGAAGCCTGGCTTCCATATGATCGCTTCGATAGTTGCGATCGCTGAAATAAACGATCAGCGCTTGTAGCGAAATGGACTAAGCCATTCTCCAGCGATCGTTGCGATTGTGTTGAAAGTATGGAGAGTGGCTTAGTCCATTTCGCTACAAGCGCGGAACGTTTTTTCAGCGATCTTTGCGATCGTAGCGATCCGGAAACCAGGCTTAAGAGTTGCTCGAGGTTGATAGGCGAGGAAATTTTTTGGCGGGTGTGCCAAGATTTCGAAGGCGACTCGACCAGATCCGCTTCGCCCTCATCAACTATCACTCGATAGAAATCTCGAGCTCATCAGAGTGAGTCGAGTGAATAGCTTAATGTGCCCGCTTCTTCGCGTTTTCGAAGTGTCTGTGAAGAGTATTTGTTGTTAAGTTTTGAACGTCTAGCAGATTTACACTAAAACATTTGTTGAATAAATGTACGCTCGTGCTACTGAATTAGATTGGGCGAATTTCCTAGCTACACCATAATAAAAACTTGCTCCTTTTAGTTCCTACAGCCGCGTAGTGAGATTTTTCGGTTCAAATCCGCTTCAAATAATGTTTAGGAACATTTTCAACCTCGAGCAACTCTAACACTTCTCTCGTGCTTTCCAACCTTCCGCGTACATCCATAACTCGATAGACGTACGCTAAGCATGAACCAATTCTTAATTAGTCATTCCTTGAAAGTATAAAATCACGAATAAAAAAGATATAGACATTAATACATTTATAGCGCGCATATAAGATTTCTGCAAATTCGCCGAAAATTTTCAAGCATTTTTCAAAGATTTTTGAAAATTTTCCGAACATTGTCATAAATGAACTTAATTACTTTCATCTTAAGTCATTCCTTTAATTAAAGAATAAACTCATACATAAGCTCACGCACAAATAGATACAGATATTAATACACGAATGCGCGGAGAATGAAATATAATTTCTGCAATTTCTGCAATTTTCGAACGTTTCTGATCATTTTCCGAGAAAATTCCGATGAGTACCGATTGATTTCCGACAGTGATTCGACAATGTCTCGACTAATAGTGATTTTATTTTTATTTTTTCTTTCTTAATTTTTCTTGTTAATTTATCTCATTATACATTTATTGATTTATTTCTATTGATTTATTATTTTCCGCGTCCGCCGTTCGCCATCCGCTGTCCGCCGTCCGCTGTCCGCCGTCCGCCGTCCGCCGTCCGCCGTGGTTAACACTTATTTCCATCTGTCATACTGACGTTGGACACATTATGAGGTTTACACAATGTAGCATTCTTCATCGTTGTATTACTGACGTATACGGGAACAAAACCCGATTCTTTACTCAGAAAACTGAGAGAACAGAGCTCCGGTTAAGCAAAGAAGAACGTTTTGGGGTTTAGCATTGATCTACACTGTTTAGGGTTAAGCACTGATTTGAAAACGGTTAGCTTTCATTTACTGTTATGGGTAACTCTATAAATATGCTAAAATTTACAGCTCCCGGCAGCTTGTCCTCGTTGGTGTAGTGGATAAGGATGTTAGTTATGAAGCGAACGACCCGGGTTCGAGGCATACACTCTTCTGATCTTTTTTCTAATTTTACTCTAAAGTGTGAAATAGGTTTTACTTCATGTGACCAGTAGTGTAGCAGCTCTCCGAAACCTCTATTTTCATTGGCCTTGTAAAACACAGCTTCTATTGTCTTTAGGTCTAGAGCCCATTGTTGGGTTGTTTGTTCTATTGTTCTCCGAACCAATGGTGTGAGACCTTACGAGAGCTGCTACATGACCCCATGTGACTTTAAGTGAAAAGGAAAAGTCAGTTTGACAGATGGAAATAAATGTTAACCGTCCGCCGTCCGTTTTACAGAGTCCCCAAAACGTGGTTAACTTTCGTTAAGTTTTTCCATGTTTCCATATCAAAATTAATTTGCGTTTTACACCTTTGAAGGAACATTCAAATTAGGAATAATAACTAGTAATTTCAATGCGAAAGTGAGTGCTGGCGAAGGAGGATAAAACAGTGAGAAGTGAATTGAACATTAGACAGCTCCGGTAAATTTTTTCAACTTTTTAAGGGAAGGGGTTTAAAGGGTGAGTAGAATAGGCTTTCCCTGGATGAGTTGTAAAAATTACTACAGCAAGTGGTGTTTTTGAAAATTGCCCAACCATAGCCTTACAGACTTGTATTACCCACACTGCTAAACTAACTATGGACTATGGGCTGCTTTATAAAAAAACCTATTGCCAAGAACGTATTGTTCAAGTTACAGATATTTTAAAGGTACAGTAATAATTGACATTGAAGAGAAATAATTATTACAAAGGACAATTCAAGAGGGTTTTGTCTCAAGCTAATTGAAGATTTCATAATAGCTTTCTTAAAAAACAAAACAAGAGTACATTGCTTTACTGAGTATCTTTACTTACGGCTGTTTGTTTACATTTTTAATAATTCATTGTTCAAGTTAAGCCCGGTTTCCATATGATCGCTACGATCGCTACGATCGCTACGATCGTTGCGATCGCTGCGATCGCTGAAAAAAATAGTTCAGCGATCGCAGCGATTGATGGTTTCCATATGATCGCTGCGATCGCTACGATCGCTGAGAAAGTGAATGAAGATCGACGGGACCTGGGTCTGACAATATCGTTTCGCCTCATTCTTGAAATTCAACATAGCGGCTGTGAATTGTTTTTAAAATTTGTTGTAAAGACAGTCGTATCTTTACACTTCTTCCATAAAAAGGGCCAAATTGCACCCTTTGAGTGAGCTTACGCAGTGCATCATGGTATTTTTGCCGTCGCTGCGATCGCTGCGATCGCTGCGATCGCTGGAGAGTGGTTTCCATATGATCGCTACGATCGCTACGATCGCTGAGATAGAATCACAGCGATCGCAGCGACAACGATCGCTGCGATCGCTGTGATCGCTACGATCGCTGGAGAGTGGTTTCCATATGATCGCTACGATCGCTGAACTTTTTTTCCAGCGATCGCAGCGATCGTAGCGATCGTAGCGATCATATGGAAAACATGACTCAACAGTCGAATCAGCCGGCCCAGCCGGCACAGATTTTGAAATATTTGCCTCCACGGGCGAAGAACTCGTCTGAATGTGCAACGAGTCGTTGGATTTCAGAGTGAAACAATTCATCTAATTTCACAGAATAGTTCGCTTCGACGAGCGATTGACATTTTTTCAATTCTTTCGCCTCAACGGGCATAGAGCATGATCACTCAACGGTCGAATTATCCGCCACAAACGGCACAGATTTTGAATTATTTGCCTCAACGGGCGAAGAACTTGTGTGAAAGTGCAACAAGTCGTTTGATTTTACAGTTGAGTGGTTCGCTTCCACGAGCGATGGACATTTTGAATTGCTTATAGCAAGCAATCGTTCGTGACCATGATGAATAATTTCACAAGCAAATGAATACATTTACTAATAGCAAACATTTAGAAAATACGTACCTATTACTGCACCTCGAAAGCGAAAGCGTCTGACAGCGTGACAGATTCTCACGTGGATTGTCGATTTAGACAGTTGTCGCGTTCGTTGTCACGGTTGATTGATTGCGTTGCGAAGCAAAATGACAGACGTTGCTAGGCGACAGTGACAATAAGCCACTGCGCATGCACCCCATCTTACATCCGACAAAATTTTGGATTTTCTCCCCTATTGCCAAGAATAGTGTGCTGCCTCGCTAACGCTCGCCAGCAATAATTTCTTGCTGCGTTTGGTGGTTTGCGAGCAGCGGGCTCGTCTGAGTTTATGCACTTTTCGATTCTGGCCAAGCGCAAATTTCGGCCTTTTGCCGCTTTGACTGTTACGACTGTTACGACTGTTACGACTGTTGGGTGTGAAATGCCAATTAAGGCGTCTTTCAGTCACAAAACGTGGTTAACTTGCGCGTCCTTTTAATATAATTTGCTTCAAAAATACAATAAACCAAGATTTTACCTAAGCAAAAAAAGAAATAGAAGTTCATAAAAGCAGACATTATGGTCAGACATAATGTCATTTATGTCGGGGCAAGTTGTACACGTGATAATCCGTTGGGGCGGTGTGCACCAGGTACGGTGAGTTCCATTAAATCTAGCCAATGAGGTTAGAGGGCGGTGTCAAGCTCGGATATAGGCATGGTTTTACAAGTTATTCTTCCTTCTTTCCTTCGCCATCAGAGCAGCCAGATCTCGTTCCGAGAAAAATCTTTCATCTTATTATAATCAGGCAAGTAGTAACGTTCAGTATGTTTATATGGTTTAATGGAGCCAATACGTGTTTTGATTCTAGGCCATTCTTTTATCCATCGTTTAAAACGCTTTCTGAAAGGCAACTTTCATAATCTAGTCGCCGAAACATTAAACATAGCTGGCGATCTGCTCTTAAAGTGGCATGGGATAGGAGGTAGAACGGTAGAGAAAACTATTGATTTCGATCTTGAAGTAGTTAGGTCGTTCGCTTCCAACCTAGTTATTCTTAAATTGGGCACGAATGACCTTCATTATATGTCAGCAGTCGCAACTACTGGCTCGGCTATTGAGGACCTAACTCGCTTGTTGTACGACTCTTATGGAGTTCAATTGGTTTGTGCATGCCAAACGATTTTTAAGAGGGATGATGTTTCTTTTAACAACGAAGTGAAGCTGTTAAATCAGTATCTAAACGTGGTATTAGACCCAATCCCGTACAGTATGTTATCTACTGGCGCCATTTTGGCTTCTGGAATTGCAAATCCCTCTTTCTGGCTCATGATGGTATCCATTTGAACCGATTGGGGCATTAAAAATTTTTTCGCAGTTTAGGAGGGGCAGTTCTACGATGTCTCCGTGATTTATCGGCTCGTTGATTCGGTTATATTAAAATTTTACAAAGCAGACGTTTTTCATATATTCTCTACTTGCACAATACCATAATACACCGCTTCTACCCCCCAAACAATTTGCATAGGCATTGTTTTAGATTTCCCTTGGGACATCTTCATGTCCCAGGAGAAATTGCAAACAATGATTATGCAAAATTTTGGGGGGTAAAAGAGGTGGATTATGGGATTTGTGCAAGTAGAGAATTGCCTGTTCATTGTTAGGGTTGTTAGCCAAGCCGTT
Source organism: Cladopsammia gracilis (assembly GCA_022457155.1). Lineage (NCBI taxonomy): Eukaryota > Metazoa > Cnidaria > Anthozoa > Scleractinia > Dendrophylliidae > Cladopsammia > Cladopsammia gracilis. The sequence goes on along the minus strand of JAJGOT010000490.1, from coordinate 147,736 downwards.
GTTGTGTTTGCCTTGTTATACGGTTGCGGAGAATTTTCTCGCAATCAAGGCTTGTTTGGTCACGATTTTGATGTCGTGCATTTCACGGCTTTGGTATTGTTTGTTTTGTGCTGTCGCTTTGCCATATGAGTGTACCAACCCTCTCCACAGCGCTGGAATGGTTGTCTATCGACCATTTCGGTGCATGCGCAGTTTTACATATATTGGATGATTTCTTGTTCATAGCACAATGCGAGCACGACTTGGGTAATTTTATGTATATGTGTAACTATCTGGGCGTTCCTCTCGCTCCCGAAAAAAACGGTCGGTCCCGCTACGGTTTTACAATTTGTGGGAATAACTCTTGATTCTGTGAATTTGGAGGCGCGCCTACCAGAGGATAAACTTCTTAAATGCCACTTGATGTGAAGAAACTTCCTGTCCCGCCGCTCCGTCTGTTAAAAGAATTACAGTCCTTGGTAGGTTTATTGAATTTTACATGTATTGTTGTTGTTGTCCCGGGACGTGCGTTTCTACGTCGTTTGATCGATCTTACCAAAGGCGTAAAAAAGCCGTATCATCACATTTGCATCTCGAAGGGCGCTAAATTAGATATTACGATGTGGTTCCGTTTTTTAGAGGATTTTAATGGGAGATCATTTTTCTTTGATGATATCTGGGAAACTTCGCAGACCCTTCAGCTTTATACGGATGTGGCGGGTTCAATAGGTTACGGTGCGGTTTTTGGTCGATTTTGGTTTCACGGACTATGGCCGGAGCAAACATTATAACATAGCGGTTCTAGAGCTTTTTCCAATCGTCACAGCGGTTCACATTTGGGGGTCAATCATGGCAGATAAACGTATCATATTTTTCTCTGACAATGCCGCCGTTGTTGACATTATCAATACCCCCAGCAGACATCTAAAAACCAGGGTATCATGGTGCTATTAAGGGATTTAGTCTTCAGTTGCCTTAGACACAACATTTTATTTCAAGCTCGTCATATTCCCGGGTTAATCAATTCTCGTGCCGATTACATTTCACGTTCCCAGGTCACAGAGTCCAAGAAATTAACACCGGAAGCCGACGAGTTTCCAACTCCAGTACCCGAGGAGTTGGGTGCTAATTTGAGCGGTCTACTATGTTCAGCTTTAACAGATAGCTCGCGGCAGTTGTACCAGCGCGCATGAGTTCTTTTTCGCCAATTTTACGCCCAGTTTTATGGTTCCACAGATCCCCCTTTGCCTTTACATTGCATTCCTCTCTTTATTTCTTATCTGTCTTTTCGTAAATTCGCTTATTCCACGATTACTTCGTATCTTTCCGCTATTTCGTATGTACACAAAATGCCAGGTTTTCATGATCCTACCAAATCATTCTTGATTGAAAAGTTATTAACCGCTTTAAGTCGTCAAAAGTCATACGACATTCGTCTTCCTGTGAAAAAGCCGATTTTGCACGAGCTGGTCCTCTCTCTTAGCTTCACGAACTCTTCGGCATTTCAGCGTTCTCTTTGTCGGCTATGTTTCTCGTGGCCTTTTACGGCCTTTTTCGCGTCAGTGAACTGGCCACCAAGAGCACCCGACTAGCGCCTTCTGTTGTTCAGTACAATAATGTAACCTTTTTGTATCAAGATGCCAACCCTATGTGGCTAAGATTACTATTACCGAGTATAAACATAATTATAGTAATAGGCCCTTTGAGATTTTACTTGCACGGCAAGTTTCATCCCCCTTTTGCCCAGTGACAGCGCTCCTGGAATATTGTAAGGTTCGCGGAAATAGTGTTGGCCCGCTTTTTTGTCACGCTAATCACACTCCAATTTCTGCGCACTCCAGCAGTGTTTCTCCTATTGTGGTCTTGAGACTAGCCGGTACAAAAGTCATAGTTTTCGCATCGGAAGTGCTTGCCATGCTGCTGATCAAGGCTATTCTGACGCGCAAATCCGTGCTCTTGGTCGTTGGAAAACCGACGCATTTAAAGTTTACTTACGTTCAGAAATTCTTCAAGCGACCTGATTTCATGTATATTCCTTTGTTCGTTAAAAGGGGTGCTGTACGTGCTAAGTAGGTCAGACAATGGGCTGCTACTTGGCGGGTATAAATACCTTTTTTAACTTTTTGCTTTAGCCGTTAATGTTAATTATGTGACAGTACCGATTTTGAGGCTGTTCGGTAGTCATTGTAGATGATTTTACGCTATGCAGTGCCTGTCAAGTAGGTCAGTCATTGGGCTGCTGCTTGGGGGACATTGAGCATCTAAATATTTGTTTGTACTGTTAGGTCAGTGATGTGCATGCGGTGTAAGTCAGACAAGGACTGTTACATTGCTGTCTCCATAATCGGATTATAGTAATTTTAGTACATCCGTAACATGGTTTTACGAGCTAATATCCTCGTGGGCGTTCAATGACTGTACGGACATGGGCTGTGGTTATTGCCGTTCACAACTTTGGTTTATAATATTTTAACATTTTTATGCCTCCCGGTTTACACGCGAGCTTTGCTTTCTTGTGGGGCTTCAGCCACAGTGGTGTGGCTTGTGGCGGATTTTTGTTGCCCCGTTTTTATTCAAGAGCTTATTCTGTTTTAGTATTAACACTGTTATGAAAATTTTAGCTCATTGATTCCATTAAACCTGCCACAAACGTGGCCAGATTTATCCAACACAGTTGTTTACTTTCTGGGTTTATCGTTCGTCGGCAAACTACCGAGAATGTAAAGCAGAGCTCGCGCTTAAGGGTTGGTCTGTATAATTTAAGATAGAACTTGCGTCGATATAAAGACTTGTGATATATAAACTTTCGTAAAGTTTTTCCATGTTTTCAAAAAGCGATTAAGTGGGTGCTAATGTATTAATTTTATTGAATCTCCAATTTAAACCATATCAATATTAACTTGCGTTTTACACCTTTGAAGGAACACTCAAATTAGGAATAATAATAATTCCTTGCTGCGTTTGGTGGTTTCCGAGCAGCGAGCTCGTCTGAGTTTATGCAATTTTCGATTCTGGCCAAGCGCAAATTTAGGCCTTTTGCTGCTTTGACTGTTACGAGCTCTAAAAAGTACAATTTAACGTATTTCCAAAAACTAAAGTCGTTTCATTTACTTATGACCCAAGATAGTTTACTGGGCGAAGTTTGAGGGAAAACGTTTTTCCCACCCGAAATGCAGTGGACGGCTTTCACAGACACTGCTTCTTTAATGCTTCAGTGGTTGATTGACGACTGGAGGTGAGAATGGCCAGGCCAGGTTCCTTTTATACCGGAACTTCGTGTTTAAGCGGATGCCATCTGTTATCTCTTGACAACCTCATTTCGATTACTGTGCCCCCGTTTGGGATGGATCGAGTTCTTATCTATGTGAGAAACTACAAAAATTGCAAAACCGAGCAGCTAGGGTTATTCTGCAAGCCAATTGTGAGGTAAACTCAAGTCTGCTTCTTGAAAATTTGAAGTGGGACCACCTATCATTAAGAACTGAGAAGAAAGCAGAAAGCTATAATGATGTTTAAATCCCTTAACGGGTTAGCCCCAGTGTACTTGCATGATTTGTTCAGTGAGCGGCACACAGACTATGACCTGCGTGATTCTTTCCGTAAGTTCAACTTACCCAAGCCGCGTACCGATTATTTGAAACGTAGCTTTGGCTATAGCGGTGCCTTACTGTGGAATTCTCTTTTTGAAAATACTAGGGCGATTAGATCAATTGGGCAGTTTAAGAAGGAAACCAACCGCGCACTTGAAACATTCGATTCCTACTCGGCAATCTTGTAAATCAGTTTTTATAGTTATTTTAATTTTTATAAATGATTGTAATTAAAATACTATTGGTTTAACTGAAGATTTTTAACCGAGTTTAAATAAAGATCTACTACTACTACTACTACTACTACTACTACTACTACTACTACTACTACTACTACTACTACTACTACTACTACTACTACTACTACTACTACTACTATGTGCGTAAGATTTGTTTAGAGTTCGTCAACTATTATCTCTTATAGCTTACATTTCTATACTGAAAGCGAAAGTGTCTCAGTTTAATGTAAGCAGAGGCGAAAGCACTGGAGATATACGTTGACCGAAAACGAACAGTGGCGTCAAAACGACAAGGTTTACTAGTTTTAATAGCTCTTCTATAAACAGGTAAACAAAAAGCTTAAGGAGCTAGCTGACACAACCACTGAAAACACTGAATTCCTGCAAAACCTTGCTTACAAGGTTGAAGACTTTGCCGTTCAGTTGTTAGATCAAGTGCACACAAAAGAAGAAGCCAGCATTTGTGATGGTGGTGCAGATCGTTACGGATCTTTGTTCAGTGAAATGACAAAAAACGCTATTATTTACGAACAAAAGAAGGTATGTTTCGTAGACATTTTTCACAAGAAATCAGAATCTTATGCACGCACGAGCTTCTAACCACCCTCTTACATATGTTTATCTAGATTTAGCATGTTGTGACTAAACTTAGGCCAGGCATGATAACATTCTTTCCACAATACCGCTCTGCAGTTCAGTGTTACCGCGCTGTGCCAATCGCATTTGTTTCTTATTTTGTCGAACTGTTAATTGGCCAAAACAACTCAGACGGCAGGAACAATTACGTCTTGTCTCTGACTATGTTATTTTCATGTGTTGTCTTGTTGGAAGTATTCATCAGAATTGATGGTTCAACCTTAAAATATTTTTGCGGCTTTTGAGGAAAAACACCAAACGCATCCAAAAGTAGCTTCACTTTCAAGCTTGTAATGGATTCCTATTTTCGTTATTTTTTTCGCAATGATAGAGGAAGGGTTGTTGCAATATTTCGTTTTTCTTGCAGTTTGTGTCTCATCCATTTTTGTTCAAGAGAGTGAAGATGAGGTGGCAGAGCGATTCGCCATTCAAGTCCGTTGGAATACTACACGTTCTACTGAGGTTGTTACTTATTCTGTTAGAGACGATATTTACCCCTTTCTTGCTTCCAGTGATTGCATTTGTTAGTTTCAGAGACCAGAAAAAGAGAGACCAGAAAACGAAATCTGAAAAGACTCAAGAGGTCGGCATAGATAATCATTCAGAGAATTTAGATACCCCAGAAGACACAAATCGAACGAAAGAGAATTTAATGGTGACTCCAGAAGACAAAGACGGGACGAACAAGAAATCAGAGTTGAAAGCCGAAGGGAAAGACGAGTCGAAAGACATTTGGGGTATGTTAATGGGGCCACAGCCTTTCCATTTTTTGATTGCCTATTAACAAAGAAATTATTAGACCTTCAATGCGTCGAAGGCATTTCTATTTTTTCTGCAAAGCTTTAACACCTTTGAGGCACAATGAGGTGCTATCAATGGCGATATCTAAAATGCTCTTTGTTTTGGACTCAACTTGAGTCCAAAACAATGGGCATTTTAGATATCGTCATTGATAGCACTTCATTGTGCCTCAAAGGTGTTAAAGCTTTGCAGAAAAAGTAGAAATGCCTTTGAAACCAGTCATTAATGCGACCTTCAGTTATATGAGTCAAAGGTAGCAAATAATTACTTTTTGAGCTTGCACCAGTTCTTCATTGTTTTGAGTTTTGAATAAACCATTTGGCGTTGTCAGTTATCAACATTTTAAACTCAGTGTTTTTTTATTACTGTCATTTAGAGAACGTCGCTTTATAGGCTTAACTCAAATACCGTTGGATAAATAAGCAGCTATTTAACAAATCGACCGCATTTTTCCATGGTCTATACTCTTATTTACCATAGAAATGACGTCATAAAATGTTCAAAACTCAAGTGGAACCACGAGCCGTTAGGCGAGTGGTTTCACTGCCAAGGTTTGAACATTTTATGGCGCCATTTCTATGGTGAATAAGAGTATAGACCATGGAAAAATGCGGTCGATTTGTTTTTTACAATAACAAACTTGAATAATTGCGAGCGCCGAGCGAACTAGTTTGCGGGAATCATTTTAGAAAATAAAGATAAACAACCTAACACTGACAAACTGCTGCAAAATGTTTTTGCGTGGGGAATAATTAAAGCCTTAACTTTTTATGTAAATAAATTATGTAACGAAAAAGGCTCACACAAAAATTCTCTTCTAGCATCTTTTAATATTAACACAGCACAACAAAGAGCCGTTATTCGGCAAATTTTAGAGAACCGCGCTCGGCGATAATCGCAAAATAGAACACAATAACCTCACACAAAGTCAAATATAAAATTACTAGGCACAGTTTACAAAGCTAACCTTTTTCAAATTTGAAATATCTTCGAATAATCAGATGAATCTTTGCTCCAAGTTGTTTTCGGCTCAGGTTTAGTTCTTTCGGGCGCCGGCGACTGATTCCGTGGATTTTCCCGTGAAACTACGACAAGTTGTTTGTCCTTTTTGCTTCGCACTTAATTCCAGGCACGTTTAGCTGATTGTAAATTAAATTTAACTGACGAGAGAGCATTCTTTTCATTGAAGAATTCCAGTTTTAAGTGCATTTTTCACTGTTTGAAGACCCCGCAGCGCCAAACTGAAAAGTTTGACAAAACTCACCGCGTTGCCTTACCTTTTACGTCATTTTCATGGTCTATACTCTCATCGACCATAGAAATGAGCCAATCAGCGCCCGGGAATTCACACAGTTATTGTAAAATTATAACTCGAATATATATCTTTTTGGACAATACGTTTTGGTATAGAAGGTTTCACGGTTGAGACCGCCATTTTGAAAGTAGGGCAAACGTGGTGCAAAATACAGTGATTGTATGAGAATTCAATGGTACTGAATATTGACCGTAAAATTTAATTTCTGGAATATCTATGGTCTGTTAGCTTAAGATATCCTGCAAAAGTTTTTAGAACGATTTATACATTTGAGGGTTGTGATATGCTGGGAAGCGCATGTTTGCTGTTGAGTTTTCCATACATTTCTCTGTAAAACTGTTGGAAAATGTTTTTACAGAGAAATGTATGGAAAACTCAAAATCGAACATGCGCTTCCAAGCACAATCACAACCCTCAAATTTAATCGTTCTAAAAACTTTTGCAGGATATCTTAAGCTAACAGACCATAGATATTCCAGAAATTAAATTTTACCGTCAATATTTAACATTGAATTCTCATACAAACACTGTATTTTGTACCACGTTTGCCCTACTTTCAAAATGGCGGTCCCGAACGTGAAGCCTTCTATACAAATATTGGTCTTTGCAGACACTCAATAGTTTTTAACGAGCATCCTTGTGGGAGAACACCCTTGGTATGTGCTTTTTTATTAATGCACACTCCCACCGGTCGCCATCTCTGAAAAGAGTGCAAACATGTTTAAAATACACTACATAGTCGCTTTAAAATTCACCTTTTCGGCGCTAGATTTCACGTGTAGTGTCACGTGACTTATGATGTAAACAAACCGCCAAAGCTGAGCCACGTACTACAAGTGTACGAACTACGAGTCGTTATTTCAAGTTCCCCTTAGTATATATTTTTTCCACTGCTTAAAGCCTTTGAAACTCGAATAGTTCCAGGTTCAAATTGTCAAAGCTGAAGAATAAGCGCGACTTTAACACCATTAATGTGGCAGAACTTAAATAATATTTACAGGAACGTGGAGTTTCATTATAAAGCGGATATTTAAACAACTGATATAAAAACTTCGCTAGTGGAAATCGCCTCTGCAGTTGAAAGAATGGTTTTGCCAGTGGATCCAGATAATTTTATAATTCATGATATGCTAATTCCTAATTCATTCTCCCTGAAGACCGGTGAACAACTTCACTAACTCGTCGTCGCCGTTTGGATTGCACGATAATTTTACTGATAATTTACCACTCCACTGATTACGACAAGCAGGAACTCGCCGCTTACAAGTCATTTGACGATTATCGGTTATTCAATGATGGTTTTAAAAGTGTATCGTACATTTAGTTTTCTGTGGAGGATGTTAGGACTGTTAGGGTATACTAGCTAAACGGTCCGTTTTCCGTGGGGAGCAAGGAAATCGGATACGTCTGCGCGCAGGCTACATACCAACCGCCAGAGGTCAAATTCTACCGATTCTACAAGAGAACACCACGGGAAACCATTAATTTTGTAGATCCAAGCTTAGCAAAGAGAGTTTAAGCTTAAAAAGAAAGCTATTCAACTTGTAGAGATTTGAAGTTTGTCTCAGTCAAGGCTGTGATTTTAGCATCCATTCGCTTCGCTTTACAGCTGCATGGAGCTCGATGTTTATGTTTCTTCCGTTGGCAATTTTGACAGTCTGGCGACTGTTTCGCTTCGGTTTATGCCACTATTTTTCATTCAGGCAAATATTGATTAACCTGAGCACTCAGGAAAGATTCCAGATAACCATCATTGAATAAGCGATAATCGTAAAATGACTTGTATCAAAGCGGCGAGTCCCTGCTTGTCGTGGAATGGTATTGAACACTGTATTAAAATAAATGCTTAAAATTATCGTACAACCCAAACGGCGACGACGAGTTGATTTTGTTCACGGTGTTCAGGGAGAATGGATTGGAAATAAGCATATCATGAATTATTAAATTGATCTTTTCGAAGTTTGGATCCAGTAGCAAAACCAACTGCAGAGGCGATTTCCACTGGCGAAGTTTTATCTGCTAATATTGGAACTCTACGTTCCAGCAATATTTTTAAGTTCTGCCAAATTCATAGCGTTAAAAACGCTCTTATTCTTCTGCTTTGGCATTTTGAACCTGGAACTATTCGAGTTTCAAAGGCTTTAAGCAACGGAAAATATATATATTAACGGGAACTTGAAATAGCGACTCGTAGTTCGTACACTTGTAGTACGTGGCTCAGAACGGATGTCCGAACTTTGGCGGTTTGTTTACATCAAAAGTCACGTGACACTACACGTGAAATCTAGCGCCGAAAAGATGAATTGGATATGAGTAGGCTACAGCATGGTCTTAAAGTGCACCTAACCAACTCTACGTACGTTAAAAGGTTGAATAGTTAAATATGTCGCGTTAGTGAGTTATAGAGATTTGAATTTACAAAATGCTAACTAGGTGACGTAAATTCGGGAATCATTTATTATACAACTACTTGTTTTTACCTCCAAGTAACATTTTTTACGAATCAATTGACTATCCACAGTTTATATTTGGTATTTCTTAAATTGATTTTCCTTAAGTTGTATACTGCGTATCGTTAATTGACGTAGAAATAATGGTAAATTCCCGAATTTACGTCATCTAATTAACATTTTGTAAATTCAAATCTTTTTAACTCACTAACGCGACGTTAAAAACAAGAAATATTTAACTATTCAACTTTTCAACGTACATGGAGTTGATTTGGCAAAAAAAAAAAAATGGGGTTAGGTGCACTTTAAACATACAGCTGGTAACTTATCGAAACTAAATTTTTTTTACATCAATTTGGATTGCAAAGTAGATGCACGTTAAGTAATCAACAAGTCACAATAAGTTAAATGCAACAAATAACTGTAGCCTTTTCTTTTCAACAGAAAAATACTTTGATTATATCAACACTCCCTTGGTTATATTCATAAAAACGGAATTCATGAAAGTGATCTTTATTGCACTTCACTGTCGAATCTGCATCTTGGGTTCTACTGTTCGGCCAAGCATCGAAGAGAGCATGGTGTTTATTTTCTTCTTGGCTGTGATGCTCAGCGAGTATGAACAGTGGAGAACTTCGAAACGCGAAATCCGCAACACAGTATATTTTAAGTATGTAAAAATAAAGAAAGATAGTGTTTTGTCAGCCCATTTGTGATAATCCAAAGGTCTTGGATTCCGGAATCCGTACCGTATAAATTCCAGATTCAGTAGCTGGATTTCAGATTTCACGTCCATGGATACAAATTCTAAACGTTTCTTGCTTGGATTCCAGAATTTAAAGGTCTAGATTTGGAAATTTCTTGGATTCGAGATTCCGGGGTACCTTACATACGGTTAGTCTTACAACTCACGTAAAAATACTCTACATAAAGCGACTGGGAGCATTATTAAATCCTTTTGGATTGGATGCTTTTAGATCACAGGTTACTCTCCAACACCTACACAAATTTTAAATTATCACAGAGTGTGTAGGTGACATACAGTAGAACCCCACTAACTCGAACTCGGATAACTCGAACTCCCCGCAAACCTGAACTAAGTTCGATTTCCCTTGGATTTGTCACTGTTTTTGAGTTACTTTTACTCGGATAACTCGAACTCGGAAAACTCAAGTTCCCCGCTAACTCGAACTATTTTCCGTTTCCCTTGGCCCAAATTTACCCCGATAACTCGAACTCTATTGTTACTGACTTCTCAAAATACAGTATCAAGAAAATAGGCTGCTTGTTATCTGATTGTAACTTCGGACTGATGACGACTTAACATTCATTTCACGATCTTAGAGTGATCTTCCTTACACCGTGAAACAGTATCTAGCAATTAATCGAAATTAGCCAAAATTAGCTAAAACTAAACAAAAGAAAACAATGGAATTAGTGTCTGCTAGTGCCTACTAGCCCGGGCTACTAGCTTAGTAACTATTCCACGGTTTAAAGAAAATCACTCTTTCAGTCACTACCGGATGCGGTTTTTTTTTGCCTCGGCAGTGAAAATAGGAAAAACGAACATGGTTACTTCTTTAACGTTGTTTTGTATTTAGTTGGACTGTAGTAATACACTACAAACTCCGTTTATATTGCAAAAACATGTACCCAAATGTTAAAGTTACACTTAGCTCGAAGTAATAATCTTTGGAATTTCTTGTTACCATACGCATGTTGAGCGATGTTTATCACAGAAGTAGATAATAAAACTATGTTCACGCTATATATCATCACTATTATTAATAATTAACAAAAATAAATACATTTTTCACCGACCCCGATATCTCGAACCCCCCGCTATCTCGAACTGATTTTCGTTTCCCTTTAGAGTTCGAGTAAGCGGGGTTCTACTGTATATACGTGAAATCCCTGTTATAACAACCCCCGGCCCATTCCCACCGCTTACTGGCCAATCTTCCCGCCAATGAAATCAATATTCCGGATGTACACCTTCATAAAATAGAGTGCGGAAAGATAAGTTTAACCCAGGTAACTTCTTACAACCTCATGAGTGAATAACAAATACTAGAAGCGGGCTAGAAGCCACAATGCACACAATGTCTCTCCAGCGATGCTGCATGAGAAGTAGTTTTAACTTTTTCGTTATCAGCTCATTCAGAATAACCTCCAAAACCCCAAACGAATTTTGGTAATCCCATGGATCATAACATGCATTTTACGGATTGTTATATTATTATATACATTTTTTACAGAGATATGTGGAATTGGATAGATCTGCTCACCATGTTTATTTACATCGTCATCCTTATTTTGCGAGTCATCATTGTCGTCCAGGGCGGTGATCCATTTCACAATCGTTTGCTGGAGATTGTTAACTACTGTTACGGTTTCAACACCATGTTCCTGATTCTTCGATTGTCCAGCGTATTGGAATTAAGTGAAGTTTTCGGTCCACTACAACTGGCATTGTTCAAAATGGTTGTCGACTTAATGATAATTCTTGTGCAATTTGCCTTTGTAATCGCTGCATTTTCTGTGGCCTTGGCAAAGATCTACTCAGCTGAAATGTCATATTTGATGCCAGGTAACAACCAAACAGCAAACAGCGTTGCAGGATATGAACCGTAAGTTATTTGGGTAAAGAGTAATAATCGGATAATAATATAATCAAATACAGATCAAATACAAGTATCTTGGCCATCTTTAGTTGAACTTGTACTACTGACATTCCAAGTTGGATTTTTGCCAATAGTGAAGACCTAAAAGTTAAGCAGTTTTGGAATATCAATTAATAACTGTTCTCTTTATTTCCTCGTGAAGGTATTGCACGCAAGGCGCATTTAAATGGTAGGTCTTGTTACTAAAACTAGTTGTTTGAAATTTCCCTCCTTACAAAAGGGGGTCGATTTAGTGAGTAAGACACTGTACTATTTGGGTTCTCTTGAACCAAAATAATAAGGGAAGAAATCGCCTTTTTTTCCATTTTTAAAGGCTTCAGTCACCTTAAAAGATCGTAATTAAGTAGACTAAAAACAAAAGTTTTCTTTAGTAAAATGTCGTCTCAAACTTTCGTAACATCGGAAAATTTAACGCATTTCCTTTTCGGAGGAATAAACTGTCGTTTTGGGTTATGAAATAAGGTTGGCTAGGATTTTCGAATTCCGGAAGGAAGAACGGAGATAGAAAATTCTGGGATAAGGTTCCTTTCCCTAAACGTTTCTGCCGCTGAAATATTCAGCTAAAAGATCCGAAAATATCAATCTGCATAAACGTTACCTGAGCCGTGTTTAAAAACACTAAAATGATATTGAAAAAAAGGAAAATGACAATGCGTTTTTCTAAACATTCCTCGTTTGGTGCCCCCTGAAGGAAGAAAGCAAGGGCTGTTGTTGGGCGCCTTCTAATCAAAGGAACTTTTTATATGTACCAGAAGTGTATGTGAGGGATATTGGGGTTGCAAGCCGATCTTTAATTTGTGTTATGGTAGAAACATGTAAACCCTTGTTCTGTACACCTAAATCAGTGTTCGCTCTTGTTCCAGCCTCCACAAGGCGGCCAGGCAGCTAGTCTGGTCTGTGTTTGGGATCATGGAGTCGACAGATTTGGAATCACACACCAGTTTGACTTCGGAAATTGTTGGAGTCCTGTATTTGATTTTCTTTATTTTGTCAGTTATCATGCTGGTTAATATCCTGGTGGCTTTACTAACAAACACTTACGAAAAATACAAGGTAACTGATTAATATAAAGTAGAAACCTTAAGAGCCAATGTCTGTAAATATCGAGAATGCCGCGTCACGCGTGAAATTTTTGAATTTCTTTGTATTTATTTTTTTTTTGTTTTTTTTTTTGTTTTATATGCAATACCATTTGTAATTGGGAATGCAAATAAACTGTTGTTGTTGTTGTATTTTGCCCAAATAACCTCTATAGTAAGTTATTTTCGAAAATACTGCTCAAAGGTTGAGAAGCGCTTTAGTTTTAACGAAATCGAGGAAAGTCTAAAAAACGCTATTTTGGCGATAAATCCATGCCGAAAATAGAGCGAAATTATGCATTTTCTTCTCGCTCGTACAGACAAACGCGATAAGATGTATCGATGTACTTTGGCTGACTCATAACACATCTCTTGATCTTTCTAAAACACCTAATAAATTTGGGAAAGATGCTATTATTATAATATTTTGGCCTTTACAAATTCCCTACTTGTAGCGCTAGAGCGAGAGGGCGAATATAGGTAAAGTTTTACACCAGCGAAAGCCCACTGGTACATTGATTTTGAAGTTCAAACTGATATATTCTTAAAGCACAACCTTTATATTTTACTGTGTAAAAATTTCTAACGCGGCCCGACAAAAGTGTCCCGTGGCCCTACTCCGAACACGAAACTTTTATCAAGAACGAAAATCTGTCATAGGAAAACCTTTTTGCCAAAGAAAAAACCTCTTTTAGTAAAGGTACAAAGCTGTAATGTGCTTTAGTTCAAAAAATTATTTCGTATTAAACAGGAAAAAAGACAACAACAGCAATACAATGCTGACCCCGAGGTCATGCAGGGAAAACACGTGCACGCGGCTCAAAGTACTTCAGTAGTCAATATTTTGCTCAAGGTTAAAAGTAAATGGAGCTCCGTTCTCGCTAGCCATATCTTAAGTTATATCGGGATTATAATTTTCAACAGGCGACCCATAACCTAACGCCAACAAAAATAAATGTGAGCAAACAAATGCGACAATAACATTGTGTACATACTGGGCCGCACTTAGCCATGACTGAGCTGTGAGCCGCTTTGTTAGAATGTCCCGGAAAGTGGACAGGTTCGTATAAACCGAGGTTAACGAAAATACTTCCACTACGGCTAACGCGGTTCGAAATCTAGAAGTTTTCAAAAGAAAAAGAAAATTAATCCAAAGACCGCAATTGACGAACACGGACAACGAATATGCTGCATAACAGACAATGTCATGTCACTCTATGTTTTTTTTTTTTTCTTTTTACACCCAAATAACGGTAACTCGCCTAAATCGCGTTCACTCGCCACGAGGAGCAGGCAAACAACAAAGGATACAACACAGCAACAGCGTAAGTCAATTTTATTTACATAACATTCGAATTTTTAGGTTTTGATGCAAAACCGTTGCGTTCCCATACAAACCTTTATAAATCGAATCTCTGGAACACAATACCTCTCATAAAGCAAGGTCACTGTTTGACGAAAGTTTTTATTACGAAAGTTCAAGTTCAAGTTGGAATAATTGTAATCGCAAAATCTTTACTATACATTAGTAAACACACGGGTAAGATTGAATTGTTTTTGTTCATGTTCCCACACTGTTTCATAACAATGTCTGATATAATAATACATGGCCCAGTATGTACTGTATTATGATTATTGTCGCATTTGTTTGCTAACATCTTGGTCAAGTTGTTTTTTTGGCGCTAGGCTATGGGTCGCCTGTTGAAAATTATAATCTCGATATAACTTAAGAATATGGGTTAAAATTATGGCTAGCGAGAACAGAGCTCCATTTACTTTTAACCTTGAGCAAAATATTGACTACCGACGGTACTTTGAGCCGCGTGCACGTGTTTTCCCTACATGACCTCGGGGTCAGCATTGTATTGTTGTCGTTGTTGTATTGCTGTTTACGAAATAATTTTTTGAACTAAAGCAAATTACAGCTTTGTACCTTTACAAAAAGAGTTTTTTCTTTGGCAAAAAGGTTTTCCATGATTATGGCCAGTAGCTTCCTTTATTATCTTGGGAAAGAAAGAAAAAATCGCCAAAAGTGATTAAAGCAAAAAAATATCATCTAGAGAGACAAAATAACGGCTCATATGAAAGTCACGTTTAACATCAGGTCACTAAATTTGATCCGCGTCACGTTGCGCAATTTAGACCCCCTTTAAAATCATTCAATTTCGAACATTTTGGCTTCGTTCGTAGAAACAACGCAAAATGTCGAAAAATCCACAATGGAAAAGGTAAATTTAACATATAGAGCACCATTAAAATCATGTTCCGGGTCAATCGGGAAAAAATTAGGGTCGGCTTTTCGAGTTCGAACATTACGCATTCGAGTTTGTTTACAAGTAAAATCCGAGTGATTTTCTGACTACGTGGAAGACTAAGCCGGATATCACGTAACGTCAGGATGTAACGCAAAAGTCCCCGCCGTTTTCGAAATGTTCGTTAAATTTGGCGCGTTTTGATACCAAATTCGTTGGGGTTCGCAAAAATTTACTGTCGGCTTTATGGCAGGGAAGATTATGAAGTTTGTTTATCCTGCGCTTTTATCATCCTCGTCACTGAAGCTACTCCTCGCGATGAGAACACGAATAATGAAGGCTTTCAAGGAGGTCCTCGTGGCGATACACCAATGTTCATAAAGGAAATTAACAAGTAAGCCACAAAAAGTTAATATCTAAGTATTTTTGCCTAATTTTGGGATATTACTGCAAGGTCTCTATATTGATTTTTTTCTTTTTTTCTTAGCTATCTGACCTACACTATATCAATTAAGAAAGAGTTAAAGACGAAGACGAGATTTGCGGAGGTCGAAGACAGACCTGCCCTTATGAGAATTGTAGAGGATATTTTGGAAAGGTCCAACATCACAGTAGTATTTTTGAATAACCGGATACTACACCGCTTCAACAAGCAAATCCAGAAATTGTTTCAGTATTATAAATGTTCAACACACTACCTCCACTCGTTGAATTCAAAAAGCATATCCTTTGTAGTGAATCTTAACTTTATCTTGAGCTTTGTCGATATCGATTATTTCAATTTCGTACAGAGTTTTGTCTTGTTTAGTCATCTTTCTTTTGGCTCCAACTTGAGATCGCTGAAAGTTAAATTCCTCCACGAATCTCTTCGGAGACTTCACTTCTCTCTTCACCCGCGAGTCCGCCATGTTGCGCGTGATTTGCTGAATCACTGAAACTACGCATGTGTAGAACAATTAAAATTGGAAGAGAGACACTGGTATCCAGTTTGAGCTGATGTTCATCGCAAAGGGGAAAGACTAATATGAAAAGTCAAAAATCTACAAGAATGACACGAAATCAAATTTGATGAACTGTAATCCACTTCCATCCTTGTAATCCTGCACTTTATCTTCAAACTACTGCTTCTGGGTTGTTCTATATAATATCTTTTTAGCGGAGCTTTGCGGGCCGAAGGCCCGCGCGTTGCCCCATACTCATAGAACCTATGTCCGTCATTTTTCATGGTCATGACTACATGGCTAGCGGAATGTTTCGCGGGCGCGTCTTGTGCCCGCCCCCCTCCCTCCGCCTTCGCCGTCGTGCAGGACTAGCTCGCTGGCGCGTATGACGTCGCAAAACATGCGCGTACGACGTCATGTTGAAACCAAAGCGAGGTTTTGTTTTTCGCGCGGTAACACGGCCGAATGTCACGTCAGCTGGGTAAACACTGCTGTGTTTGCTGTGTTAAACGAAGAAAACCGTTTAAATTAAAGTCGTTATTCTCCTGCGTTTTTTCGCGGTTTGCTACTCAAGACAGGGATACTAATTAAGGGATACTCAGAAGCCGCTATAGTGAAAAAAGAAGAGCTTTCAGGGATAAAATCTTGCTTCGAGGATGGGAGCAATGCGAGGAGATGTTTGTCACGTCGGGTTTCAGAACTGATGAAGCTAAGCGGAGATTTAAAGAATTTCCAAGCAGTGGAGGGACTCTAAGGTAAAACAAAATTCATTTTTTCGATGGGAATTTATGTTGATATCAATCTGTGATTGACTTTATCTTTGTGTTCTCGCTAGTTTTGGAGAATTGTTTATAAAACGCGCTCAATTAAATTCAGTTGTTTTGATTTCTTTCATCGTAGACATCTCGGCCTCGATGAGCTATAAATGGTTCGCGTTTTGCCTTTAAACATAAACTTATGAAGATTTGAATAAAATTTTTCGAAAGAACGTTGTGTTGTCCATTTTTATGTGTTTGTTCATTCATTACATAGGTTGAAAAGCGATTTTATGTAAACAAAACAAGACTTTTATAGACTTTTATAGTTCTAAACTTCACTCGCGTGTGTAGTTTTCATTTTTTGTGTATTTTTTGTGTATTTTGCAATTTTGATTTCCAAATCAGTTTCTCGGACAATTTTTTATACGCAGCAGGTGTATTTTATTTTGGAAATTAGTCGTACAAGTTATTCTAGACGGAGGAAAAAAGTTGTTTTTGTGAACTTTTATACGGTCTAAATGTACTGTGCAAACAGTCGCGTAAGTCTGTTTTTGAGGATTGCTAAATTAAAAAATTGCCCGGTCGTCAATTTTATTCTTGTGCCTCAGTTAAGTTTATCACCGGCTTCCTTTTCAAAGAGCGACGCTGTTAGGCTCAGCCTATCTATGTATATTATTCAATAAAGTTGTATATTTGGTGGCATTTGGCGATGTAACATGAAAATAACGCAACCGAAATTTGTTATTTCAGCGGGACAGTGTGCCTTTAATTTTACCATTAACCGGCACTCAAAGCAAATGTAGTTTTGTAATAAAACAATTTTACTTTCTTTGGTAACCACAAAAGCGCTTGGTTTTGTTAACAAGTCAGTGACGAGATACTCTCAGGCCATAATGTTTGCCTTAAATTTGAATGATAAAACAAATTTTCATATTGAGTAATTTTATCTTTCTTATCAATCAGACCAACTGGGAGGTTGAGTGGAAATTTGGACTTGCCGTGGTGGAAGAGCAGTACGCACGTAGGCACGCCGTTGTTATACCATACAACTTACTCACATACCCAATCTTACAGCGCTTCCTAGCAACTAACAAAGATACCCGAGAGAAGGTATTGTTAAAAATCACGTTACATCAGTCAGGTTACATCACTTCTCTTGTTGATTCATGAATAAAGCGGTGTTCAATTTAGTGTCGCAAACCAAAACCAAAGTAATCTCAAGAGAGGCAAAACACGTACAGGCAATTCAAAATTGGTTTTCGTCTTATTTCTAATTGGTTGAAAAAGTGCCGCGAGACATTTTTAGCCAATCACAAACCAACGCAATTACAAAATTACATTCGACACTCAACTGAAAACCGCTCTATAACTTTGGCAAGTTGTTACATCATTCTCAAGAGCACTCAATTTAAAAACTTGACAACACATTGGAATATCATGGGGGTAGGGTAGTAACTGAGCCATGAAAGGACTAGGGCGAGATACATTGGACTACTGAAATGAAGGAGTATGCGTAGTAGTACTTAATAAATGGTTGCTAATGGGTCCAGCACATCCAAAACGCGTCTTGTGTAAAAATTCAAGCATTTAAGTCAACAACAGTGTCGTCATATTTAGTCACAAGTTCATCGGCTACATTTTGGCCCCGGTACTCCAAGAAAAATTGATTGACCTGAGTTTTGACTTTGAAGTATGGTCTGGGTAGCTAGCGGGATTGTTCGTGCGAAAAAAATTTGGCGGCTGACCCGCGCGTGAACAAAGAGAGACCGTCTCCATTCTTCTCGTGGCTTCAGGGTTGCTCGTATTCGCAGCTCTGTCGCCAAAACCGGTTTGCGACGATTCCCGCCAGCTAATCATGCTATCTGAAGAAGGGAGGAAATCGTAGAAAGTCATGCATATTCAACAGTATTACACCAGTACCCCCGGGGTGTACTCCCATATATGAGCTATATATAGGTATGTGCCGCTGTGAAGGGTATGGTTTTTAGGCAGTTTAGTCTGGGATAGGGTATACTAATCAGAGATTTTTGTTCTAGAATAGGGTATCATTTTCCGCGAAACTGATCAGTTGCGTGAAGAATTTAGTCTAGACAAGGTTTACTGGCAAATCGGAACGGCGGGCAGTACGTCATCAGTTATTGACCCCTGTTAACTAATAACTGTGACAGTGAACGAGTTTCTGGAAAATAGAGATTGCGGAATAGGTCTAGGATAGGGTAGGGTTTTTCGGTGTTTAGTCTAGAATAGGGTGCAAAATGCAGCTAAAATGGTCTAGTATAGGGTAAGGGTCTCAGAGTCCCAGCGGCACACCCCACCCAAAACTTTACAGAGTACCCCCCCCCCCCCCCCCCGAGACCAGTACCGGCACTTGACTGACTGCAGAGTGTCTATTTATTCTTGTGCATGCAATGAATAAAATAACTTATCTTGGAAGTGCTAGAATATGGATTATAGCGGAGTTCTGCGGGCCGAAGGCCCGCGCAGAGCCCCATACTCATAGAACTAAACCTATGCCCGTCATTTTTCATGGTCATGGCTAGCGCAATGCTTCGCGGGCACGTCGGTCCTGTGCGTCCGTCGCGCAGGGCTAGATCGCGGGCGCGTATGACGTCCGGGATCTTAGCAATTTTGAAACCAAAGCGAGGCTTCGTTTTTCGCGCGCTTCCCGCGGCCACAAACAGAGCAGTTGGCAAACGCTTGCCTCCGCGCCAGTTAGGAAACCAACACAACCCGTTCTTGACGTTCTCGTCACTGGAAAAACCACGGAGAAAGACAAACAAGACACGCCAATTCCTGAAGCAAAGAAAACGGACCCTAAACCTCGCGAACGTTCTGAATATGACGGCGAACAACTTTTGTCGAAGAGGAAAAAACACTGGATTTGGATGCTCCAAACTCACGAATTCTATCTGTCTTTTTTTACTTTGTTTTTTCTCTTCTATATCTGTAATCTAGTTTTATTTTTTTAAATTATTTTCTTTTTTCCTTTTCTGTAAAGATCGTGTGAGTTGAATAAAATATTGTTGTTGTTGTTGTTGTTGTCGGACAAACAAACATAAACAGAAAAGCAAGTAACCGTCTATAGGGAGTTGCAAAAAATGTTTAGTTAAGCGCTTAAGTAAGCTTAAGCTTATGTAATTTTACCAGAAGAGAATTCTCCAAGTTTTTGCATTCAGAGCTAAATTTACAACTTTGAATATCCGCGGTTTTGGCAATGAAGCCAAACAACTGCTCTGCTCTTTATCTTTGGCTGAAATTACCCACGCAATGCGTGGACTTTCTTCAGGGAGAACCCCCGGTTCAGACGGATTACCTCAAGAATTTTGCGCTAAATTCTGGGATCTTTTAGGCCCTGTTCTGTTTGAAACTATAAATTTAGTTTGGAAAATAATTATCTCAGTGATTCAATGCAAGGAAGCGTGACTAGATTACTTTACAAGAAAGATGATAAGAAAAACCTCAAAAATTGGTGGCCCGGCCATTTCACTACTCAATGTTGATTACAAAATTTGTTCAAAAAGCTCTTACAAACAGACTTTCAAAAGTGTTACCCTCGATTATTCAAGAAGATCAAACTTGTTCCGTCCCAGGTAGGACGATTTTTGAGAATTTATTTCTCTTGCGTGACACTCTAGATTATATAATTGCTGAATATTGATCAAGGGAAAGCCTTTGACAGGGTAGAGAAACATTGGTAAACTTTTTACCAATGTTTTGAGTCGTTTTGGATTTAGCCCTAATTTCCAGCGGTGGATTTCTACATTATACTGTTGGGGGGTAGGCAGGCAGATCCCCAGTCTCCACTTTTGTACATTCTATGCACAGAAGTTTTGGCGACCAGAATAAGAAAGGATGATACTATTGAAGGTTTTCTCCTTCCAGAAGCCTGAGGAAAGCGTTTTAAAATTTGCCAATATGCGGATGACTCCACATGTTTTGTAAAGGACATTTTTTCTTTAGACAAATTGTTTACCTTACTTCACAAATACAAGACAGGTACAGGGACTTAATTAAATGTGACAAATACAGAAGCCATGAGGTTAGGAGCTTGGTGCTCTCGTCCGGACACTCCTTATGGCCTGACGTGGGTGTCAAGAATGCGAATTTTGGGTGTCTGGTTAAGCAATGGTACTGCAAATGTGGAACCGGATAACTGGTTACCACGCCTTTCCAAGCTAGATTAAAATTTGAAACTGTGGAAGGTGTTTCCACCCCATCGGCACTACTCAATATTAGGTTTTTAGTTAATGTTAAGACTATTTTCTTTTACCTATGGACTTCTGCTGACCGCGAGAATGACATGCGAGTGCGTGTTTTCATTAAGACCATATTTTATGGTATATAGGTTTAAATAAAGCAAGTTTTCACAATGGCACCGAGAACTCTCGGGTCACTGTAAGGGACATAAGGAATGACATCACAACACAGTTGCAAATTGATTTTTCCCGAATGACCGAACAGAAATTTTCTACTTTGTGGTGTCATCCGAATATTTGTGAAATACAACAGTCAAAGCTTGTGACTCTCATAATTTAGCTACTGGCAACTCATCATTCAATACCAGAAATGACTAAAGTAATCATGTGCAAACCGGAAAGGACTTTCAAGTGGACCAAATGTCCCTTATGGACGGTCAGTTGGAAAATAAGGACTGGACTCTGGACTGGACTCTGGAAAAGATGGACTGGACCAACTTTAATTATATTGTATAAATGTTAAATGGAGTTAATATTTTACTAATTAGTTAATAATTAAAATTAAAAAAAAATTAAATTAAAAATAAAGTAAAATTTTAAAAAAGTTAAATAATACAGCTTAATTTTAAAATTTAATAATTTAAATTTATTATGAACATAATGATCATTGAGTAGTCAATTTACCCGAACACGCCTCTACGATAGCGCGTAGCCCGCCAGGAATTTGTCAACGGAGTCGACTGATCGTCTCCACTGACAACACTGGCGTATGTACTCGTATTTTAGAGTATTTTCCTGTCCCAAACAGGGTCAGGGTTTCATACTCTCAGTGGCACCTCTATACCCAAACATTGGGTATATTCCCAGAATAGAACCCCTGAAAACAAAGCGTCTTCTTTTACTGACAATTGTACGCCAGATACCGGAAGTTTCCTTGCGCGAGCCTCGCGCGAACATGGCCCATCTACAGACGAATTTGAAAGTAAAAATGTTGGAACGTCGACATCGAATTGTTCTGTAAATCGTACTACTGTCGGATGTTTTTTCCATTCCATTTATTTATTTAAGGTACTGTAACTCGTTCTTCCGTGGTTTAAATTTGAATTTTTCAAGCCTCAAAACAAAGCGTCTTTGACTCACCGGCAGGCTGCACACAGATCGAAATTTATATCGCACAAGCTTTACTTTTTATTATTTCTAAACTTCAATTATTAACTAATTAGTAAAATGTTAACTCCATTTAATATTTATACAATATAAATTAAGTTAGTCCAGTCCATCTTTTCCAGAGTCCAGTCCAGGGTCCAGTCCTTATTTTCCAACTGGTCCTTATGCACTAGACTTTCAAGTGACTGTAAACCGGAAGTGACGTTGCATTATTGTAACTGGAAATGACTAGTTTTAACTCAGGATACCTTGTAACCGGAAATGACTAGCCTCTCAGGATAATATTGTAAACTTTAGGAATTTGTTATTGATAAATAAAACATTTTGATAGAAACAAAAAAAAAACAGCTTTGTTGTGTTTAGCGGATAAAACGGTTTGCAAAATCGTTTTTCCCTGCATTTTTTCGCGGTTTGCTACTCAAGAGAGGTTTCGCATTTCTCAAACAGTGGTCAAGACCGCATATGAGGCTGCGTAACTCTGCAAGTCAAGCGTTTTTGGAGGAATATAGAGCTAAGTGCTTATTTTTAAACCTGATTTCGTCTTAGGAGAAATTGAAGCTAGTAGATCGTCGAAGCATTTGTTTTGAGCTAAACTCCTTTATAACCCATTGACCGCGGCCGTGCTGGCCAAAACCGGCCGTGATTTTACAATAACACACATTTAAAATATTCAAAATAGAAAGAGAAAGTTTTAAGAACACGCTTTAAACGATGAAATCTTGCTTCGAGGAACTTCAGAACCCGCGAAGAAGAGGAGTTTTAAAGAATTTTCAACCAGCCGAGGGACTTAACGGTAAAAGAAATTACATTTTTCTATGGGCATTTATGTTGATATCAATTTGTGATTGACTTTTTCTTTGTGTTCTCGTTAGTTTTGGAGAAATGTTTATAAAACGTGCTCAAATTCAGTCGGGATTGATATCTTGAATTTCGCCATGTGTTCAGCCAGACAGCTCCTCGATGCGCTAATGGTGAGCGCTTTTTGCTTTTAAACATAAACTAATGGATATTTGAATAAAATTTTTCAAAAGATTTTGTTTTCCATTTATATGTGTTTGTTCATTCATTAATACGTAGGTTGAAAAGCGATTTTATGTTAACAAAACAAGATTTTATAGTTCTAACTACATATATCTTACACATATCTTCAATTTATCCTTATGAACTGCTACTGTTCCTAATTCCTGGAAATTTGCCTCAGTCACCCCTCTTCACAAAGGTGGTTCTTTATCTGATCCAAATAATTTTCGACCTATTTCCGTACTGCCAGTGGTCATGAAAATCTTTGAACGTGCTGTTCATCAACAGATTTACCATCATCTGTCCAAAAATCAGATACTCTCACCTCATCAATCAGGCTTCAGACCTGGTCATTCAACAAGCACCTGTCTTCTTGATGTTTCTGATTATATTTTAAAGAACATGGATCAAGGAATTCTCACCGGTGGAGTTTTCTTAGATTTAAGTAAGGCGTTCGATGTAATTGATCACTCTATTTTGAAAACTAAACTTGCTAGCTGCGGAATTAAAGGCCGTGCTTTGGAGTGGTTTGCTGACTACCTATCCAACAGACGTCAATCTGTTATAGTAAATGGTCAACTTTCAGATTTCCTGTCTGTGACTTCAGGTGTCCCCCAGGGATCAGTATTGGGACCGTTGCTATTTACGTTGTATGTTAATGATCTGCCGTCTTGTATAGCTCACTGCAAAATCGTCCTGTATGCTGATGACACAGCTCTGTTTTATGCTAATAAAGATGTGAAGATAATCGAAAACACTCTGCAAGAAGATCTTCAGGCCTTGAATTCGTGGTTCACGGTCAATAAACTGCTAGTTAATTGTACCAAAACCAATGTTATGCTTTTTGGTACTAGTCAACGCTTGGCACGATCTTCCAAGCCCTTATTGTCATTATCGGGAACTGTGCTTCAAGCCAAGGATTCAATTAAGTACTTGGGCCTAATCATGGACGCTAGATTAAATTGGCATGATCATATTGACTCTATAGCAGCTAAAGCCCCTCGTAGGCTTAGTATTTTGAGTAGAATTAGGAAATACATCGACATTGATGTTTGTAAGCAACTTCATGGTTCCTTAATTCAACCATTATACGAATACTGTGATGTCGTGTGGTCAAATGCTGATAAAACTAATTTAGAACGACTTGTGAAACTCCAAAAACGTGGGGCGCGTTTAATTCTTAAAATAAAAGTTAGGGAAAGTAGTTCTGAAAGTTTATTTAATGAACTTGGTTGGATTCCTTTAACTGAAAGGTGGGCTTTTCATAAATGTTTAACTGTTTTTCGTTGCCTTAATGGTTTCTGCCCATCTTCCTTGCTGAGATTATTTCGTCTTAATTCTGAAGTACATAATTATAACACAGAAGATGTTCTGATATCCATTTGTGTAAAATATCCTCTAAATCTGGACATAGAAGTTTTTCGTTTTCAGCTGCCAAACTTTTTAATGATTTAAATGATAGTGTAAAATGTTCGAAATCCGTGAGAAGTTTTGTTAAGAATTATTGGTTACATTACGGTTAGGCTTTAGATTGAACTAGGTTCTTAGAATTTATATTGATCATATAATTACTTATGTATATTTTAGATTTTATTATTTCTTATTATTTATTAACTGTTAGTATTATATTATTAGGCACAGCTTCAGTGTAAATAAGTGTATACTTTCTGAATTCTGTGTGAAATAAAGTTTATTATTATTATTATTATTATTATTATTATTATTATTATTATTATTAACTTCACTCGCGTCACCTTGCGCAAAGATGTCTGTGTATTTTTTGCAATTTTGATTTCTAAATCAGTTTCTCGGGCAATTTTCCATACGCAACAGGTGTATTTTATTCGGAAATTTGTCATACTAATTATTCTAGACCGAGAAAAAATTGTTTTTGTGCGCTTTTGTGGAATTTGTGCAGTCTAAATGTACTGTGCAGACGGTCGCGTAATAAGCTTACTGTTTTTGAGAATTGCTAAAATTGAAAAATAGCCTGGTCGTCAATCTTAATTCTAATTTTTCTTGTGCTTCCGACCTTTCACCTAAGTTAAGCTTGTTATCATCGTTTCTGTTCAGAGAGCTCCGCTGTTAGGCTAAGCCTATCTATCTATATATATATATATATATATATTAAAATTTCTGGCAGAACTCATTACGACCAAAAAACTTTCAAACTACACCATTTTCGAAATACCTTGAGATACAATCGAGAAAATTGGGTTAGCTGAATGTGCTTGCATCACAATACAACTCATTTACATGCTACATGTACTATTTCTTTTTTAATCTACTGAACGACATAATATGTTCAATTTAGTAATTGATATATTTGGGAGCTAAATGCCATATCCTGTGAAAAAATGTGACGGAGTTTATAAGCAAAGCATGATGGATAGATAGATTAAAAGAACTAGTTAAGCTGAAATAATTTGAAGGTCAGTTTTCTTATAAGCAGGAGTTACTAATAATGTCGAACTCTATAATTTCTAGAATGCAAAGGAGCGGAAAAAGATATACGACTCGTACATCAAAAAAAGATTCATTCCTATAACCACCGAACGCTATTTAATAAGATACGAGGGATCGTTTCCGTTATCCGGTAAGTAGAAATTACATTACTGTAAAAGTTGTTAATCCGTAACACCATGCGAGAAACAACAACAATAAGCAAAACTTCATTTACGCTGCAACTCCCATAGATCATGTAAAAGCCGACTTGTGAAGGTACACAGCTCTATTATAGCACTTTTATAAACTTTAATTTTCATTTGATCTGTGCCAGTGTATTCGAACTTTTAAAAAAATGCTATGACGTATTATAATAATATATATAGATAGGCTTAGCCTAACAGCGGAGCTCTCTGAACAGAAACGATGATGATAAGCTTAACTAGGTGAAAGGTCGGAAGCACAAGAATAATTAGAATTAAGATTGACGACCAGGCTATTTTTCAATTTTAGCAATTCTCAAAAACAGTAAGCTTATTACGCTACCGTCTGCACAGTGCATTTAGACTGAACAAATTCCACAAAAGCTCACTGTTTCTGAAATGTGAAACCTCTCTTGAGTAGCAAACCACGAAAAAAAGCAGGGGAAAACGATTTTGCAAACCGTTTTCTCCGCTAAACACAACAAAAGTGTTTTTTCCTTTTAAAATGTTTTATTCATCAATAACAAATCCCTAAAGTTTAGAATATTATCCTGAGAGGCTAGTCATTTCCGGTTACAAGGCATCCTGCGTTATAAAGCTAGTCATTTCCGGTTACAATAATACAAGGTCAGTTCCGGTTTACATGAGTCACTTGAAAGTCTATAGTCCATAAGGGATTATTTATAAAGTTCATTTCCGGTCGTTTGGTCCACTTGAAAGTCCTTTCTGGTTTGCACATGATTACTTTAGTCATTTCTGGTATTGAATGATGAGTTGCCAGTAGCTAAATTATTTATAGAGTCACAAGCTTTGACTGTTGTATTTCACAAATATTCGGATGACACCACAAAGCAGAAAATTTCTATTTGGTCATTCGGGAGAAATCAATTTGCCCGGGGGGAGGGGGTACTCCCATATATGAGCTATATAGGTATGTGCCGCTGTCAAGGGTATGGTTTTCAAGCAGTTTAGTCTGGGATAGGGTATAGTAATCCGAAATTTTTGGTCTAGAATAGGGTATCATTTTCCACAAAACTGATCAGTTGCATGAAGAATTTAGTCTAGACGAGGTTTACTGGCAAATGGAAAAATTTTAAGGTGTGCTGTACGACATTTTTACTGACCCCTGGTATCTTAGACTGTGATAGTGAACAAGTTTCTGCAAAATAGTGAGTCTAGAAAAGGTCTAGGATAGGGTTGGATTTTTCGGTGTTTATTCTAGAATAGGGTTGCAAAATGCAGCTAAAATGGTCTAGTATAGGTTAAGGGTCTCAGAGTCCCAGCCCCCCCCCCCCCCCCCCCCCCCCCTTTGCAACTGTGTTGTGATGTTATTCCTTATGTCCCTTACAGTGTCCCAAGAGTTCTCGGTGCCATTGTGAAAATTTAAGTCGCTTTATTTCGAAAACCCATATACCATAAAGTATGGTCTTAATGAAAAAGAAAATAGTCTTAACATTAACTAAAAACCTAGTAATGAGTAGTGCCGATAGGGTGGTAGTGAAAACACCCCACAACCTTTCACAGGTTCAAATTTTAATCTACTAGCTTGGAAAGGCGTGAGCACCTCATGGTTTCTGTACTCTTTGCCACGTTTAATTTAGTCCCTGTACCTGTCTCGTATTTGTGAAGTATAAAAGTAAACAATTTGTCTAAAGAAAAAAATGTCCTTTACAAAACATGTGGAGTCATTCGCTTATTGGCGAATTTTAAAACGCTTTCCTCAGGCTTCTGGAATGAGAAACCTTCAATAGTATCATCCTTTCTTATACTGGTCGCCAAAACTGCGCATAAAATGTACAAAAGTGGAGACCGGGGATCTCCCTGCCTCACCCCCCACTCGAGTGGAATTTCTTTGGTCAAAAACACATTAACTATAATTTTCATATTTGCTTGACAGTATAATGTAGAAATCCACCGCTGGAAATTAGGGCCAAATCCAAAACGACTTAAAACATTGGTAAAAAGTTTTCCAATGTTTTTCTACCATGTCAATTGTCAAAGGCTTTCTCTTGATCAATATTCAGCAAGATACCAGTTTCATTGGTAATATTTATATAATATTTTAGAGTGTCACGCAAGAGAAATAAATTCTCAAAAATCGTCCTACCTGGGACGGAACAAGTTTGATCTTCTTGAAATAATCGAGGGTAACAATTTTGAAAGTCTGTTTGTAAGAGCTTTTGAACAAATTTTGTAATCAACATTGAGTAGCGAAATGGCGGGGTCACCATTGTTTGAGGTTTTTCTTATCATCTTTCTTGTAAAGTAATCTAGTCACGCTTCCTTGCATTGAATCACTGAGAGAATTATTTTCCAAACTAAATTTATAATTTCGAACAGAATAGGGCCTAAAAGATCCCAGAATTTAGCGAAAAATTGTTGAGGTAATCCGTCTGAACCGGGGGTTTTCCCTGAAGAAAGTCCACGCATTGCGTGGGTAATTTCAGCCAAAGATAAAAATCCTTCGCAGGATAAAATTTCGCTCTCACTTAATCTGTTTACAAGTTTGTTCAAAAATTCGGTTTGGACTGTTAAATTAACAGGTTCTTGCAAGTACAAATTACGGTAAAAATCGAAATGGGCCGGAATCTTGTGAAAAGACTTCAACACCGGCGGAGTTATAAATAGATTGAACAGTATTTTTCTGAGCACGTGAATTTGGTAAGTTTTTCACCTTCTTCAAGCCTTTTGACTCTGCTACGAATTTGGCTTCCTCTCATTTGGGATAAATTAATGGCCCGAATTTCTCTTTCAAGCGTTTCTATGGTGGTTTTCGCTGAGCTATCTCCTTCAATAAGAGCCCGTTTAGCTTCGATCAAAGAATTTATAGTTGCGTGGCCTTTTAATATCGCGATTTAACTTAATATGCGTTGTTTACTTCGACCAAAATCTATAGCAACTAATTTTATAGATTCTTTAAGAAAATCCTACAAAGCTTGAATGGAAGTAAATGCTTTCCAGTACAATGCATGTTTCTTAATAATTTCTGAGATCATATCGCAAATATCAAATTCTAAATTTAGCCTCCAAAGTCCTGGTCCACGGGAAAATGCATTATGCAAATTGCGGCTTAAATCAACAGAATCATGATCGGAAAAAACACAAGGCAAAATTTCACATTTTAAAAAGGAATCATACAAGTCCTGAGCAATAAAAAAATTATCCAAACGTGTACCGATAGTTTTATCCGCATTATTACCATGTGCATTGTATTTTTCAGTCGGCCGTGTTTTTTTGCGCCAGAGAACACTGTGCAGATCTTTCAAATCCATGGAAATTGTAGGATTTCCTCCAAGCTTATCAGAAACGTTTTCAATGCAGTTAAAATCGCCAGCAATAATTTTAAAAGAGTTCGGAAAAAATATTCATGAATTGTGTCATAAAAGTACGTTCACTTGGATTCGTGGGTGCATAAGTATAAAACCAAATTAATTTTCGTGTCGTCGAGTTCAGTTAAAACACTAACAATTCTACCAGAAGAATCTTTTTTCCATTGTAAACTTTTCAGCGACAAGAATGGCAACGCCGCCTTGTTTACCAAGAGCGGGCGACCAGAAACTTTTACCGCGCCATTTCATTTATAGCTGTCAGAGAATTTATCGCATCTAGTTGTCTTGTCGCTAAAGGTTCTTGTAAACAAATAAAATCAGAACGGGAATTTTTCGCAAAATCAAAAACAGAGCGTTGTTTCGCTTCATTGCCAAAACCACGGATATTCAAAGTTGTAAATTTAGCTCTGAATGCAAAAACTTGGAGAAAATTCTTCTGGTAAAATTAACACATTTAACTTAAGCTCAAGCTTAAGTCTTATTATTAAACGAAACAATTTTTGCAAATCACATTTAGACGTTACTTGCTTTTCTGCTTATGTTTGTTTGTCCTATGTCCAGTGTTTCTCTTCTCCGGCAAAGGTTGTTCGCCGTCATATTCATAACGTTCGAGAGTTTTAGTGTCCGTTTTCTCCGCTCCTGTGGTACTGGATTCCGTAATATAAAAAACACTTAGCTCTATATTCCTCCAAAAACGCTTGATTTGCAGAGTCACACGGCCTCAAATGCGGTCTTGACCACTGTTCGAGAAATTGTGAAACCTGTCTTAAGTAGCAAACCGCGAAAATGCAGGGAAATAACGACTTTTAAACGGTTTTCTCAGTTTTCTCCGCTAAACACAGCTCCAACTAACGTGTTTACCGAGCTGACGTGACATTCACCATGTAGCTGCGCGAAGGCGCGAAAATCAAAGCCTCGCTTTCGTTTCAAAATGCCCAACACGGGGGGCGGCGGGCGGACGGACACGCGCCCGCGATACATTCCGCTGGTCATGACCATGAAAAATGACGGCATGGGTTCTATGAGTATGGCGCTCCGCGCGGGCCTTCGGCCCGCAGAGCTCCGCTACAAAATATACCCCTTCCAATTCAATGGTTTCACTGTAACCATTGTAATCAAGAAGTCAATGGTTATGTTAGTAGTGTTTTAACAAGGTATTGAAATACTTTTAGTAGGAGTATCCATAATTAGTCCTCAAGGTGACAACACTGTGTCAACACTGACAACACTGTCAACACTGCAGTGTCAACGCATTGTCAACACTGACACTAAAATACAGTGTTTACTCACTTTCTTTTTGGAATTATCATTATAACTGGCTTTCCCTCTTAAGGACGTTCGCATTAATTGTTTATGCGCATCCCTACTGCGCACGCGATTCATGCCGCAACGTCATGCTACGTCATGCACGAGCGCTCACAAGAGAAGAAATCTAAGCATGTAAAAAGCCGGTAGACGTTGTGTTAACTTTGCTTAGATTTAACTCTCTTGGATGGTCGGTGACCGTCATTTATTTTTTGATAGATAATTGTCTTTTCCAATTCTCGACAGATTATGAAAAAATAAACAAAAATTCAATGTAGGAAGTCAAAAGGTTATCCATTTTTCTGCCCACACGACATCGGATCCTGCTAACTTGTGGTCGTCAGAGTTTGCAAATGCTGTCGTTTAAAGATTAGATTTCCTTTAAGGGAGGTCACCAGTTGAATAAAGTTGCTTAATACACCCATCCACTGGTATAGAGGTTGACATAGAAAGTTGCATTTTAGAGATTCATTTATAATATTTTTAGACTAACAGACACTAGGGTCATATCGAGTAAGGAAGAGCCGAATTTTCAAAATTAGGGTCGCCTTTCAGACATTTTATCTCGGAAATGAAGTCGGCGAAGTTAGAAGATTTTCGCGCGAACTTCCTTAAACAGGATAAATTGTGTTGTGCAAGTCATTTGGAGAGTTAAAATTGAAATAAATATACTTTTATCGACTTGCTGGTACAGTATAATTATCGAAACCTGTCGGCTAAAGGATTGTTCTCAAAATTCCACGGTGGCCTTCAGGGCCGTAGCAAGAAAAAAAAATAAGGACTGAGGCAATATCCATGGTTATTTGCTGGTAG
This sequence comes from Cladopsammia gracilis, assembly GCA_022457155.1. Classification (NCBI taxonomy): domain Eukaryota; kingdom Metazoa; phylum Cnidaria; class Anthozoa; order Scleractinia; family Dendrophylliidae; genus Cladopsammia; species Cladopsammia gracilis. Next base: position 116,534 of record JAJGOT010000490.1, on the reverse strand, counting down.
TGTCTTACTTTCTCCTTCAAAAAAGAAAAAAAAACGAAAAAATGACTGAGGCAAGTGCCTCGGTTTGCCTCATACTGGCTACGGCCCTGCCCTTGGAAACTTCGCTTCTCGGCAGTCGCAGGAATTATCCTTTGATATAACACTCGCCTGAAGAGGTTAATTTACTAACTATGCAAAAAGGTTGAATAGAGGCAAAACCTGGCTAATTGTCATAGCTAAATAATTAACTTGTTTCCTCCATTGTTTTAACATAAAAAAACATTTCATTTGTTGTACATGTAGTTGACGAAAAATTGGACAATCTTCATAAAAAGGTCAAAACACTCGAAGAAATGAACACCAAAGTCGACGCGAAATTAGACGAAATTATAACAGAGCTGAAAAAAAGACATGACAGTGGAGGACAGTCGGTGAAGGTAAGTCTCAATGTGCATATTATTTTTCCCTCGTAACAGACAGATATTTTACGAGTATGGGGTACGGTAGATCGGATCATGTTTCACAATCGACACTGAGTCAAAGGAACAAAATAAAAAGAATTCTCTGGTGAAAAGGTTATTTGGTGTGGAAAACAAAGAGTAAAATTAATGTAACACATTCCACGCCTTCTCCTCTATTGTATTATGCATTATTTTAATTGTCCTTATTAAAAAAACTGAACAATATATTAAAAAGCGATGTATCTCATGGTACATATAACCTGACGCAAGTGTTAAATGTAAAATTTTACATTTTCCGAACGGGTCCCCGAACAACATCGTTCCTAGCCTCTTCCACAGGTAACTCCGGGGTCTGAGAGGAGGGGTGGGGAAATGTTGTCCTCTTCACCAGTCTCTCTCTCTGGACATTTTCTCTTCCTCATTTTCTCTCTTTTCTTCTTTCCCGAAAGAGTTACCTGCGAAGGAGATTAGATCGTTCTTAGAGTCTATCTCCCTCACGCTCCCTTTAGATCCCCGGGAACAAGGTTGGTCCCCGCAAGCTCTTGTGCTTGCAACAAAGCGTATATATGTTTAATAATACCTTAGTTATTGCTCTTTATTTCTAGCTTTCAGACTGGTTGACTCAATGGTTAATGGCAAATAATATCCCTTTCACTTTACGTGGAAAATGACCATTTCGCCCCGATTCATTTTTTCTCGAGAGAAGAAAAATTGCGAAAATTTTCCGAAGCAGGAATTAGGAACTTTTCTAGGTTAAAATGCAAAACATTTCAGGCCACGCAACCTACCCCGCTACCCGCTCTTATTGCTCAGTGTTGAAGATGTAAACCACCACGTTGCGTTCCTTTCTTGGTATGAATTTTATTTAACCATGAATTTGACATTTTACGAAAGGTGCTAAAATAAACGGTATACCAGTTGACCAGGAGCTGTCGTCTACCGAAAACCCAACATAACAATAATGTGAAATAAGACGCCCTACAAAGGCAATGGGAAATATCCAAAGATCAGTATCTATAATTGAAATATACTGAACAAGCGCTGAATAACAACAAGTAAAGTTGAAAATCCGTCGGAATGTTTCTCATTCAGTGGATATACCAAAATATTGATCCCTCAGACGAGACATTTGCTCCGGGCGTGTGCGCTATTGTTTTGCTTTTGGATTGCTATTGTTTTGGCTTTTGTTTTAGTTTTAAGAACGGTATGCATAACTAATATATGGGGTTAAACGAAAATCTTTCCGATATCAATACTATCTTACTTGGTTATGCAACCTTGAAGCGCGAGGTTTCCTTGATATAGCCGTGATTGTTTCCTTCTGATTTCCCTCGTTATCACCGCTAGGCCATGCACTGACAGACAAGCAAGCGAATGTCAGCACGATGCCGACCAAAGGAAGCCAAAATGCACACAGTCGAAGCATCGTGCGGCTGCAAAGTGCAAAATGACGGAGGTTTTTTCGCTCGAACCAAAGCAAATTTCCCACCAAAATGGTGGATGTGGACGTTGACATTGCGCCTGTTAAAATGAGTTAGAACAGGATAGAACGCTTAAAGCGATGACCGCGCGGTCGAACTCCATACAAGCCTTCATACGAAATTGCTCACTTAAAGGTCGAAATGACGGTAATTTTTTTTTTAAAGTTATTAAAATATTTTAACGTTTGAAGATAGAATAATAACCATAGTACTGGAATCCGAGTGTGGATTTCAGAAAAGTAACTTAGAAATGCGCAAAATTTTGATTTTCCTTTAAAAAAAAATGACCTTTTTGCTATGATTTTATGGTCAAATTGGGAGCCTGGTGACGAGTGAAAGTACTATATAGGCAAATGTCACCCATGGACAGATCATGATTTTTCTTCAGTCGCTGGATTGATCAGGGTTATGCTTTACAGTGAACAAAATGGCACTGTAAAAACTCGTTTCTTTAAAACTAATTACAATGCTGGACTTGTTTTGTTCTTTAGACGTCTGGCGAAGCAAAGGGTATCAGCAAGGAAGAGACAATTATTCAAACCAAGAACGACGATCATTTGCCTGATGAGTCTCAGAAGACAGATGAAGTGGATGATGCAAATCACTTACAGAATCCTACAATAGCAGCCAGTCCTGAATAGTTTACTTGGCTTGATTCGCCGTGTCAAATAGATGAGAGCAAACGAGATTTTAGTTAGGCTATGTTCACACTGTATTTGGGTCATGTCATGTCATGTCATGTCATGTCATGTCACGTCACGTCAATATCATATCATGTCAATATCATATCATATCATCATGTAATTTTAATTGTAATTATACACGTATTAATAGATAAATAATTGATTTCTAGATATTTTTGGATTTTAAATTTAGATTAGCTAAATTTTATTTTTCCTTTTGTTTTGTAATCTATTTGTTTCTCATTTGTGGGCTTCCTGTAAAGTAGCTTTCAGCTAAGTGGAGTGCCGCGTTAAATAAAGTTCTATCTATCTATCTATCTATCTATCTATCTATCTATCTATCTATCTATCTATGTCATTTCAATATCATAATTACCATATCATATAAAATCGGCATGTCATGTCATGGCATGTGATGTGATGTCATATCATGTCATGTCAATCATGAGTCAGTGCGGGTGTGTGTTTGTGTGTGTTACCTACTTGTCTTATGAACGACGATTTTTAAGTTGATAAACACAAGTCCAAAAATTCATCTTTATTTAGTCAACTAGGAAAGTAGTTTATTGAAGAAAAAACGGAAATTAGTGCCTTGCTTACACATTAGCTTTTTTTACTTTTCTTTTTCTATATTTTATATTAGTATTTTATCAACCTTTTATTACTTCCACCACATGTCACGAAAAGCATGAAAAGCGGACATCTAAATCTCATTGTACACAGTGGTAGCTGGTTAAAATATGTTTTGTCGTTTGCCTTCCATAACACTGCTGGCTATAAGCAAGTTTATTTTTCTTATTTTCCACCTAGCTCGGTTTTCTTTGTTCTTTTCAGGGGAATATATCACATAACCCCGTTCATTACAGTGTCTGAAAAGCTGGGTGCGGCTTTGATTGTAACAGGGGAGAGGCGGGGCTGAAAACAATAGCTGATAACAATAGCAAAACAAAGGATTATATATTCTCCTCAACATATTCCCCTCAACATATTCCCCCCAACATATTCCCCTCGACATATTCCTCTTGCCTTAGTCCCCTCGACTTATTCCCCTCATAATAGAATAACACAAACGGGAAGACAAAACAGGGCGTAACAAGGAAAACGCTCTAGCATCGGTCATTATTTTTTGTTTACAAAAAAGACAATTAAATCAATCACATTTCTACGTAATTAACTTGCCGGTCGCGACCAAAAAGTGAAATGTTAATAACATTATTCGATGGTATCGTACCTCGATTCAGGTTTCTGGTCTTCAATAATGTATGACGCCTCGTTTTACGCTTGAACCTAAATATGTTTCTGCCGCTTTCCCTTGGAAAGCACACCAAAACCACTCCATTGATCTTCGAAAGATGAAGGCGGGCAGTTGGGCCATAGCAAGACCACGAGTACTGTTCATACATTTTCTTCTCTCTCTCTCTCCTTCTACTCATAACGAAGCAACGTGCTCAATGCAAATTTGGCAAAAGCAAAACATGTTTACCGTCTCGCTTCGTAATGTGCCGTGATCCCAATGCGGCCTTGCGGAATCATGCTTTTTTGCATTTGAATTGAACGGAATGTTACTCTCCGAAAAATTAATAGTTTCTTTGTTTTAGAAAACCTCACAAGGTGGAAAATAAGCATGTTATTGACCAGTCCCTCGGGGATATGTGATATATTCCCCTCGTGGCGTTCCCTCGGGCTACGCCCTCGGGTACGCCACGAGGGGAATATATCACATATCCCCTCGCTCCTGGTCAATAACCCTTACTTAACTGAAAGAGAACATTTGAAGATTTCATACCTTAAGCGCCAATTTGACTTAAATATTATTTTTCAAAATACTATTGAAGTTAAATGGCGTGAGAAGTTCACTTTCAATTAGATCTGAAAACAAAACTCACTTTAACCCAGCGGTTTAACTAAGAACAGGCTACTACAGAATAGATTACACTCTCAGAAGAGCAATGCCGAGACTGCTTCAAATAGAACAACTCAGCACAACTACATTGACTTGACAAGGTGTAATAATGACTGTTTTTGTATTGCAAAATTCCCTACACGGTAAATGGTTCTGAGAGTATAAACCAAAATTCAAGGGTGTCTTAGGGTCTGTTTACACTACAAAGTCTTTTTGATCATTCAATGTTCTACGTTGGCTTTGTACATAATAAAATACAAAATCCTTCGGAAATGTTTGATCAAAGTATCTGAAAGCAACTAACGCCATTATTATAGTTTGTTCGAAGAAACTTTGACAGTTTAAGTGTGTTACATGTAGTTAGATGGTATGTGTGTTTTGTAAATTTACGGTCTAGTTTGAAACTAGCACTTTTAATAATTGTTATTAGGCATATTACAATGCTAACGTTTTTCTTAAGCAATAAAATATATAACTAAGTAAGTTGGTTTAATTAGTCCCTTATTACTATCAGTAATTAGAGATTATGGAGACTCGTTCGAAGGAATTTCCGGCGGAAATGAGCTCCTGAAAAAAGCAATAGAGGCGGCCAAACGGCAGTCGCCGACACCAAAAAATCTCAAATTTTTTCTACATGCAAGGCACAGGGCAAGCAACACGAAAATAGGATTGCGTTTTTCGAACGCGATAATTGCCATTAAACCTTAATCTTGACAGGTAGGTTGTGTAATAATAAATCAATAAATAATTTTGTTTTGCGCACTTATTTCAAATTTCTAATCTCAGTGAGCTTATAGAATACCCTACGAGCAAGATGAAATGATCTAAGAGAACAGAACCCCGTGCCCATGATAATTATTTTCAATCTAATATTAGCTTGCGCCCATGCTGTGAAGGTTATTTGCATTCTCGCTCCCATGACCGCACGGTTCCTATTCCACAGAGATCAGATATCATATATCATATTAATGCAGGTATTTTGTTTGTACAGCGAAGGGAAATCGGGTGTTGTGTGAGAGGCTGTGAAAATCAACAAACCCGCTAACTCAGGAGCCGATCGGCTCCTGGCCAACTCGAAAATTAAATGACGTCATTCAAACTGTCCAATCCGGTGTCGGCCTTACAATAACCACGCTATCTTGATAATAATAGGCCATGGAGAGACGGAAGAAGAAACTGTCGGCCAAGACCCAGTGGTTCAAGACTGGTGGATACTCAACCTTCATGTTCGCCCCTGCCACCCTGGCGGCAAACTTGCAAACATGCTGCGGGAGGTGGAAGAGAGGAGTGGGACAGACCGTGGGTGGCGAGTAAAAATAGTAAAAAGAGGAGGTCAGAAGATTGGGCCGTGTAACAGAACAAACTGTCTAGTGTGTCGCAGCGCGGAAACTAGGTCCAACAGGAAGAGAGGAGGACCATGCTCGCGAAATAGCTGTTGCTACTTAATAGAATGCCGCGACTGCAAGGCCAGAGGGCCGGATACCATACCTGACAGAGCTGACGGCGGCAGAAAGGTCATAGGTGAAGCGGGAAAGCCGATGGTCTCCAACTACATTGGAGAGTCGGCGCGGAACGGTTTCACCCGAAGGGCTAGATCACCAAGACGCGGCTGAGAAGTGGCAGACAAACAACGCCCTGGGTAAACACGTGGTTGACTACTAAGGCGGCCGGCAGTTGACCTTCGAATTGAAATGTGGATCACCAGCACCCACAAGGACCCGCTGACCCGTCAGGTGCAGGAGGGAGTCAACATCGTGACGGGAGTACCAAAAGAATTGGAAATGGAACAACTTCAAATGAACAGCAAGCTAGAATATTTGCAGGGAGCCGTACCACAAACCAGGACCCAGCGAGAAGCAGTATAATGAGTTGCGGAGCAACGGAGTTATTTTTGAAACCGGAGTGAGTGTTTTTATGCATGATTATGGCCAGGAGCTTGCTTTAAGCTTGCTTTATTCTCTTGGGATAGGAAGAAAATATCGCCAAAATTGATGAAAGCAATAGAAAGAGACAAAATAACGGCTAAAAAAAGTCAAAATTCTTCAAGAATCAGGACAGGAAATCATATATCTTTGATGAACTGTAAATCCACTTCCATCCTTGTAATCCTGCACTCTATCTCCAAACTACTGCTTCTGGGTTGCTCTGTAGAATCGTTTTATCCAATTTAGTTGTATATTTGGTGGTATTTGGCGATATAACATGGAAATTACCCACGCGAAATCGTATTTCAGCGGAACAGTGTCCCCTTACGTTTACCATTAACCAATCAAAGCAAATGTAGTTTGTATTGAAACAATTTTACTTTCTTTGGTAACAACAAAAGCTTTTGGTTTTGTTAAGAAGTCAGTGACGAGATACTCTCAGGTCATACTGTTTGCCTTAAATTTGACTGATAAAACAAATTTTAATATTGGGTAATTTTATCTTTCCTTATCAATCAGACCAACTGGGAGGTTGAGTGGAAATTTGGACTCGCCGTGGTGGAAGAGCAGTACGCACGTAGGCACGCAGTTGTCATACCATACAACTTACTCACATACCCAATCTTACAGTGCTACTTAGCAATTAACAAAGATACCCGAGATGAGGTATTGTTAAAAATCACGTTACATCAGCCAAGTTGCATCACTTCTCTCTTTGATTCATGAATAGAGCGGTTTTCAATTGAGTGACGTAAAACCAAAACCAAAGTAATCATTCTGGCCAATCACAAGAGACGCAGAAAATCAAATGAACCAATCAGAACTTGAAGCAAATGCGTGTAGCTACCGCTAAGGGCAGGAAAACACGAACAGGCAAGTCAAGATTGGTTTTGGTCTTATTTCTGATTGGTTGAGAAAGTGGCGCGAGATTTTTTAGCCAATCACAAAGCAAAATCAACTCAATTGCAAAATTACTTTCGGCACTCAATTGAAAAGTGCTCTATAACTTTGGTACACCAGTCAAGTTGTTACGTCACTTGCAAGGGCACTCAAACTTAAAACTTAAAGAAATGCAACGTGAAAAATACTGCTCAGTAGCCTTAATATTTGACAACACACTGGAGTATCATGGGGATAGGGTAGTAACTAAGCCATTAAAAGGACTAGGGCGAGATACATTGGATTACTGAAATAAGGAGTATGCATGGTTGCAATGCATCCAGCACATCCAAAAAGCGTCTTTTGTAACAATAGGCCATTTGCACGATGACGTCATTTGACTACTACTACCAGAATCCTTCAGTTTTTTGTTTTGTAGTGCAAATTAGGGCTATTGTTATTTAAACCGCACTGGGACTACAAAATTTAAATAAGAAAGGAAAAACGAAATGAATTCTGGTAGTAGTAGTCAAATGACGTCATCGTGCAAATAGCCTATTCAAACATTTAAGTCAACAACAGTGTCGTCATATTTAGTCACAAGTTCATTGGCTACGTTTTGGTCCCTGCACTCCAAAACAACTGATCAGTTGACCTGAGTTTTGACTTTGAAGTATGGTCTGGGTAGCTAGCGGGATTGTTTGGGGGAAAAAATGGTGGTTGACCCGCGCGTGAACAAAGAGAGACGATCTTAATTTACCCCGTCTCCATTCTTCTCGCGGCTTCAGGGTTGCTCCTGTTCGCAGCTCTGTCGCCAAAACCGGTTTGTGACGATTCCCGCCAGCTACTCATAGCTATCTGAAGAAGGGGGGAAATCGTAGAAAGCCATGCACATACAACAATATTACACCAGTACCAGCACTTGACTGACTACAGAGTGTCTATTTACTCTTGTGCATGTAATGAATAAAATAACTTATCTTGAAAGTGCCAGAATATGGATTATAAACAGGGGCACCCAACGAATCTGTTCCTCACTTTATCCGTTCCCCAGCGGTTGTTGGCTGGCAAAATATCCTGAACATATTTTTTAATTACCATTTTTGCGCTGGTTGACTTGAGAAAGCAGTCGCAAGAACAAATTGTGCTGGCTAACTTGAGCAAATCGAAAAGGGACTAGATCGAAGAAAATCGGAGAACACTTTGGAGCTTAAAAAGGTTCAGCTTCGTAGTAACAAATTTAAGCAGTACTTAATTAGAGATACCCGAACAGGTTAGTTCGAGACGGCAGTACATATACAAAACAATATACAAAAAGCCTCAAATAGTTTTCCATTACTGTTTTATTAGTTCCCAAGCCAATTTTGGTAACTTATTTTTATTTATTAATATTTATTTTTTTCATTGATTCATTTTTTTTAATTGCTGGCTGGGAAACAGACATTTTTTATCCAGCTGGTTTGGAATTTCCCTATGTGTTATGCTGGGGAAAAGGAACAGATATATTTTCCCAGCAACGTAGAAGAACACCAGGAAATGCTATTATATCATTTATTTTAATTTATTACGACCAAAAAACTTTCAAACTGCACCATTTTCGAAATAATTTGACCTACAAGCGAGAAATTGGGAAGTAGATTAGCGTAAAAATCCATCCCAGGTTAGCTGAATATGTTTGCATCACAATACTACATGCTACATGTACTGCTTCTTTTTTAATCTACTGAACGACATAATATGTTGAACTTTTAGTAATTGATATATTTGGGGGCTAAATTCCATATCCTGTGAAAAAATGTGGTGGAGGTTGTAAGCAAAGCATGGCAGATAGATAGATTAAAAGAACAAGTTAAGTTGAAATAATTTGAAGGTCAGTTTTCTTATAAGCAGGAGTTGCTAATAATGTCGTACTCTATAATTTCTAGAATGCAAACAGGCGGAAAAAGAAATACGACAAGTACATCAGAGACAGATTCATTCCTATAACCACCGAACGTTATTTAATAAGATACGAGGGATCGTTTCCGTTATCCGGTAAGTAGAAATTACATTACTGTAAAAGTTGTTAATCCGTAACACCGTGATGGGGGAACAACAACAATAAGAGCGTGTTACTATTGGGGACAACCGTTTTTGGTTGTTTGGGTTGGTTGGGTTTTTTCGTGTTCTATTGGAAAAAAACCGTTTTTAGTTGTTGATTTGGCTGATCAACTTTTTCAACCAGCTTAGAACCTGGTTGAAACGGTTGAAAACGATGGGTAGCACCCGCTGGCATATTGGCAGACGACAATTTTCTCGTGTCGTCAGCCGTGTCGTAATAAACAAAATGGCGGCTTGTTTGAATCAGGACAATCAAACCCTAGATTTTGGTGAAATTTCTCGTTTGTTTACGCTTCAAAGCGAACCCAGCTCTGCAGGCTCTAATGTATTAGTGACTGAAGATGAGAGTTTTTTGCGGTGGACGGATGAAAGCGTCAAATTGTTAATCTCACTGCATCACGAACATGAATACATTCGCCGACGTGAACTTCAAAAACAACGTCTTCTACAACTTCGGATATGGCAAGGGCCAGGGCAGCAACTTCACGGATTCCTGCCGCCGTCTTGGCGAAGTTAAACCGAGTTACATAAAAACAGCAAAACAGCGTTTCAACCAAAAACGGTTAGAAAGGTCAGAAAAGTGTTCTAATGGGACACCTCAACCAAATCAACCAAAACTGGTTTAGGTTGAAACGGTTGTCCCCAATAGAACACGCCCTAAGTAAAACTTCATTTGTGCTGCAACTCCTATAGATCATGTAAAAACCGACGAGTGAAGGTGTACAGTTCTCTTATAACACTTTTATAAACTTTAATTTTCATGTGGTCTGTGCCAGTGTATTCAAACTTTTAAAAAAGTCTATGACGTATTGTAATACAAAATATACCCCGTCCAATTCAATGGTTACACCTCTTAAGGACGTTCGCACTAATTGTTCATACGCATCCCTACTGCGCACGCAATTCATGCCGCAACGCCATGCTAAGTCATGCACGCGCGCGCAGAAAGAAATCTAAGAGAAATCTAAGAATGTAAAGGGCTGGTAGACGTTGTGTTAACTTTGCTTATATTAACTCTCTTGGATGGTCGATGACCATCATTTATTTTTTGCATTCGTCAAAAATCCTTGAATTTAATTTTGAAAAAAATATTGAACTGTGTCAGTGTGATAACATAAGCTTACCGCAATATTGCGTTTACGCGTTAGCATTTCTTATTCACAGGTTGGCTCTTAGGAGCCTTTGATCAAAATTAGGGTCGCCTTTCAAATATTTTATCTCGAAAACGAAGTTGGCGAAGTTAGACTAAATTCGCGCGAACGTCCTTAAACAGGATAAATTGTGTTGTGTAAGTCATTTGGAGAGTTAAATTGAAATAAAAACACTTTTATCGATTTGCTGGTACAGTATAATTAACGAAAACTGCTGGCTGAAGGATTGTTCTCAAAATTCCAGGTGGCCTTGGAAACTTCGCTTCTCGGCAGTTGCCAGAATTATCCTCTGATAGAACACTCGCCTGAAGAGGTTAATTTACTTACTATCCAAAAAGGTTGAATAGAGGCAAAACCTGGCTAATTGTCATAGCTAAAAAATCAACTTGTTTCTTTCATTGTTTTAACATAAAAACATTTCATTTGTTGTACATGTAGTTGACGAAAAATTAGACAATCTTCATAAAAAGGTCAAAACACTCGAAGAAATGAACACCAAAGTCGACACGAAATTAGACGAAATTATAACAGAGCTGAAAAAGACACCTGGCAGTGGAGGACAGTCGATGAAGGTTAGTCTCAGTGTGCATATTATTTTTCCCTCGTAACAGACAGATATTTTACGAGTGTGGGATAGGGTAGACCGGATCATGTTTCACAATCGACACTGAATCAAAGGAACAAAATAAAAAGAATTCTCTGGTGAAAAGGTTATTTTGTGTGGAAAATAAAGAGTAAAATTAATGTAACACTTTCCACGCCTTCTCCTCTATTGTATTATGCTTTATTTTAATTGTCCTTATTAAAAAAACTGAACATATATTAAAAAGCGATGTATCTCATGGTACATATAACCTGACGCAAGTGTTAAATGTAAAATTTTACTTTTTCCGAACGGGTTCCCGAACAACATCGTTCCTAGACCGTTCTCCGGGGTCTGAGAAGAGGGGTGGGGAAATGTTGTCCTCTTCACCAGTCTCTCTCTCTCTCTAGACCTTTTCTCGTCCTCATTTTCTCTCTTTTCTTCTTTCCCGAAAGTGTTACCTGCGAAGGAGATTAGATCGTTCTTAGAGTCTATCTCCCTCACGCTCCCTTTAGATTCCTGGGAACAAGGTTGGTCCCCGCAAACTCTTGTGCTTGCAACAAAGCCTATGTTTATAATACCTTAGTTATTGCTCTTTATTTCTAGCTTTCAGACTGGTTGACTCAAAGGTTAATGGCAAATAACATCCCTTTTACTTTACTTGGAAAATGACCATTTCGCCCCGATTCATTTTTTCTCGAGAGAAGAAAAATTGCGAAAATTTTCCGAAGCAGGAATTAGGAACTTTTCTAGGTTAAAATGCAAAACATTTTAGACCACGCAACCTACCCCGCTACCCGCTCTTATTGCTCAGTGTTGAAGATGTAAACCACCACGTTGCGTTCCTTTCTTGGTATGAATTTTATTTAGCCATGAATTTGACATTTTACGAAAGGTGCTAAAATAAACGGTATACCAGTTGACTAGGAGCTGTCGTCTACCGAAAACCCAACATATCAATAATGTGAAATAAGACGCCCTACAAAGGCAATGGGAAATATCCAAAGAGCAGTATCTATAGTTGAAATATACTGAACAAGCGCTGAATAACAACAAGTAAAGTTGAAAATCCGTCGGAATGTTTCTCATTCAGTGGACATACCAAAATATTGATCCCTCAGGCCCCGTCCACACGTGTCCGGATATTTTTGAATCCGCAACTTTTTTGTTGCGGACTAGAAAATATTCGCGTCCACACGTAGCGTATTAGAATCGTATTTGCCCGTCCACACGTATCCGGATTCGCTCAAGTACCCAGGGCTCCTCTTTAAATGTTGTCAATAGAACATGCGCAAAGGCCAAGTTCAAAGCCAAGTTCAACTGGATTCAAAAAGTTGCGGATTCGTGAGTCGAATTCTCCGGATACGTGTGGACGGAAGGCCAATCCGCAACAAAAAAGTTGCGGATTCAAAAATATCCGGATACGTGTGGACGGGGCCTCAGACGAGACATTTGCTCCGGGCGTCCGCGCTATTGTTTTGCTTTTGGATTTCTATTGTTTTGGCTTTTGTTTTAGTTTTAAGAACGGTATGCATAATTAATATATGGGGTTAAACGAAAATCTTTCCGATATCAATACTATCTTAATACTTGGTTATGTAACCTTGAAGCGCGAGGTTTCCTTGATATAGCCGTGATTGTTTCCTTCTGATTTCCCTCGTTATCACCGCTAGGCCATGCACTGACAGACAAGCAAGCGAATGTAAGCACGATGCCGACCAAAGGAAGCCAAAATGCAAACATTCGAAGCATCGTGCGGCTGAAAAGTGCAAAATGACGGAGGTTTTTTTTGCTCGAACCAAAGCAAATTTCCCACCAAAATGGTTACTAGATTCCAGTTTTTCCAAACTCGAGTGTGGATGTTGACATTGCGCCTGTTAAAATGAGTTAGAACAGGATAGAACGCTTAAAGCGATGACCGCGCGGTCGAATTCCATACAAGCCTTCATACGAAATTGCTCACTTAAAGGTCGAAATGACAGTATTTTTTTTTTAAAGTTATGAAAATATTTTAACGTTTGAAGATAGAATGATAACCATAGTACTGGAATCCGAGTGTGGATTTCAGAAAAGTAACTTAGAAATGCGCAAAATTTTGATTTTCCTTTCAAAAAAATGACCTTTTTGCTATGATTTTATGGTCAAATTGGGAGCCTGGTGACGAGTGAAAGTACTATATAGGCAAATGTCACCCATGGACAGATCATGATTTTTCTTCAGTCCCTGGATTGATCAGGGTTATGCTTTACAGTGAACAAAATGGCACTGTAAAAACTCGTTTCTTTAAAACTAATTACAATGTTGGACTTGTTTTGTTCTTTAGACGTCTGGCGAAGCAAAGGGTATCAGCAAGGAAGAGACAATTATTCAAACCAAGAACGACGATCATTTGCCTGATGAGTCTCAGAAGACAGATGAAGTGGATGATGCAAATCACTTACAGAATCCTACAATAGCAGCCAGTCCTGAATAGTTTACTTGGCTTGATTCGCCGTGTCAAATAGATGAGAGCAAACGAGATTTTAGTTAGGCTATGTTCACACTGTATTTGGGTCATGTCATGTCATGTCATGTCATGTCATGTCATGTCATGTCATGTCATGTCAATATCATATCATGTCAATATCATATCATATCATCATGTAATTTTAATTGTAATTATACACGTATTAATAGATAAATAATTAATTTCTAGATATTTTTGGATTTTAAATTTAGATTAGCTAAATTTTATTTTTCCTTTTGTTTTGTAATCTATTTGTTTCTCATTTGTGGGCTTCCTGTAAAGTAGCTTTCAGCTAAGTGGAGTGCCGCGTTAAATAAAGTTCTATCTATCTATTCTATCTATCTATCTATGTCATTTCAATATCATAATTACCATATCATATAAAATCGGCATGTCATGTCATGGCATGTGATGTGATGTCATATCATGTCATGTCAATCATGAGTCAGTGCGGGTGTGTTTGTGTGTGTTACCTACTTGTCTTATGAACGATGATTTGTAAGTTGATAAACACAAGTCCAAAAATTCATCTTTATTTAGTCAACTAGGAAAGTAGTTTATTGAAGAAAAAACGGAAATTAGTGCCTTGCTTACACATTAGCTTTTTTTTACTTTTCTTTTTCTATATTTTATATTAGTATTTTATCAACCTTTTATTACTTCCACCACATGTCACGAAAAGCATGAAAAGCGGACATCTAAATCTTATTGTACACAGTGGTAGCTGGTTAAAAGATGTTTTGTCGTTTGCCTTCCATAACACTGCTGGCTATAAGCGAGTTTATTTTTCTTAACTGAAAGAGAACATTTGAAGATTTCATACCTTAAGCGCCAATTTGACTTAAATATTATTTTTCAAAATACTATTGAAGTTAAATGGCGTGAGAAGTTCACTTTCAATTAGATCTGAAAACAAAACTCACTTTAACCCAGCAGTTTACCTAAGAACAGGCTACTACAGAATAGCGGATTACACTCTCAGAAGAGCAATGCCGAGACAGCACAACTACATTGACTTGACAAGGTGTAATAATGACTGCTTTTGGCATTGCAAAATTCCCTACACGGTAAATGGTTCTGAGAGTACAAACCAAAATTCAAGGGTGTCTTAGGGTCTGTTTACACTTACAAAGTCTTTTTGATCATTCAATGTTCTACGTTGGTTTTGTACATAATAAAATACAAAATCCTTCGGAAATATTTGATCAAAGTATCTGAAAGCAACTAAAGCCATTATTATAGTTTGTTCGAAGGAACTTTGACAGTTTAAGTGTGTTACATGTAGTTAGATGGTATGTGTGTTTTGTAAATTTACGGTCTAGTTTGAAAGTAGCACTTTTAATAATTATTATTAGGCATATTACAATGCTAATTTTTTTCTTAAGCAATAAAATATATAACTAAGTAAGTTGGTTTCATCAGTCCCTTGTTACTAGCAGTAATCAGAGATTATGGAGGCGCGTTCGAAGGAATTTCCGGCGGAAATGAGCCCCTGAAAAAAGCAATAGGGGCGGCCAAACGGCGGTCCGGACACCAAAATATCTCAAATTTTTCTGCGTGCAAGGCACAGGGAAACCAACACGAAAATAGGATTGCGTTCTTCAAACGCGATAATTGCCATTAAACCTTAATCTTGACGGGTAGGTTGTGTCTAGTAAATCAATAAATAATTTTGTTTTGCGCACTTATTTCAAATTTCTAATCTCAGTGAGCTTATAGAATACCCTACGAGCAAGATGAAATGATCTAAGAGAACAGAACCCCGTGCCCATGATAATTATTTTCAATCTAATATTAGTTTGTGCCCAGGCTGTGAAGGTTATTTGCATTCTCGCTCCCATGACCGCACGGTTCCTATTCCACAGAGATCAGATATCATATATCATATTACTGGAGGTATTTTGCTTGTGCATCGAAGGGAAATCGCGTGTTGTGTGAGAGGCTGTGAAAATCAACAAACCCGCTAACTCAGGAGCCGATCGGCTCCTGGCCAACTCGAAAATTAAATGACGTCATTCAAACTGTCCAATCAGGTGTTGGCCTTAAAATAACCACGCTATCCCACGCAGTATGATACCGAACTAATAATAGGCCATGGAGAGACGGAAGAAGAAGCTGTCGGCCAAGACCAAGTGGTTCAAGACTGGTGGATACTCAACCGTCATGTTCGCCCCTGCCACCCCTGGCGGCAAACTTGCAAACATGCTGCGGGAGGTGGAAGAGAGGAGTGGGACAGACAGCGGGTGGCGAGTAAAAATAGTAGAAAGAGGGGGTCAAAAGATTAGCTCGAAGTTGGCAAAAGATCGCTGGACAGGGCCGTGTAACAGAACAAACTGTCTAGTGTGTCACAGTGCGGAAACTAGGTCCAACAGGAAGAGAGGAGGACCATGTTCGCGAAATAGCTGTTGCTACTTAATAGAATGCCGCGACTGCAAGGCCAGAGGGCCGGATACCATACCTGACAGAGCTGACGGCGGCAGAAAGGTCATAGGTGAAGCGGGAAAGCCGATGGTCTCCAACTACATTGGAGAGTCGGCGCGGAACGGTTTCACCCGAGGGCTAGATCACCAAGGCAGCGGTTAAGAAGCGGCAGACAAACAACGCCCTGGGCAAACACGTGGTTGACTACCAAGGCGGCCGGCAGGTGACCTTCGAAATGTGGATCACCAGCACCCACAAGGACCCGCTGACCCGTCAGGTGCACGAGGGAGTCAACATCGTGACGGGAGTACCAAAAGAATTGGAAATGGAACAACTTCAAATGAACAGCAAACTAGAATATTTGCAGGGAGCCGTACTGCAAACCAGGAACCAGCGAGGAGCAGTATAATGAGTTGCGGAGCAATGGAGTTACTTTTGAAACAGGAGTGACAGGAATGACATAATTCGTCAACCATAAAGTTCCTAATTATACATGATTATCCTAGAAAGAAAAACTTATCAAAACCTAATACAACACCCTAGAGAATTTTTCATGATCGTTTTTCAGCATATTTAGTAATATGTACATGTAACTACTGTAATATTCACAAACATGCCCTAATGAGAACCATTATAGAGGTTAAAAGTTCTTGGCACAATCTGTAACTTTTTCAAGCTCCAAACTGTTTGTGAAAAATAAAAATCTAGAAGAAAAACAGATTAAAAATAATTTTCATTGAAAGAGGCCCATATTATTTTCTCTTGATACGAGAGATTAACTATTGTGTTTACCGCAAACTTCAAATTTTTGTTTGCTGTTTGTCAAGATAGAGAAATTTAATATTTCGTATACCGCAAACGGGAATTTAAGCTCGCCATATGCCGTTTTCATCACACAAAACTTGAAAATGGGATGCTGAAGAAATTGATGATTTTTAACAATAAGTGGCAAATGGTATTTAGGAAGACCAAATTTCCGTTCGATTTGATCTAAAAACAGGATTGCTCTCAATTGGGCACGCTTGGGAATGTTTCTTCCTCCTGCATAAGTTGGTCATTAAAGACATCTTTTCTCGTAAAAGGTGATGATGTCACAAATGGTACAAGAACCGTGGCCCCTCACGGGCGGTATATGAGTCAATGGGTTAATGAACATAATGTTTTATCCAGTCATCAATATTGTGGGTTTTGAAGTATAAGTATACTTGAGCTCGTTAAAAAAAAATTATTGAAAGCAAAGAATAGACAGTTCGTTGCTGGTTCTTGTTTCTGCTCCGACGATTTTAAAATAAACATTTGTTTGTCTTACAGTGTATATGGTCTATATGGGCGACCTTACAAGTGCATAAGGTTCCTTTGGTTCTTCTTCCTCCTGTTCTCCTTCCACATGAAGAGTGAAGTAACTTTTGAATTAGTAACAGTAATTGGACTGAGTGAAGTATAATTCATGGAGTAATCGGGAGAGTAATTTCAAATCGGCCGAGCTCGTAGCGCAAGGACGATTTGAAATTAATCACATCAGTAACAAATTCGAGATTAAAAAGTGTATGTGGACTAACAACGTCAAGGATATTTTCTATCAGTTTGAGACCTGAAGGGAAAGAGCAAAAGATGAACTCATTTAAGTGCACCTGATTGACGTGTGCGCAATGTAGGTGTCCAATTGCAGCTTTCCAATTTCAAAAAGAAATAGGCGCATGGATGACCAATCACAATCGAGATTTTTTGTTTATTGATAGGATTACTTAGATAAATGGGAATAAAGAATGATAGTATACAGCAGAATCCCGATTACTTGAACCTTCTCAATGATATCCGAGGTGAGATTCTATATTAGCAGTCTACGGACTGAAAAACAGACTTAAGGAGAAACTGAGTCGCCATCCGCAACAACCTTTACCCGCGTAACATACTCCGTTCTGGCGTTCATCGCCTTTACAGAGAACATGTTGGTAATTGTCGTTATAGCTCGAAAGAAAAAGCAGTTAAAGGAATCCTATGCTGCTTCTGTCTTTGGCTGTAGCTGATGCTTTAACCGCTATTAAAAAACTCAATAATTAATGACCATTTTGTCCAATCCGATGCTCCTCTCTAGTCACGAGGAAAGCACTCTTTACCACATAAAATACGCTTGAAACTAAAATGCCTAGGGAGGGTTTTGAATGTGGCCCAGGGGAATAATGGGGTATAATAGAAAAACAATGGCATACAAATGAACGTGAAGCATTATATAATGACACACGTTGCATTATCTATCAATATTCATATATAATGCCACATGTGATATTATGCTTCAAGTTTATATACAGTAGGAATTAAATACTTGGTCAGCCAAAAGTATTCATATTGGCAATATTCGTTTCTAATGACTGTACTTTTTCCACGTCCACCTAAAAAAACGCTGCTCTTTCGAAGGATCTTTGTTGACTCGACTTATTTGCCATTCAGAAAATACTTTAAACGACCACTTTGTAGACGAACGTCTGGCCTTTGGAATACACTCTTCCAATGCGTTTTTCTCTACTTCTTTAGACTTTGGTGACCTAAACGCCCGCTTCGGAGGCGTGTTTTTACTAATGCAAGCGAAGTATCAAAAGACCGCATTCGAATAAAATACTGACATAGTGCTGCATATTTAAATTTCTAATTTTATTTCTCCTTCATTATTTTTGTTCAATTCCCAAATGCAAACAACTTTCTTTAGTTTTCTCATATCACTCCACATAGTTTCATCGATATTGGAAAAAATCGTCATGAATTATTAACGATTTTTGTAAGTCATTCAATAAACTCATTCAATAAACGTGTTTTAAGTCATTTAATAAACTCGCAGCACGTGTTTTATCAGGTATAAAACATATATACCTGATAAAACACTGCTGCTCGTTTATTAAATGGTACTTAACCTGATGACAAGCCCAGCTTTTGTACTGGGCGACTCCTTTCCTTATCCGACCAACCATGTCCTTGGCGAAGTTTTTTGTCGACTGATTTGGAGCCGCGTGTTTATGTTCCAACATGTGGTCTTCTCATTTTACATTTGTCTAGCTTTGGCGCCGACAGAACGATGGTACGCAGTCATAGCGCCGCACAAGTACAGTGAAACTTTCAGTAGGAAGCCTACCCTCATCTATTTTTTATACCTGATAAAACACTGCTGCTCGTTTATTAAATGGTACTTACAATTTCGAGAGTAATAATAAAGAGATATGGCGACAACGGGTCACCTTGCCGGACACCTCGCCTAATTTGAAAGATTTCTGAAGCGAAACCATTGTTCATAACACAGCTGGAGATATCAGAATAAAGAACTTCGACCCATCTAACAAATGAATTACCAAAATTAAAGACTTTTAATGTTTCAAACAGAAACTGCCAGCTTATCTAATCAAAAGCTTATTTAAAATCAAAAGTGGTCATCAATCCAGGAATGTTTTGCTGTTTGGTGTATTCCATAACATCGTTAATTGATCTCACCGCATCAAAGATAGTTCTGCCTTTAACATAGGCACATTGGTTCTCGTGAATGATGTACGGTAGAACTTTCTCTAATCTTAGGGCTAATGCTTTGGATCCAATTTTATAATCCACATTCAGTAATGATATTGGTCTCCAGTTCTCTATATATCTTCTATCTTTATCTTTCTTCCCTATTAGTCTAGTAGTATTATTATTGCTTGCCGTTGTAAATTAGAAAGTTTTCCTTGTATGTGAGCGATATTTAGGGAGTCTACAAGAAGATTACCCACATCGGCGTACGGGAAAAATTTTGTCGGGGGTGCTGAGCTTTATTTGCCCGAATGAAACTCGTGACGTCATGTTTATTTGTCATGATGATGGTTCTAGCACTTGCCGACATTTTACTTTTCTACCGCTGTGAACGATCCGAGAACGAGCTTCTACATCTTGCATTCTTCGCACTTCACGCGGTACCGATAAGATCTTTTACGAGACTTCAATGAAGACATACTATATAATATCGACCACGACCAGATACCAACCACCCGTACAAGATGGTCGCCAAATGTTATACTTAAGGCGCATTTTTTGGGACATTTTCTGGTCATTCTGAAATCAGGATACGCTAACAATACTATGTTGTTTACACTCTCACACACGAAAATTTTTCCAGGTACACATATTCACAGTAGCGACTTCTTTCCATATTTTACGAGAGGAATAGGTGCAATAGTTTGAGGTTTTCTGTTTTTGGAATGGGCAAAATACGTAGAAAAGAAACGCGCCCTTAGTTTCAATCCCTGCGCGGTATACATTATCATTCCCACCCGGCTCGGCGGACCACAACGCAAATTTGTCGTTCTATGCCTGCTCACGTTTTGAGCATCTAATGGACCTATCACATGAATGAAATGATAGATGTAGTATAGAGCTCGGTTAGAAAGTTAAGTGAGTAATGTGAGTTACGAAATAAAAACAAATAAATTAAGACATCGAATCACAAAATAATTAAGTAATTTTACTGTGTCTGTGGCGCCCGAATAGTCGCCCAGTTTTGCCCGAATAATACTATATTTTTTTACGACTGGGGGGGCTGCAGCCCCCCCAGCCCCTACCCCTCGTACGCCTATGATTACCCAGAATAGGCCAGAATGTTTTATACAATTCTGCTGTCAGGCTATCGTTGCCTGGAGATTTATTGTTTTTAAAAGTTTGTAGAGCATTGTAACACTCTTGATATGATAATTGTCCCTCACAAAGAGTTTGTAGGTTCTCTGATAATTTTGGTATACTAAGGTTTTGAGTGAAGTTTTTAATGTCATCAGCTAACTCTTCTCCAATGCTTGCATCTTTGTTTTGATAAAGATCTTCATGAAAGTTTTTCAATTCAGTCGTGATACCTTTGCTGTCTATAACCAACTGTTCCTCGCTATTAAATATTTTCCGTATACAATTTTTCGTTTTCCTCGTATTTTCAAGGTTTTAAAAAATATTTATTATTCTTTTCTCCTTTTTCATACCATGTAGCCCAAGAGCGTATAATGTTTCCTTGGGTAATATAATCAAACAGAGAGTCATATTCAAGTTTTTGCCTTTGGAAGTCTTCGATATTTTTTTCCGTAGGATCTGTCGCGCATAATTTTTCGCTTTCTTTCAGCCTATTCTCAATGTCGCTGAGTTTGTTTCTTCTTTCTTTAGCTTTTTTTTACTATATGAAATAGTAGTTTGTCGTATTCTATATTTAACCAAATCCCAAAGGAGTCTTTTGTCATTTACTTCTTCAAACTCGTTTAACCACTCGTCATATTTGGAAGAAATTTATAAATCCACATAATTTTGATCATCTATTAAACTAGAGTTAAAGTACCAGTGTGAAGGACCACGAACGTGTTCATCAATACTGTTTATTTTTAGAGTAATGGCAGAGTGATCGGACTTGACGGAAGGTATAATATCGGTATGTTCTACAAAATCTTGCAGACAATCACTAATTAACCAAAAATCCAGACGACGTTGCACTGTCGGTCGTTTCTGTCTCCAGTGTATTGTTTTTTGTCAGGATTTTTAACACTCCAGATATCAATAAGGTCATACGAAAATTTTAACTCTTCTATTTTCTTAACAGAACTCTATTTCTCTATTCTACCCCCTTGAGATATCCAACTCTGCGTCCAAATGCACGTTAAAATCTCCTCCAATGATAAGCTGACTGCTAGAGTCGAAGTTATACTCGTCAAGGACTGTCAATATACTCGAAAAAAAGGTACTCTGCTCCGATATATTGTTTGGGGCATAGATATTTAAAAACAAAAATGGCGAATCTTGAACTAGTGCATCAATCAACACTTACCGACCGTCCGTATGATGAATTTCAGCCTTCAGTTCGAATTGTATGTTGTTGCTAATTAAGATGAGAACACTTGCTGTGGTTTGTTCCATGTGATTAATACATTTTTCCTGGCCATTGAAATCTCCATTGATCAACTACATCCGGTGTGCTATAAGTTTCTTGTAAAAAAGCAATATCCGCTTTTTGTTTATTGATCCAGGAAAAGATGGCTTTTCTTTTGCTTAGGTCGCGAATCCCGCGAGCGTTTAACGAGATTAACTTAAAGTCAACATTATTCTTGGTTTGCACATGACGTCACGGCGGCCATGTTGGAGGACACCTACAAAAGAATTTTGATTAACTTCTTTTGTTCTGGCACCAACATGGCCGCCATGGCCTTTGTCATTTGAGTCCCACAGGACTGAAGGTCACGTGATTGCAAATCATCAATTCACTTGAGTTTCACCCGTAAATGAAAGTAGTATTTGTTTATATAATATTTAAGACAACCTAATTGCTTAATTTTGGTATTAAAAATAGCGAGGGTGTTACTCCCAATTGGACAAAAACAAGACTTGACACAACAAACAAACATAAAAACACAAGAGGCTGCCTTTGCAATCTCTCTGCCCCAGACACTAACTGTAAGGGCATTTAAACCTGCTTAAGATGTTGGAATGAAAAAGACAAAAAAAAAAAAAAACCTGCTGAAAAATAATATTCGGACGTGTGGGAGCCTCTGCTCATTATCCATTGTTTTTCAAATTACATAGTTCCGCCTATACTAGGTGTTATCCAAGTTCAGTTAATTATGTAGATGAGGTTGAAGTGAAAGAAGCGACTACATTGGGATAAATTTGTTATTTATATATAATTTGTCCGGTTCTGCTTTGCTAAAGGATACCTTCATTCCGTTTTTTTCGCCTCTTTAAGCTTCGGCATTTGCTTTCTTCTCCTTTCTATTATTTCTTTTGGAAAGTCCTCCAGTACTTTGATGTTGGGATCTTGGAGGTTGAATGAAGCTCCTAACACAGCCTCTCGATCACAAATATATCGAAGAAAGCGGGCTATTATAGGTCTTGATTTGTTCTCTGAAGGTTTGCCCAAGCGGTGGACTCTTTGTAGTTCGATTGTACCAGCTGGATTTTCAAATCCCAGGGTTCTCTCCAAGAAGCCAAATAGCACTCTGCGAGTATCCTTCGCCTCGCCGTCTATCGCGTCATTAGATTCTCTTTCTTCCAAACCAAAAACTTTAAATTTTCTCGGCGACTATAAAACTCAGCGTAAAGTTGCTTGGTATTTAAATTGTCATTCACTTCTTTTTGCTCCTTAATCTTGCCTCAAAGATTTTCAAATTCCTTGTTAAACCAAGTCAAACTTTTGTCCATCTCTTTCATTTTGCTGTCGGTAGTGCGCGCGTCACTTTGCAATTTTCCCACTTCGGATTCCACCTTCTCTACTTTCTTGCACATATCGTTAAGTTTAGCTTCGATATCATCAAGTTTTTCAAGCTTAGCTAAAATTGTATCAAGTTTAGCAGTCACGTTGTCAGCCATGTCTATAGTGGGTAATATTTTGTCTTTATCGGTTTCCTCCTCGAACACTTCTTGCAAGTCGCTATGGCATCCTTCTAGATCTTCTGAGTTCTTGGGACGCTTGTCTAACGGCGAACTTGACACTGAATGCGATTCTGATCCACTAGAACTGCTCCTGAAGGATAGCTTTCCCTTTATAGAGGAGAAAGTGTCAGCCATAGGCGATTAAAAAGCCATAAAATGATGGATAAGAGCGGAGCTTTCGTGAACACGACAAGCTTCGTTCATACTTAGCAACCTCTCCCATTTTGTTGGTGTGGCTGTGGTCTTTGCTTCTCTGTTGCACCCAGTTCGCCGAATTCTTATCCTCTGTCACAGCGTTGCCATTGGCAACTGATCTGGCGGACTAATTCAATCCGCACGACAGTGGTCGTCGTCCAAGTTTTCCTTAAGGTGGGGTTCCCAAGTCTCACAATGTTCGCTTTGTTACAGGGCTAATAAGTCAACCGTTGCTTTTGCAGTAATAAGGTCAAACTGCGCGAGAAAAAAGTAACGCGGATGGTCGGTGTAGCCTGTGTGACGTTGCTAATCTGTTTCGCGCCAAATCAGATAAACTACGCTCTGGCAATGGCGGAAAAA